>CM069445.1:73020602-73287683 GCA_035610835.1 Ophiura sarsii | reverse complement strand
TGTTAAGCCAAATAATCAGCATGAAACATATTTTGATTGGTTATATTTAAAAGAGCTACTGTTAATTGACCAATCAGTGATGTGGTAAGAATGACTGGCTATCTCTTAAGGGCAAGGTTCTTCATAAATAACTATTCTGAAGAGTGCAATTGGGCTAGTAAATTGTGAGGTTGGCAACCCTGTTCATGTTTACATTGGATTGTTATTAGTATGTACATTGTAATTTCTGCAATTTGGTGTTTACCCTGCATATATCAATACTCTTGTTGCAAACATAAACATGTAATGAGGTGCATGACCATGATGTGACCGGAACATGTACAATGTAACAGTAAAGTAACATGAACAATAACAAATCAATTGAATTGAAGTTGAAATGAGAAAATATTTAAAACAAGGTATTTACAAAAAACTGGTCAACATCCTAAAATGAAATTAACAGACGACACAAAGGAAATATGAAAAAGAAGATTTAGACAGTGTATGATGTATTTTAACAAAAACTCTTTGTTTTAATGCTGGGCCCACTTTTCTCTCTGAAACCCTCCATCGTCTGACTCATTTATTCTATCCATGAGGCCCCACCTGTGTATCTCAACATTTGATGATTAACCCGACTAAAAAACTAAGAATGTTTTAAATGAATATTCTTTTAATATGCAAATATGGTTTGCGTTATGTATCACGCGTACTGCAGGGGATACTGTCGGACGTAAAATGCTCGTTGCGGCTCTACGAGCATTTTTGAATCGACGTTTACTTGTACAAATAGGGCTATTTTTCTTAATCCTTATAGGTGTAAGTTCATGCATGTAATACAATTATAAAATATACTAATCCCAGTTTTTATCATAATTGAGGGCGCAGCCTCCAACACATCTCTTAGTGCCCCTTTAATACATAACTCTCTATTCATAACTGAGCACCAGCAGCAAAATAATATTGCGCCATAATTATCCCATAATAATCGCAGACGTGCTAGGCATGAGCATCTGTGATTTAACATGTTTTGATGTTGATTCAATATAATTTTCAGATGTTTCACGATCGGTCAAACATACGTTACGCAGCAGCATTAAGGTTTATTTAACACATTTGCATCCCAGCTATCATCGCCGCGCCAGCTTCGGAAAATACAAGAAATCCATCCCATAATCGCGGCTTTCCACCTGACGACGATAATTTCCACTCGATAGAATGACGTTATAATTGCTGGTTATTATGAGAGCCATATGGGAGCCATATTTAAAACTGAGAACCAGCGTCCTTCTATCGAGTGGAAATCATCGTCTTTGCTTTCCACCACGTTGTTATCCCATAATAATCACACTTGGACCCGGTAATTAGTTAGTGTCGGACAGTGTGTGGGAAGACCATCAGCGCAGGGAACCAGCGTAACCGTCTGCTCGCGAAATTGTATAAAGTTGCCGTTCTATTTGCAAATCCACTAAATTCAGTTATTAACACGACGAATGTCGCAGATTTTACAAAACTCTATCATTTGTTTTATATTATTTAAACCATTTCTCCACAATTGTAACAACATATGTGTTCATATTTTCATATCCAGATCTAATATACATTTTAAAGCCATCTGGGTACAAATACTGATTAAAGATACATGAGAAAGCAATTCATAGACTCTACCAAAAGACCTAAATCTGAATTCAAATGTCAACATCCCAGGATGTTGACAAAAATTGTTGGGGCATTATTAAAACGGGAGTAAATTGTCAAAGGTGGAAAATCATTTTTTTACTCCAATAACTTTTTGCTGAAGAAGGTTGAAATCTATCCTTGCCTCAGGCACCATCCAACCAAATCCAACCTTACTCTGCCTGCCACTTACTGTACATGCTTACTGTCTTTGCTTACTGTACATGCTTAGGCAAAAAGAATTGTGTGGTTGTATTGGCGTAACATGCCATTGAAAATTAGGGTAGGGTGGGCAGGATTTTAAAGTTTTTTTAAATTTTTGAATTGTATATTTACATGTGTACTATAATTTTAAGGGGGAAGGGGGGGGGGGGGGGGCTTAAAGGAAGTTTTTTTAAAAATTTTGTGAGTGCTGTAATTATTGAACTATGACTCAAATGTGTACAAAGTATACATTTTTGGAAAGGAAATGGATCAGAGAATCCAAATTGGCATCAATTTTGACCAAAAATGTTGATTTTTTTGAGAAAATCACAAAATAACCCCACTTCTTTGACCCAATTATTTTGGACAAAGCTAACAAAAATAATTTTGAGTAAAAAATGCCCAAATCGCTAGATGATGATGTAAAGACACTAACTTAGGGAAGATTTTTTTTAAACCAATTCTTATATTTTTTAAAATGTTCACTAAAAAGTGCCAAAAAATGTTTTTATTCCCCCCTCCACACTTTTTTGTTGGCCATAACTACACCACTGCCACTGTCCTCGACTCAGGGTGTTATGCCACTAGCTTCATTCATACGATGGTTACTCGGAGACGGTCACTACTCCATCAGTTACGCAATCACTACTCTACACCACTGCTACTCTTTCTTATGCTCACCCCGAGATGCTCACTCGTGTGAACGTAGCTACTGTCTCAATTGGAGGGTAAAGACTTGAGATTATTTGTTAAATCACACCAATACTAACTAGCAAGTTAAATCACACCAATACTAACTAGCAATCACAAAAATTATACATGACACAATATACAGTTTTGTTTTGTTTTGAAAAAAATCAATTCACATAGCCTACCAAATGCATCATTCTGTACCGTAAAACGGGGTGAATAGGGACATGGGGTGAATAGGGACAAAAATGGGAAAAGTTTTTAAATGTCACCCGGCCAGTTTGTGTACCGTAAAACGTGGTGAATAGGAACATGGGGGCCCCATGTCCCTATTCATCCCATTTTACGGTACACAAACTGGCCGGGTGACATTTAAAAAATTGTTCCCCTTTTTGTCCCTATTCACTCCATGTCCCTATTCACCCCGTATTACGGTATTGTAATGTAGCGAACAAAATTATTGACATACATTTTCATACACCATAGGAAACAAATTCAATGGCTAAATGGCTAATACTAAAAATAGTGTTAAATGACTGTACTTATATTTTATAGGTCAAAACAAGTATAATTATTGTAAACTTGATAATTCAATTGATTTTCCAGTCAATATCTTCCTAATGTGAAATGGTTATAAGCTTGAATCATGTTTGATCATGCTTGGATGGATACAACAAGTGTCTCTTTGCCTTATTAATGTGGGCTAAGTGATAATTTTCTGCTTCATGGGTGCATCTAAAGCACTCAAAGACACAAAACCTGGAAAACAGATAGATTGCAATTCATTGTAAATTTTTATTCAGATAAATGAAATATTTCTTGACAATTGTATTTGTCCATTCAAGACATTCACTTACTTATATCACAGATGGTGCTTCTATAACCCTTTGGAAAAGTCCATGACCTTATTAAGGTGATCTCAGTGTCACCTTATACCATCTGTGACAGGTGTTAAGTGTGGCATTATTTAATCCCTTGGTGCAGAGCTACTGTGCAGTACTCTACTGGAAAGTCTTGTAATAAATCAAAATAAAAACCTTTAATAAAAATGCCACCTGAAGTTGACAGCAAGGGCATTATGCATTAAATCATTGCTATAGTGAAGATCTGAGAGATGGTTTTATTGGTTTTATCAATCTCCAACTTGTTTTGTTTTGGCAAAACTTATAGGGTAAAAGGTTCACTGTTTTGTGTGGAAATGTTTATGCTGGCAGGTGTCATGTTCATGCATAGATGGTTCATGGCACATTGGATGAGAGGAAATATAAAAATAATGGTTTCTTTGGGTGTAATTGTGTGTGCAATTATTGTAAACAAATATGGGATCTTTGGGTGAGAGCTATGCAGAAAAGAGGGGAAAGTCTTAAAACGTTTTTAAAAGCTCCCCTATAACCCTAACCGCACTGAATCTCACTAAATCTCACTGCCAGAAACTATCTCCAGGCACGTGCTGCTGCATTGCCGCGATGACGTCACCTACCGCGGGCATATGTGGCCACGGAGTTTGTGGCCGCATGTGACCTAGGGAGTTAGCTCAGTCGGTAGGGGGACAGATTTGGGTGCGGATGGTCCGGCGATCGAATCCCGGGGGGTGCTGGGTGATTTTTCGGGTCAAAAAAATAGCACTTTTTCCCCCCTCCCCCCGATACGCACAAAAAACTAGCTTTACTGGTTAGGGTTAATAAATGTCAATTTTTGATGTGCAATAACCCTAACCGCACTGAATCTCACTAAATCTCACTGCCAGAAACTATCTCCAGGCACGTGCTGCTGCATTGCCGCGATGACGTCACCTACCGCGGGCATATGTGGCCACGGAGTTTGTGGCCGCATGTGACCTAGGGAGTTAGCTCAGTCGGTAGGGGGACAGATTTGGGTGCGGATGGTCCGGCGATCGAATCCCGGGGGGTGCTGGGTGATTTTTCGGGTCAAAAAAATAGCACTTTTTCCCCCCTCCCCCCGATACGCACAAAAAACTAGCTTTACTGGTTAGGGTTAAGAGACCTGTTTCTCAGCAAAGCAATCACACTAATGCACTTATCAACTGATGTCCCGGCCCCTGGGTACCCGGGGATGGCCGGGTCTTGCATGTAAAATGTAACTTTCAAAATGACATTCCCCGGCCAAATCTCGGTCAAGTCCCGGCAGCGCCGGGCACAAATTTTGTGTAAACCCCCGCACAAGTCCCGGCCCCGCCGAGCACACATTTTGTGTAAACCCCCGTACAAGTCCCGGCCCCAGCCTGCTGGGAATTGCGATGCAAAAATTGAGTCGGAAATCAGAATGAAACACATAAAATATGGTCAAAGACATCTTATTATTAGCATACAAATTCAAAATGGCGGAAAACCCGGAAGTGAAATGAGACGTCCAATTTATATTTCAAAAGACCAAAAGGAAATGAAAAACACTCGGAATACTTTCAAATAAATCCACATTGATCATTTTATTACATAAGTTTACATTCATTTTGTAAATTTCAACTAGTGGCACATTTCCAAGGGGAAAAAAAAAATTGCCGGTTATTAAATTCTCTCAACGAATTTTCCGCTCAACTCCCACGTGGAGTACATAGTAAAACCGGGACAGTGATAACGAATAGGATGCGCAGAAACCGAATGGCGCCATAAACATGCACGATAAGTGCGGAGAAAACACGAAATGGGATAATGATAAAACAATGTGCAACAGTCCGTGTTTTCAACGCTTCAACATGTTAGAATGAGTATGATAGGATGGAACATTATAGGCGAAACGTGAATGAGGCGGTCGTAGAGATAAATGTCGGGTCTCTATTTTAATTTTTCTTAATTTTTACGACGACATGAAAGAAAATCCCGCGCAAAATCCTCACGATAAAAACAAAAATACTAAAAATGACGAGTTCATGATATCAGTTCTGATCAACCTAGCCCTCACCCCCCTACCCCCATCTCATGCCTGCGTCTACCATGTCATTTTTTGAGTGTATATCGATGGTACTCTATATTGGACGATATGATACTCTTGATTTTTGAAGCATGGAAGCGGCGGGTCCCGGTCAACTTCATAACAAAGCCCGACCAATAGGGGTAAAAAGCCAGACACCGACACCAATATCCCGGCTATTTTGATTGGTTTGCAATCCTCTAACAAATGCCAGCACACTTACGCACATAAACAACCTACAAAACCCGGCCACACCCGACACCAATATCCCGGCTATTTTGATTGGTGTTGCAATCCTCTAACAAATCCCGGCACAAACAACCTACAAAACCCGGCCACCCGGGCACTAAAAATCAGTAAAATCTCGGCTAAGTGCATTACAAGACCCGGCCATCCCCGGGTACCCAGGGGCCGGGACATCAGTTGATAAGTGCATAATGACTATTGATAATGCCTCCTTACCCTCACAAGTCATAACAACTTCAGTTTTCGCCAAATAGAAAAAACACACCATATGGCTATGAGCAAATAATAACACTGGCATGGTACGTGCATGGTCAGTGTTGTTCATAGGGTTTTAACACTTAAGGCTTATCAATAATTCATAGAGAAGCTATTAAGCATATCGCATGATTTATTGGCTAGTATTGATGATGGTATATTGGCTAAACTGTAAACTGGCACAAAACATCTACAATCTTGAAAAAGTCCTTGGAACGCTTTACACACATAAGACATTATGTGCAGATTTTGTACCTATAACATATATTTAAATGACATTTATTTGTTAAGAACTGAAGAGAACACCTTATTAAATAACAATTTTACCTTCTGCCCACACCCATCAATCAATGTTGGGACACCTTCTGCAGAAGACATGGGCATTTCTCAGCATTGCACGGGGGAAGGGGGGTTTTCTGTTGTTAACAAGAAAGTGTTCCAATACTTTTTTCCCAGTATTAGGGACCGTTCATTATTTATGGTGGAGGGGGGGTTGGGTAAAATATAGGGGGGGTCATGTAACTTTCATATGTTGAAATAGGGGGGGTCATGTAACTTTTTATTCTTGAACAGGGGGGGGTTGTGTAAATTTGTTTAAACTATAAAGATGATGGTGATTGGAGTGATTTTAGAAGCTATTTTGGAGTGTATATGCCATTTTTTTCTGCGCTTTGCGCATATTTTTTTAAAACCTATCAACTTCAAAAACTTTTACTATGAGACGGCTTCTGGACAGCAAATCGACGATATGGTGGAAAAACATAATCATCAATGGTCGAGACAGATCCACAGGGTGTATAATGTTACAAAATCCAATTTCATGATTTAAAAATGTGATTTATTGCATGCTTTTCACCTCATCTCTGCTTTGCACCAATGCTCACAAAAGTAGAACGTTTCAATTATTACGTTTCTGCTCAGAATGTTCTAACTTGTTCGGGTTATAAAGACTCACAAAACCACCCAAAATGTATAAATAGGCCTATGTAAAAAAAATTCCAACTCGCTACGCTTGCCATTACTAATTTTACACAATAAAAAGAAGGGGGCATCATAAAATTATTGGCCGTTCAGATAGGGCACAAACAAAATTTGCCAACGTATCCATGAACAAAATTCCAAAGGTAAAGACAACCCCTTAAGTATGTGACAAGTTGATTTTTTTCGGGGAGGGGGGGGGGGGGGGGGTTGTGTAAAAAGCTACTGGTTAGCAGGGGGGGTCATGTAATTTTAAGTTTCAGCTGTAGGGGGGGTTAGGTAATTTTAACATAAGAGTCTCGAATTTGTCCCAACCCCCCCTCCACCATAAATAATGAACGGTCCCTTATAGGTAGAGAAAATGGTCTAAAATTGTAATCTAATCATCAAAAATTGTCATTTTCGGCTGTAAGGTGGCATTTGAATGGACCCATCAAAGCAAAGTGAATAGCAAATTTCCTACATACTCGTCAATCAACTAAGCCCAATTAATAATACCCAGAATGTTTTTTCATGGTAATTCTGGTCACGGAAAAACACTATTGGGCGTCTAAATAACAAGTTTGGTAAACACTGATCATATTGCCTTATTGCACAGAATAGCAAGGTCCTTGTTGATTTCTGAACAATGAAAGACCTTCACAGTCTGAACAATGATAAAAGATGATTACATAATGGCATGGAAGTCTTTGCATTCATATTTTAATATTATTATTAAACCAATTATTCACCTTTTCTAAGGCCAAAAAAAAAAAATGGTTATATTGGCGTAACCCGCCCGACCCTAAAAATACGCTCGACCCTACACTTTTTTTTTTTTTTTCAGTGAAAAAAAAAACAAAAAACCAACCGACCGACCCTAAAAAATTAAAAAATTAAAAAAATAAATGTTTTTTCTCGAACGAAGTACGACGGTACTTCTAACAAACAATAGGGAATGTTTAAACTCGGTTAACATTGTTCAAAAACAGCTGCTAAAAAAAAAAAAAAAAAAATCCCTACCTACCTACCCTATTTTTGTTCAGCCCGTTACGCCAATATAACAATTTTTTTTTTTTGGCCTCTAAGTGTAAGTGTGTGTTTTCATGACTATTATTATCAGAGTCTGATGATCATATTTAAAATAGAGTTTTGATTTCCAACAGCAGCATTAGGTCTATAATATAGGAAGGTGTCATCGTCAAGTTGAGCATTTAGATTACTTGCTCATTGCTGATCCCAGTATTTTCAAATTGACAAACCTGCTATTCAAAAAGTGAAAGATGGATTGATTGAATCATTTTTACATAATTGGAATTTCTTTTTCTTTTTTTCCCTTATTTTTTTTTTGGGGGGGGGGGGGTGTTTCTTGTGAAAAAGTGCTTCTTGTGAAAGAGTAAACCTTTTTTGTGTGAAAAAGTTATTTTCTTGTGGGAAAAAGGTCCCACATTCTGTAGCCTAATATGATGAGAGATTTTTTATTTATTCATTTTAATTTGTTTTACTACAATGTACCAACAAGAATAGAAGGCAACCAAGTTAACCGATACTGTTTAACGACCAATATGCATTGCCTATTGGTAAATACACATTCGAATACTGCTACTATCTTGGAAAAGCCTTAGGTGTACATGCGCCATCATAAAAGGGCCATAATTGAAAGGGGAATGACTTCAATGAATGCGTCCTCATGCAGGAGCTGTGTTTCATTGCATGGTAGCAGGCTTGGTAAAGCCAATTTCCCAACAAGATAGCATGAATACTTTTCAACACAGAGAATTTCCTTCCAAATTTCCCTGCAAATTACAATTTTTTCAGGACTGCTAGGTTCCTCAACAGTCCAAATGTTGTTGTTGTTGTTGTTGTTGTTGTTGTTGTATTGTCGTTACCCGCCTGACCCTAATTTACCCCCGCCCCATACTCTATTTCTTTCTTTTTTGCAGAAGAAACATTTAAAAACAAAAACAAAATCAAAAACAAAAACAAAAACAAAAACAAAAACAAAAAAACAAAACAATTAATACAATCTTTGATGCTCCTCATCAAAAAGGAATACAGAAGACAGCAAATCTGATTATCCCAAACGGCCTCATGATATTTTGATTTATTTGACTCTGTGAGATCAAATTTAGTATAGTATAATAAAATTCAAATTTCAAAATGGCATGTTATACTCAGATACAAAAAAATCCTTAGTAATAAAAACAAATGAATCAATGAAAAAGCAATAAAATACCAATAAAAACCAAGTGTTGTATTTGTAATTGCATATAACCCTTATTGAGGGTTTACATGGAGTTTTTTGAAAATATGCAATTTTTAGCTTACAGTCACTAAGTTGAGTTGGCAAATCTAAAGAATTAATAAGAAAAAAAGAAGAGAAAACTGCATTTCATGGACACATTTCTACCAAGAAATTAGGAAAAACTATGCATTATTTAAGTTTCCTTCGCTATGATAAGTAATGAGATATATTTAGTAACGTGAGAGTAAAAATTATGAAATCAGTAAATAATCCCGGATAATCACAGGTCATCTTGACTACTATCTTGGAGAGTTAGAGATTATAACACTACATGTAGCAAGTGTGCTCTTATTAAATCGTCAGATAATATCACAAGCGCTGTGATACAACAACCTCCAGAGGCAATCGCTGACATTTAATTTCCTTTAAAACTGTAAAAATATACTGCCTTATATTCATTACTATTAACTTTGATTATTATTCTCATTAAATATCAATTTCCAATCCATTCTTCATGGTATCACACAATCGCAGTTTGTGGCTATGCACTTTTAATTAATTAAAATGGATAACGAGAGGTCTGCAATATTGAAAATGATTAATAATAGTTGATTAATAATTGATGTGGCCCTTAATTTCAGTAAATAATCGAAACCTTGCCCTGTAGTGTAAAGACCTTTTTTTCAGTTTTGAACCATACAAATAATACCTAAATCAATTTGTTCTTCTTAACCTTAACCTAACTCTCTTATTGAAGTTTTTTTGAATAAAACTACTTAAATATATAGGCAAAATAAGGTTTTTTTGTAACACCATGTTATTATCATGTATAGAGATAGCTATACCAATTGTTATTGTATTGTGATGTAATTAAAACTCGCTCAGTGGTCAATGATTAACTATTGTCATATTATTATGAAGCACTAAGTGTCAATACAAAGAGGTCTAGGACATTCTGATGCAAACATTTGTTTTGGCAGCTCTTAGTTAGCCCTCCTCGTAGGGCCACTAAAACCAGCCTATCCAGGGAAATAGTATACTAGGGTAGAATATAGAAACACTGAGTCAGCCATCCTCCTAGCTGAGTCACGGTCGGTTCTCTGGTTGATAGGGGTTCTCGGATTGGGAGCAGTTTTCTAGGCTTAGAAAGATAGACTTTGAGTTAGGTCAAATTAGAGTTAGGTTAACCTTGGATGCAAAGATGGTCAGAGAAAGCAAACAGGACCTCTTTAATTATCATTTATTTGTTAGTAGGCCTATATCTGACAAAATGGTGTTCATTGTCAATGTTCCGGATCGAACTGAAGATAAAAGCTCGGCTGAATATGATATTGGAAATTGGACATAATTTCAGTAGTAATTGTGAGATAGAAATATTGAACATATTCAAATGTTGTAGCTGGCATCAATCAGCACATCCAGAACCCCCTCCCCCCCCCCCCCCCAACTCTCCCCCCCCCCCCCCCCCCCCCCAAACAAACAAATTGTGACAAAGATTCAGATAAATTATCAAATTTACAGGACTGGGTATCTCAGGAGAGAGCACTCAGTATTTTAGAGGTGAACAACTGGTATAAAGTATTATAATATTTTTTCTTTTTCATGCACATTGGGCACTGAATTTTGCTAATACACAATTTTACAAATTAATTTGAACATGGGATAACATTTTATTTCCGGAATCAACTTCCTTATCCAAACTCCAATAGTAAGTTGTCCTGATAGAAACAAAATAATTAGTATTCATGCATCGGTGCTTTCATATCCTTGGTAGTACATGTAGTAGCTACATAATGTAGGGTGGAGAACACTAACCAGTAGCCCTCCTCATAGGGCCACTATTTAAAATAAAAAAACAGGGAAATTACTAAGATTGAATATAGAAACACTGTTGGCCATTACCCCACGGGACGGTTCTCAGGTTCATAGTGGTTCTCGGATTGCGAGCAGTTTTCCTAGGCTTAGATAGGGTAGTCCTATGGCAGGACAACTACTGTAAAACACTATCATTTTGCAGATACTCTATTTCACGAATTTAAAATTACTATTTTAGCGGGCATTTAATTTCGTGAATTGGAAATAATACTGTTACTTTCAATGCAAAGTTGTCAGTTTCGCGGATATTTAATTTCACGAATCCACATCCCTCGCAAAATTTGAGAAATTAAATCCCTTGCAAGATTAAAGGTAGATGACCCGATCACATTTGAGACCTGTCATCACGAAATGAGAGTTAAGTCGGAAAATTTAATTTTGAGGTTTGTCCAGATTCAGAATGCTCAGAAAACAAGCTTTAATTTGATATGTAACATGTCATAATTTCTCAATGTTTTCCTGGTCAAAAATCAAATTGAAATTGAAAAATTTGTTTGTTTTCTATTGATTTTTGACATGTTCATTGGACCATATCTCCTAATGTACACTGGCGACTTAACGCTCATTTTGTGGTGACAGGTCTCATTTTCGTAACACAGAATTAGTTCAAACATACGGAGATTTTCATATCATATGAAAGCTCGTATTTTTCTCATCATCATACTGAAATTTGACGGCCTAAATCGGTATAATTACGGAGAAATCGATGAAATAACGTCGAATTACCGCGAATGGTGGTAACCACCGATATAGTTTGTGTACTACTCAATGGGTACAGTTCACAGCATCTTGTGCGTCTAAAATAAGAACCATTAGAGCTATGTAACTCAGACTTTGGAACACGACTTTTTTAAGGATGACCTTTCATGTAGAATAGAAAACTTCAAGTTGAAAATCGGAATGTGATCGGGTCATCTACCTTTAAGTGGTTTTACAGTAACCCATAGGTTTCAATTGAATAAACATGATACGATCAAATTCACCACTGGGTTCAATGTGTGTAATAAATTGTATTTTCTTTTGTCAGTTTTGTTGATTATTAACCATCTAAGTGTTTTCTTTGTTGAAAAAGATTCTTTTGT
Organism: Ophiura sarsii; assembly: GCA_035610835.1. Lineage (NCBI taxonomy): Eukaryota > Metazoa > Echinodermata > Ophiuroidea > Amphilepidida > Ophiuridae > Ophiura > Ophiura sarsii. The sequence goes on along the minus strand of CM069445.1, from coordinate 73,275,545 downwards.
TGATAATAATAAATGCATGCTAAAAGCGGCATAGTAGGGTGACAAGGTGACAGATCACATCAAAAGGGGCTTTTGTTGTTCAAAATGAAAATCAACATTTTATTTTCATGTCAAAGTGTATTTTGTGAACTTCAAAATGACATTTTGCTTGATATATTTGGTCAATGCATTCAGATTTTAATGTGAAATAATAGTTGGAAATTCTTTTTTTTCATGCTTTTTACTTCCTCAATATCTTAGAATGCATATGGCCGACAAAAAGCCCCTTTTATATCACTGAGCTTGCAATCCTGTTTCTCTTTCAGGAGGGAAGAGAACATGTAGAGAAGATTCTGGATTTCAGCATTCCTAATGCAAAAGTAAATTCTGCTTTTTAGGCGCCATAAACATTTATTATACATGTATATTCATGTTCAGGGGATGTCCAATAATTTTATGGGGAATACAAGAACAATAACCTTGCAATTGAAAAGGAAGAAAACTTGAATTCAGATTTGATAAAAATTCCATTGAAATGGAATGGGGGCGATCCAAGAGAAAGAAGCATGTTTTGTTACCATTTTCTGAAGCATCTGTTGCATACCAACTTACCAGGGAAATGGTGTATGTATATTTTCCATAATTCAAACCAAAAAACAAATCAATGACTAGTCAAACAAGATAGACGCACAAGATGCCGTGAAATGTGCCCATTGAGTTGTACACAAACTATATTGGTGGTTAACCACTTTTTCCGGGTAATTCGATGTTATTTCACCGATTTCTTCGTAATCATACTGATTTGGACCGTCAAATTTCAGTATGTTAATCAGAAAAATATGATCTTTCATATGATATGAAAATCTCCATATGTTTGCGAAAAATCTGTGTTATGAAAATGTGATCGGGTCATCTACCTTTAATCCGAGACAGAGAAACAATTATTTGCAATATTATTTGCTATTTGTAATCTTTCTTTATTATTTATCCTTCATACAGAGAGAACATGACATCCATTTACAAGCATTAGCAGAGTTACATCAGAAGGTCAAGCCATTACCAGGTAGGTAATGCTTCATGTAATACAATGTTCAGAAAGCTGGATCTCAATCCAATTCTTTTGCATCTTAAACTTGATATCCTGATATCATGGGTCATTCAATAAGTTCTACCTCCTCTTTCAGAACTTCGCTTATATAAATGTCAACTCCATGAAATTTCTCATGATTGTAGCCCTGAATCTTAGCTACACGCTTTTTGCATTTTCTGGATTTTGAAAACATGGTACTGATTTATTACCAAAAGAAGGTACTTTTGGGCTACTACAGTTAACTTAGACACTGTTATGTTTCTAATTATGATTATTTGTTGGAATTAGTTGTAAATGAAAACCATGTGGACAGATATTCTTGCCTTGAAATAGAGTGCATCTTGTTTGATTTTGATGCTATCAAAACTACTATCTTTATGATTTTAAAAGTAGCATGTTCATAAATGTTATGTTTCTGTCCACAAAGGTTGGTTTAGATAAGATAAGGAAAGCTATTGAAAGTGGATGTATCCATTATTGGCGATCCTTATTTGCATAGGATGTTTGGATTTTTTTACACACTAATGTAAAGTAATATGTATAAAACACATTTCTAACCATGTTTCTTAGGGGTAATTGAGTTTGAAACTAAACATGCACTGCACTGTGAGAACATGTATTCAGTATATTATTCCCACCGACAATTTCATCCATTTGGTTTCTGATAACAACATGAAATGCAATGGATTAAGACGAAAGAAAGGAATGAATGTTGTGTTTGTCGCATTGCCGAGGGATAAGGGTCACCCCATTTTGTAAGGTTCATTTTGCACTTTGTGAAATTCATCGACCCACATTTTGTGTTTTGTTGGATTGTGTCTAACTAAATAGTTTTCATAGTTATAAATCTGTAATGGTGGATTTTGTTTCTGCTTTATGCATGTGTAAAGGGATATTTAAAGTACCACACAATCAGTTATTAAAGCGTGTGAAAACACTTATTTTTCCAGGATCTGGAGATCGGGTTGAATCAAGTCCAGTGGGATGAGGACAAGGAGTGTGTATAAACTGAAATATAATTATGTAGAAATGTGTCCAAGGCATATGTTAACTCACGTATATTGGCCATACGGGTATGTGCGGCTGGCAAGGAGGACCCCTTTTCACGCCTTTCGGCCGCTCCTTAAGACCCCCTTTTCATCCACTGGCAGTTCCATAAGACCCCCTTTTCATCCATTGGCAGTTCCCTTAGACCCCAAATTCAACCAAAAATCATAAAATGTGTGAAAATCTTATGAATTTGAGTTATGTAGCCTCAAATTTGGCCTAAATTCAGTTCACAAGGCAACATTTTGTCTAAAATTCAGTTTATAAGACACAATTTTGTATAAGAATTCATTTCTCTAAGACCCCAATTTCGGCGACCGTTCAGTTCGGTAAGCCCCTGTTTTGATGCCCGTTCAGTTCGGTAAGCCCCTGTTTTCAGACTGCCCAGCCTCACACCCCTACCCTCTTCACTATTCGAGTACCCTCCCCGGAATGTTAACTCTTAGATTAATGTACACTAATACAGAACTATATATTCATCCGTAAGTGTTTATCACTTGATACCTATGCAAGAGAAGGACTTCAAGCAAATAGGGGTTCTTATAATAATTTTGCGCTAGATGAGACTCGAACTTGGGTTTTCGATATTGTAGTTGGAGCCATGGCTATTAAATTACATTGGATAAACTGAACAGTGAACTTCTAAAAAAGTTTTGATGAACAACTATGTATGTAGTATGGCGTTTACAAGCATCAAATTTCTTAAAGAATTACTGAAAACCTTACAAAAGTAGCAATTTAGCAATTAAATTAGTAGTTTGAGGGAATTGCTTATTTGGATGTAAGCCTCTTGTGGGCTATCAGTTTGCTGTGAGAATCAACGCAATTTTTCCAGAGTTGTAGAGTGCAGGGGTTAAAATACTTTTTTGGCCACAAGGGCTATTTTGAGGAAATTCTGCCAAAAATCGCCCCTTAGTACATTTTACCATAGGCCAACAATTTCTCAGGGGGCTATTTTGTGAAAACTAGGGGCTAATCGCCCTTCGCCCCTGTCTATTTTGAGCCCTGGTAGAGTGGTAAACTGGTTCCGTTTTGCAATTGCATCGTGGGGCAACTTCCTAGTCCGCTGTGAAGCATGCTTATCACGTAGCCAGATTAAGCTCTTGGCTAGACTCGCCATTCATTCAATATCAGTTTGTTGCATGACACCTGCAGAGTGCTTTCAAGTTTCAATACCCAAACAAATTAGTTTTAAAGTATACAGTATTTTTACAATACCGGTACAACTAATTATATAGGTTAAGTAAAGTTGCGTCATTGTTATCATAATGCAAAGTCCAAAATCACAGCCTAACTAAAATAACAAAATCAGCATGCCAATAAATCGCAGTCTGACATACATGTACATCTATGTTCCAGCATTGAGGAAACACTCATTCAGTTAATTGTTATCCAAAGGGGACAAAAAAATACAACACCCTGTGCTTACGGGCAAGACCTACCCATTTTTTCTCTTTTTTCAGTTTTTTATTTGTTTCGATCGTTTTGAAAATTGTAAAAATTTAGTGAACATTTTTGATTTTTTTTTTTAGATGTCAAAAAATAGTGAAATTTAAAAAAGATTTTGTGAAAATGTTGAGCCCCAAACAAGCCCAACTGACCGCACCGCCCTACCTGAGAGGTCCATTTGCTTGTAGAACAGGGCGGGTTTGTTGTCGCCTAAGCAAAAGGAATAACAAATGTTGTACGATTCAACTGTATTTTATCCAGCTGCTTACCCAAAGGAGGTTAAATAATATTATATTCAAGGATGTTGGGAATTCCCTTTCCATGTAGTTTTGTTGTGCAGTTCCTGGTTTCATTGTAGTAAAAATCATGGACCGTGAAATTTGGTCAATGCAATTATTTTATTTGAACGTCATCAAAAGAACAAATTTCTATAGAAGTTATTTTGGGTGGGTCCATCTTCCACCAATTTTCTTCTGTTTTTTATATTAAAGGAGGTGTCCCGCAAGCACAAAAGTGTGCATTATAATGTTAGAAATATAACTATCGAGCCCAACTTTTGTAATTATATAGAACAAAACACCACACTTATGAATAAAACAAATAAAAACCGCAATCTCTCAACATGCACTTTTTAAAATTCGCAGCGATCGAAAGTCCCAGTGTCGATGAAGTCATAGTTATACAATGCACATGCGCAAATTTGAGCACCGATACCCATGACGTCATCGACACCGGGACTTTCGATCGCCGCGAATTTTAAAAAGTGCATGTTGAGTGATGGCAGTTTTTATTCATTTTTGTGACTAGTATGGTGTTTTGTTCTATATAATTACGTAACTTCGGCTCGATAATTATTTTTCTAACAAATAATGCTCAATGTTGTGCTTGCGGGACCCTTCCTTTAAGAGACTATTCCATTCCATTCTTGTAATTTTGAAAGAACAAATTTAAGCAAAGTATGTTCATTAATAACTTGCTGTAATTTGAAGTGAAGCAAACTCTCAACCTATAACCTGAGCCACTATTTTCAGACCTGAAACCGTTGAGCTTTTAAAATGTATGTCTTTTCCAGGCCAATATGAGCTTTTATACCACCTTTTATGTTGTTTTCAGCTTTTTATAAAAAAATTCTACTTTTTTTCATTAATATACACTTTTTTCTCGCCTTACTACACCCTGAACCCCATGAAATACCATTTGAAAACTATGCTGGTAGGGGGGGGTGATAATTCCGCACGGAATTGTTAATTACGGGCACATGACCCCCTGGCCGAGTGGACTAAGACACTGTATTCCATGCTGGAGGACCCGTGGTCGAATTCCATATCCCTCAAGTCCGGTTTTTCACTCTAAATTTTATCATTTTTTCAATATTTCCCTTCTAAAAGGGTTAGTTTCAAGGCTGTGTTTATGTTCAATATGTGACTAGTCACGTGCAACCAATTATAAGAAATCATGTTAAGAGGTAGCACTTCGGGCCGTTACCTATTTTCAGTGGTACCATTGTCCAAGTTTATGCTGTATGAGCTATACTCCAAGCTGTACAGTTAGGCTCCCTCCACCAGTCGCATCTCGCTCGTTCTGGATTCACAGATTGCAGCACAGAACAAGTGCTAGTTCATCAGGGAAATCACTCTAAGGGGTGTCAGCTGCAGAGGGGAACCAAAGGAGCTATGGATACAGTGGATACTGCAGTAACTTGATCGTCTACAAAATGCCAATCATATTTTATAAAACTTTAATCAAAACTAGAGTCTATCAATAGACCCTATTACATTTCACTTCAATCCTAGTGGTACTTCAGGATATCTGTATCTGTAAATCAGACCAGTAACCGGTTGAGGTATTCAAATAGTTACTAATAGCTAAGATGCTCAGATTGTCAATTTCTTGATTGGGTAGATATTAGTAGGGGCCAGTGCAGAGAGTTCCTTCAAAGCTTATGTTCTAATGGCTCAAGTTAATTAATAATCACACATACTTATAAGTCCCCATTTGTTGACCATTTTTGATGACTTAAATTTACTTTCGTCCATTGAGCCTGTTTCTACTGAGGCCACTAGAAAGTTAAAGCTATTTGAAATAACAGTATTTACTGTTAAATCACCCCTGTTTCTACTCGTGAAAACATACTGGTAAGTGATACCGCTAAGTTTACCAGCCTGTATGCCATGCAGACCAAAACAATTTTAGCATGAAACAGCTAAACTTTGCGCTTAAAGGGGCCTTGAGAGATACGTATGGGAGTGCGCCCTCAATTATCCTGTAAATCAGTTTTTTGCATCAAAGTAATACTTAGGCATATATAATACTAACTACCATCTGAAACAGTTTACCAACATTCGCTGTTTATCATATAAAATGTCATGATTTTCTTAGTTTCGATATCATATCGAAACTAGGTGCTAAATTCGGAAGTTATGTGATCGTTTTACATGCATACTTTTGCGGCAAATCTCAACCAGGAAGTGCAGTCATTTGCTTATTTTGCATGAAGGCGAAGTCGGAATTGTATGTATGACATTTTGGAATTGGGCTATGTTGATGATTTTCTTTTACGTTATTTGTTCATTTAGTATATCGATTCATCTCTCAATGCCCCTTTAAGCGAGCAATTTCATACCAAATTTGTAAGAATTAGACCAAATTTGACAATTTTAGCGTAAAATGGCAAACAAATGTTGCGCGCTTCACACCCCCTAAATTATTTGTTTGCCCCCCCAAAAAAAATTATGATGGCTGGCGCCGCCACTGGTCTTAAAACGTTTGACTGTCACTCAAAATGAATATTATGGATTACTTGAAAGAAGCATGGAAGTAAAACCTAGTGATGATATGTCTAACCTTTAGGCAACAAACAAAAACCCAACCCAACCAAAATCATGGAATATTTTTTGAAATTTTCCCAAAAAATATCCCATAACATATCCCATAAATCCCTAACCCCACTGAATCTCACTAAATCTCACTGCCAGAAACTATCTCCACGCGCGGCGTGCTGCTGCATTGCCTCGATGACGTCACCTACCGCAGGCATATGTGAGCACGGAGTTTGTGCCCACATATGCGCTAGGGAGTTAGTTCAGTTGGTAGAGGGACAGACTTGGGTGCGGATGGTCCCGCGATCGAATCCCGGGGGGTGCTGGGTGATTTTTCGGGTCAAAAAAATGGGACTTTTCCCCCCTCCCCCCGATACGCACAAAAAACTAGCTTTACTGGTTAGGGTTTTAAATTGGAAAAAAATGAAAACAACATGGTTACAGTGAAACGTTTGGAAATTATTGAATATACGTGTAAACATAGTCATTAGATACAGCTGCTGTGTTAATTAAGGCAACACATTAATAAGGTGGGCAGATGAGCATGCCTAAAGACCTTTTTGTGGTCTACACATCTCTAGAGGGCAGGTCCTCAAGCATTGTTAATGGCTGCCATTTTGTAATAAATGACGATGGTGTTTAAATGATTAAGTTATTGATGCAGTGAGAATAATGATATATTAGTTGTGAATACTTATTAAGTCATACATATTCCTAAATATTCCTAAATTAATAGACCGTTGATATTTACTGCTCGAAATAAAGTAGGATGTCAAAAAGTGTTTCCTGGTATATTCTGTCATGGGGAGACATATGTAATTATGTTTGTTTACAAACATGAATCTATATCTATCTATCCCTAATCACTTGTTATCGCATGATCTGATATACTCATTAGACCTGCACATCACATGAAAGGTGTGTGAGGCAGGCTGTTCAATATATAAGTACAGGGTGTCCCAAAAGTTTTGAAACGATTTTAATGATTTTTATCTCTCTTAAAATAAGTTGCGGTACCAAATTTAAAATATATGTGGAAAGAGAAAGCTTGTAGAACCTGGATATAACGTTTTGAAAAGGTTTCGAAACTTTTGGGACACCCTGTATGTACTCTTTTTTTTATCTGAGGTAAATTGTTTTAACCAGTTTTACCAAAAAATAATTAAAACTGTCAGTTTCCTTGATTATCCTTTTCATGCTTTTTCGATTTTGAACCATATTGCTTGTTTATCAATTTATGATTTGAAAGTTCATTAGACCAATACACACAATAGATTTATATTTGTAGAATTTTCACAGTAACTGCTTTGTAAGCGTAGTTTGAACCAATCAGAAAGCAGAAAGCTTAAATATGCGGAGTACATTGAAACTATCCCATCACACTTCGCATATGCGCCGTACAGTGCATGCACCACACACTTTGTTTTGATTCTTAGTTCAGGCAGCATGAGTTAGCTGTGAATTTTGATTTGTAGAGTGTGGTGTATGTATCAGGTCAATACATGCTTATGTTTTGTTTTCAAAAAGTTAGAATAGAAAAATCAATGCACTTGTGTAAATGTTGATATGCTCATAATAGCACTCCCCTGCAGGGTTGTGCATTGATTGATCTTATTTCTCTTGGATTTATTGACCTGTAATTCAGGGCATTACTAGCCTAAAAAGCTACGGGCAGGATCAAAATGTCAATGTCGTACACAAGTCTTCCATTCCAGCACATTTCAAATGTCACATTTTTTCTCCCCTAAATGAAAATATTTGTCCCTATCCCTGTTGCTCTTATCTGAGTCTGTCTATATCGGCACCTACTGTGTTACTCGGCTGTATTAGAACACCAACACTATAAATATCCTATCCTTCAATACTGTAGTAGTTGTATATTATTTGACACAATGTTTCCTTGTATATGCACATTTCTTTACACTTTGAACAGGAAAGCCAGGCTACAAAAAGTATTCAAGATCAACAAGTTGTCCAGGTATTCACGTTGTTTGGGATATAGTCTCAACTACAGAGTAAACCAAAATCATAATCTTGTACATGGGGATTGAGAACTTTGCACTTGAGAATCTGTGTTCGTCATCCATCACACATTTTTAGAGGGGCAAGTTCCATGGCATCAGAGATACAAGATTGTGAACTAAGCTCACAGTAGTTGAGACAAAAGGCTGTTGTTACTTGTTAGTTGTAGTACATGTATGTGTTCTTTGATATCTTTCTTGCATGTGAATCAATGTGGAAATCTTAATATCATTCATGGTAAAGCTGTGCAAAGTCATTTCTGTTTAAATAACTGTTTGATTTATGAAAATGTCAAATTGCACTATGAATCCTTTGAAAAAACTCTAGACACAAAAATCTATAAATCCTTTATTAGTGATGCAGAATTTAGAAGGAGGCACACAGGGTGAAATATTTGCGGGTATGCCTGTGTTAAATAGAAATAAATAGGTGTTTGTCAAATGTTTCATCATTATGGATTTTTAGTGTAAGGTCCAAATCACTAGCCATTTTGGAATGAGAGTGAAATATCTAATACGCTACTTGCACGGCACAGTGCTTGCAAGGTAAGATGGTGACACATTGAAAGTGAGGCTCTTCCCCGGGACCAAAAACCCTAAAAATGCGTCGGTGGTCACTAGCCATTCTGGAATGAGAGTGAAATACCTTGCACTGTAAGATGGCGAAATATTGAAAGTGAGGCTCTCCCCCTCACGCACTATCACGCCACACTGTGTCGGGTTTCACGCAGGTTTGTGCATCGCGTGACGAGGTTGGATGTGCTGATAAGAGGGGAAAGCCTTGCTTTTTTTTTTTAAATGGCGATTGCGTGCAAGTAGCGTATGGAGAATATTATACACAAAGAGACATTGGGTAGCAACATATTTGTACCATACTGATTGGCTGAAATGCTTTGAATTTGTGATCAATCCAAACTAACCCTTATATGGTTCATAGTTGGAAAAGTTATTATTTTGCACTTTCACTTTCAACAAATATGTTTCATCTGCCAAAGGAAACAAGCACTCTATTTACTTAACTCAGTTTTAGTTATATATAAAAATAACAAACCATTAACCTTTACGAGAGATGATTATAGCTAGCTGATAGATATATTTTGATTTAACTACTTGTATATAGATAGATGGACCTGGTGGTGGTTATTGGCTGCTGTGATTTGTGTTGTGTTGATTGATGTGATTGATTTTGCACAATTTTATTTTACATTCTGATTAGTTTATATATTTGCGTATCATTATTTAATTGTATAAAAGGATACAACAGTATTTGTCATATAATAACTACATCCTAGATGTTGTCAGAGATGCTGTATTTCTTTTGTGTTTGCAGCCTTGTAAATTCATATAATTATGGTCTTCATTATTCTAATTTTTAATTTTTTAGTCATCCCCTCATGGTTCCATCGCCAATGATATTTGGAGGGCAATTCTGGTATTTCAAATGGAGAAATACATACAAATCGTTGCTGTTCTGACATACCAGCACACGTGCCATTTTGGGCAAAATGAATAAAGTTGCATTTCATAATCAACGAATTTGAGACAAAAAAGGAACTAATTAATGAGGATACGGCACTAATTAGTGTGATATGCCATGGTTCTTACATACGACCAGCATGAAAACCTCATTTTGTGTTCTGACATACCGGCACATCACAATATTCCGCCATGCTCTCCAATGAGTCTTAAAAAATTGGGAACATTTTCAAACTTGATTTTCTCAAAACACTGTTTTCCTGATATGCCGGTATGTCTGAACAACGACGAAATGTAAGACGTTCTGGGAAATCCCTTTTGCCTCTGACAATTAATTAATTTTTTCCAAGAGTGGAGCAAGTTCACACATATAGCTCAAACACGCAACCAGTTGGTTGTTCATAATCATCATTTCATTGTGAACTCATTTTGACAGAGGATTATTTGCATTATGTGCAATAAAACGTCAAAATAATAAAAAATAAAAAATAAATAAGGAAAATTTTAGAATAGAAAATGGTTTCATCTGTTATTTTAAGTCTACTGTCTGCCATACATAACAGGCAATACATAACAGGCAATACAGGAGAACCTATAATAGCATATTCAATGCAGCTTTGATTAACTGAAGCATACATTACTGACAGTATCATATTGACGATTATCATTGTGACAGAAATAGAATGATATTTGTGTATGTACCTGTATATATATTTACCAGTAAAAGGGTTTGTTCTTGTATGAATAAAATAATGAACTGCTAATTATATACATGTGGTGGTGATGATTCCTGACAGATTATTAAAGGGAAATCAATTGATGAATGTGGGTAGGTAAAATTTGTTGTGAGGCGAGGAAGAAAAAAAAATCCTGTTTTACGGGGCCCTATACCGACCCACCACTTGTTGCGTTTTGCATGAATTTCTTTTAATTTTTTTTTAGAAATTCTTTTCTCTAATCGTGTAAAATCAGCCATTTTTTGCAGAATTTGGTGACATTTTAGTTTAAAAAAAGAAAGAAACACAAACAAAAACAAAAAACCGACTGACCCTACTTGACAGGTCTGTCCACCCATAAAATAGAGTGTGTTTTTTCTGTCGCCTTAGTGTAATATCTTAAGGCCCAATATTTATGCCCTACACACGACCCTATTAAAAGACCGGATATATGCATTGCATGCAGCACCCAAGGTGGGAAATTATATCAACTCTTCTGACCCTTCCCTGCTTGTCCATTTTCTCTGTTCTCCTGAAAGTCAATCCTTGAGCTCTCCTTTTCATCTGTTTATAGTCTCCAGTACATGTACGTGTGCCAAATATAAAGAGCATACCACCAATATGCCTCGTAACATTGATCTTTTCAATGATCCCTTTCATTCTATGATTCCTGCATTTTATTTGCTTCATTCTTAAGGCTGTATATTATCAATTACCTTTCTGGGTATTTTGGTTGTCTAGGATTTTTCTGTTCCATATGTCGTGATGTTAAATCAAGTCTATAAAATCTGAATAAGTCATTAATGTTTTATTGGAAAATGATCATCATGTCATTATACGCAATGCACATCATGTATACATGGCGGGAAAAAGGCAAAAAATGGGAACTGGGCAACCTGGTTAAAAAAAGGGGGGGGGGGGCCAAGAAGAAAAAATGGAACTGTTTGATTTCCAAGGCTTGAATTTTTCCACTGCCCACCAATGTATTTATGAACACTCTCTAAACTGTTATGGTATAACATGAAAATAAGAAAAGAAACAACAAATTAAAAAAGAATTATAACTGAAATTTACAAATTCATGCGAAGGAACACAAAACTGGTTTCATCAAGATGCAAAATTGTTTGAATTTGGTAAAATTGTAACGTGAGATACTCTTCTTTAGTGTAATTTAGTAATTGTTTTGTGAAAGTGTGTTCACATCATAGTCAAAACAAGATGGAGTTAGCCAGGAGTCATACAAAAAATAGGATGATATATTAGGAGAAACATGCAAGGATGGGAAATGACACGGCCGCCTGTGGCTGTGTGGATGATTCTGTGGCATAGAAATATCAAGCATTATTTGTTACAGCATACTGAATATGGGTCAAGATTTTCAAGCACTAAGGGACGCACCATTAGATTTTCAGGGGGGGGGGTAGGAAGTTTTCGGAAGAAAAAAATTCCCCCCCTGATGAGTAAAAAAAAAAATTCTACCCCCACCCAACTCAATATGAATGGATACATTAAAAAATAAAAATGTGCCGCCTTTGGCGGCGCAAATTTTTTTTCACCCCTTGCGGCGGCCCCCCCAAAAAAAATCTCCCCCGAACCCAACTTCCTACCCCCCCACGAAAATCAAATGGTGCGTCCCTAATAATAGCTTGTAGGTACTAGCGTAGAAACTGTATTTTAAAGAATCAATGTACATTTTTGACAGGTAGTTATACTCGATTAGTAAAAAAAGGCGGTTCTCGAACGGCGCGTCTCGCCTGTTCATCAAAAGTGACTTGAAAGAAATGATGATGAAACACATGATACAATGTAGCACTGTCACAGAGGTATGCATTGTAGTTAATGCAAGGGATGTAATACCTTGAAAAATGTAATCAACAAAAAGAACACACCACCCCCTTCCCTACACCAAATCACATCAAGATAGGCCTTACAGATCTTATTTGACCCCAGATGACCTCTGATGACCTTGAAAATGTAATCAGCAAAAAGAACACACCAACCCCCTTCCCTCCACCAAATCACATCAAGATAGGCCTTACGGATCTTATTTGACCCCAGATGACCTCTGATGACCTCGAAAAATTAATCAACAAAAAGAACACACCATCCCTCTTCCGTCCACCAAATCCCATCAAGATAGGCCTTACGGATCTTATTTGACCCCAGATGACCTTGAATGACCTCCGATGAGCGTGAAAATTTAATCAGCAAAAAGAATACACCACCCCCCTTCCCTCCACCAAATCCAATCAAGATAGGCCTTACTAATCTATTTGACCCCATATTTGACCCCCGATGACCCCGAAAAATTAATCAACAAAAAGAACACACCACCCCCTTTCCCTCCACCAAATCCCATCAAGATAGGCCTTACTCATCTATTTGACCCTCGATGACCCCAACAAATTAATCAACCAAAAGAACACACCACCCCCTTCCCTCCACCAAATCCCATCAAGATAGGCCTTACTGATCTATTTGACCCCAGATGACCCCGAAAAATTAATCAACAAAAAGAACACACCATCCCTCTTCCGTCCACCAAATCCCATCAAGATAGGCCTTACTGATCTATTTGACCCCATATTTGACCCCCGATGACCCCGAAAAATTAATCAACAAAAAGAACACACCACCCCCCTTCCCTCCACCAAATCCCATCAAGATAGGCCTTACTGATCTATTTGACCCCATATTTGACCCCCGATGACCCCGAAAAATTAATCAACAAAAAGAACACACCATCCCTCTTCCGTCCACCAAATCCCATCAAGATAGGTCTTACTTATCTATTTGACCCCATATTTGACCCCCGATGACCCCGAAAAAATAATCAACAAAAAGAACACCCCATCCCTCTTCCGTCCACCAAATCCCATCAAGATAGGCCTTACTGATCTATTTGACCCCATATTTGACCCCGATGACCCCGAAAAATTAATCAACAAAAAGAACACACCATCCCTCTTCCGTCCACCAAATCCCATCAAGATAGGCCTTACTGATCTATTTGACCCCATATTTGACCCCCGATGACCCCGAAAAATTAATCAACAAAAAGAACACACCATCCCTCTTCCGTCCACCAAATCCCATCAAGATAGGCCTTACTGATCTATTTGACCCCATATTTGACCCCCGATGACCCCGAAAAATTAATCAACAAAAAGAACACACCATCCCTCTTCCGTCCACCAAATCCCATCAAGATAGGCCTTACTGATCTATTTGACCCCATATTTGACCCCGATGACCCCGAAAAATTAATCAACAAAAAGAACACACCATCCCTCTTCCGTCCACCAAATCCCATCAAGATAGGCCTTACTGATCTATTTGACCCCATATTTGACCCCCGATGACCCCGAAAAATTAATCAACAAAAAGAACACACCATCCCTCTTCCGTCCACCAAATCCCATCAAGATAGGCCTTACTGATCTATTGGACCCCATATTTGACCCCCGATGACCCCGAAAAAATAATCAACAAAAAGAACACCCCATCCCCCTTCCGTCCACCAAATCCCATCAAGATAGGCCTTACTGATCTATTTGACCCCCAATGACCCCGAAAAATTAATCAACAAAAAGAACACACCATCCCTCTTCCGTCCACCAAATCCCATCAAGATAGGCCTTACTGATATATTTGACCCCATATTTGACCCCTGATGACCCCGAAAAATTAAGAACAAAAAGAACACACCATCCCCCTTCCCTCCACCAAACCCAATCAAGATAGGCCTTATGGATCTTATTTGACCCCCGATGACCTTGAATGACCTCTGATGACCTTGAAAATTTATTCAGCAAAAAGAACACACCACTCCCCTTCCCTCCACCAAATCTCATCAATATAGGCCTTACTGATCTATTTGACCCCATATTTGACCCCGATGACCTCTGGTGACCTTGAAAATTTAATCAGCAAAAAGAACACACCACCCCCCTTCCCTCCACCAAATCCCATCAAGATAGGCCTTACTGATCTATTTGACCCCATATTTGACCCCCGATGACCTTGAATGACCTCCGATGACCTTAAAAATTTAATCAGCAAAAAGAACACACCACCCCCTTCCCTCCACCAAATCCCATCAAGATCGGCCTTACGGATCTTATTTGACCCCATATTTGACCCCGATGACCTTGAATGACCTCCAATGACCTTGAAAATCTAATCAGCAAAAGAACACCCCACCCCCTTCCCTGACATCAAGTCCCATCAAGATAGGCCTTACGGATCTCTAGATATCGCGTCACAACGCGTCTCAAAAGTTTTAAGCATATTTGACCCAGATGACCTTGAATGACCCCCGATGACCTTGAAAAATCAATCAGCAACAGAACGCACCACCCCCCTTCCCTCCACCAAGTCCCATCACAATAGGCCTTATGGATCTCCAGATATCGCGTCACAAAGGTATTTCTTAGCACACGGCTGACGGCGGACGGCGGACGGCGGACGGCGGACGGCGGACGGCGGACGGCGGACGGCGGACGGCATACGCCATACGCCGGACGGCGGACGGCATACGCCATACGCCGGACAGAAATAGTGATAACATAGTCTCTTACTGATTACATCAGGCGAGACAAAAAGCATAACATAATTGTCAGTGCCTTTTACTTTAACTCCTGAAACTTGTGGATGCTTGTGCAGTTCTGTTGTTGAAAAAAACACACCATTATTTACAAGAAATTATAGATATTATTTGGGGCTTCAATATACCCTTTATTTGTGATAATACTTTTTAAATTATCACCCTTTTCCAATATAACACAAAGCATGTTCAAGCAGTCAGATTTATTAGAAAACGTTGTATCATCTTACCCTTCCATTTGGTAGTAAATGAAAGCAATTGTCTTACATTCTTTTTTTGGTGCAAAATTTATGCAATCCAGTACAAAAATAAGATTGTATATGCTGCATTTCTGCCCTTACATATCTGAGACAGACCACCCTTTTCAATTGACAAAATACCATTTTTGTGTTTTAGTGAAAATAGAATAAAGAATGGGTAATTTTATACTCAATTTTGAGGGAAATTATCCCTCCTTCAATTTTGACGCCAAATAATAGTTACGACACAGGTGTTCACTCTTTGCTTTGTATAACCGAACTACCAAATGCAAATTTCCAACATTTTTTCTTGAAGCAAGGTCACAAATGTTGCACAAACAACAATTAGTTTTTTGTAAGAAACCTAAGTAAGGCAAACAATATTTTACATAACAAAGGTATTACATTGATCACTTGTTGGTAACATGAGTTATGTTGTGGCTGGCAAAACAAAATGACTACTGATAACTGGCCCGCCCATTATGCATGGTCTATGATCTATGGCATTATGGCCCAGTAGCATAACTGCTTGGAAAAGAATAAAAGGGTTAATATTGGATGAGAGAGTATATAAACCAGACTATTTCTGAAATAATAGTTGGAATGTGTTAATCCCCTAGCCAGTTGGCATAATAATCCGTCCAAACTTATATTAATCATAGTGAATATCCACACTTTGACAAGCTAAAGATAGTTATGAAAAGATTGCAAAACCTCCTCAAACAAGTTTGCTCTGAAACAGCATGCAAGTGATATGTATGACATTTCCTCATCAGGCGTAAATATCAACTTTGTCATTTATTTTTGAATAATATCATCTCAAATCTCAAATGGATGGATTTCTTTGAACAAGAGTTCAGTATCAGGCAAGCTACCTAGGTTTGACATTTGCATAATGGACACGATTTCCAGGGTACCCATGGCAACTCACAAATAAAAAAGGTTGTTTATTGAGCCAAAAACAAACAGTTTTGTCTGAGGGTCCTGAGGCAAATAGGTGAAATCTGTTCGTTCGTTTTTACTCTACAAATCAGTTGGGAAAAAGTTATCTTACATGTACCTATAAAAAAATATATATATAACGGATGTTAAATTTGGCACCTTCTGTATTCTAAAAATCAAGTTTGAAGTTGGAGGTATAGCTATCATATAACCAGACAATTACGATACTAAATGATAATGTTAGATAGCAAAATTTAAATAGACATTTTATTTTGGGACACATTGTATTTCAATTATAGAGTACTGTGTCTTGTCACTGAAGGGTCAGTAGCAATTAGCAACTACCATTCAAGCCTGCAGGTATATTGTGCATTATATGGCTCCGCACCACCTCTCTACATGCATTCCCATGTGATATTATGTACCAAGGCAGCGTTTGAACTAGCAGGCCTGATTTGAGCTAAAGGGTCAACAACTTATGTGTGATACTTTGTGATAGGCTTTAAAGGTAGATGACCCGATCACATTTTCGTAACACAGAATTATTTCAAACATACAGAGATTTTCATATCATATGAAAGCTCGTATTTTTCTCATCATCATACTGAAATTTGACGGCCTAAATCGGTATATTTACGGAGAAATCGATGAAATAACGTCGAATTACCGCGAATGGTGGTAACCACCAATATAGTTTGTGTACTACTCAATGGGTACAGTTCACAGCATCTTGTGCGTCTAAAATAAGAACCTTTCATGTAGAATAGAAAACTTCAAGTTGAAAATCGGAACATCTACCTTTAAGCGACATTGAAATTACCTATTGCTGAATGTTGCTATCTTCAGTAGATAGCCTGTAATGAATAGGTAATAGTGATACATAGACCATAGATATTAAAATCAGCTATAAAGCATTTTCTGTTTATTCATGCTGTCTTCAGTAGATAGCATGAAGAAGTGCACATAACTTTTGAATTACATTCTCTAATGTGTAGCATAATAATTTTAGCATTTTCACATAAACATCTATTTATGAACCTTGAAGGGGAAATAATAAACTTCAAATTTGTTTACAGATCATAATACACTGAGCCAAAAAAGAAACTTATAAAAAAAAAGAAACTTATAAAATTTTAACAGATCACCAAATAAAATTCTGTGCATGAAAATGTACCAAATTTGAATACAATATTACTGCTATTTGCAGTAATCATGGTAATATTGTATCCAAATTTGGTACATTTTCATGCACAGAATTTTATTTGGTGATCTGTTAAAATTTTATAAGTTTCTTTTTTTTTATAAGTTTCTTTTTTGGCTCAGTGTACTATTCTTCATCAATGTACATTCAACTGTATCCTGAATTCAATTGTATCTTGAAAAAGGAAGACAAAAATAATCAAATTTCAACAACCAATTTGTAAAAAATGCACCCAGAAGTATCCGGTTGAAACCCTAATTTGATAGAGTCCTTATTTGGACAAAGTGGAGGACTTCCATTTTTGGTATGGTTCCACTTTACATTACCAGGTGCGCAATGACCCTCACCTCTGATCCTCACCTCAGAGGGTCATAAGGACTAATATTTGTGTAAAACATTTTTTTGTTGTTGCTAATTTTCAGATATGAAATGATATTTTTGGTTGGTATTATTGCAGATGTTTGCTATCTTCAGTAGATAGCATCAGTGCATTATGCCAGATCATTCTTTTAAGGCAGAGGGGAAACAAATTAATCAAGAGTTAAATTAGAATAAATCACTTCAATAACAAAACAAACAAAACTTGTCGCTCCTGAGCGACTATTTATTCACAACCTGTTCCACAACAATATCCAAGTTGCAGATATGAGCAGAATCATTGATAATAGATCAAACTAATGTTTATGTAATAGGTTTTTGGAATATATTGACGCGATGTGATTGCGTTGAAGGAAAGAAAAAAATAGGGTGACGATTATGTAATCATGACAGATGTGTAATTGATGAATGATTAAAAAACACCTAGTGTGTGTAATATTGTATACTAAAATTAGTATGGCACACATTTCATATTTCTATCTAATGCACCAACATCAACTTAGACGTTCGAGACATTACTGTAAAAAGTGTAAATAGTGCTTTATTTGATGCTGTTTATTTCCTAGTGCTTTTTGAAGTCCCAGGACTTTATTTGCATTTGTAGTACAAATTTGAGCTTGTTCCCAACAGAACCCAAGTGTGCTTCTATCAGACTGTTTCAATACAATGTTGTATAAGTGATTTCGGGGCTCTATATTATTAAGCTTAGAATTCTACCGTAAATGGTCTTCAACTTTCCTTGGCAGCTGACAATTTTATCCTTCAATCCTGGATGTATTTACTTTGTACAGGAGGTGAAACACCGCTGTATTCCTTTAATTGACCATGAGACATTCATAATTCACCTTCACATAACCAACATGTGCATACACATTAAAACAAGAAGAAATATCAAAATACAAGTGATCGAGCATGCACTCAGGCTGAAAGTGAGGAAACACCGAGATAAATATAGCAGAAAAGACAGGAAATTAGGGTATTTTTCAAGTCAAGTCATGGATAAAGTAGGAAAGAGGAACGGATGTTGGATAATGAGAAAGGCAGAAAAAGGCGGCAGGAATGAAGTCATTGAGTCTCAAGGCTAGTCCATTTCTACATTAACTTCTGTTTGTCCATATTATTTATTCATGCATTAGTGTTGGGTTGTTTTATTTTCATGAATTATAAAGACGGATATTCCCAACCAACACAGCCACTAACAAGTAATATACATGTACTATTCCTGTTGCTTAAGCTAAAGCAATGAATAAGAAAACCCTGTTATATGGCGTTTTTTAGTTGTTGGGAGGATTCTTCAAATGTTCGTGAACATTTTGTCGAGTTTTAACAATTTTTACAAAATGTTCAAAGAATTACGATTTTCCACACACAAAAATAAAAATAAATAAAAATTGTTCGAAAACATTTTTTGATTTAAAACAATCTTGTTAATTTTAAATTTTTTAATATTATATTTAACAAAATTAAAACTTTAAAAAAAATAGTTTGGTCGGTCGGACCCGTTGAACAGATTTGTTTTCGTCGCCTTAAAGCAGTATTTTAGTTATCTTACCGATTCATGCATTTCCAATGAAGCTATTGACGTATAGTAGGACCTAGAGAATCTGAACGCTGATTAATTCTGTCACTTGTTATTTAATTTCCAGGACAAAATTAAATTAAGGGTTTAAAGGAAAGTAAGTACGTTTGTGGATGAAGAATTAAAGGACAGAGATGGACTGTGTCCATAGGGTATTTGTGTTGGATTATCGATTTGGGTAAACCAATGTCACTCCAGGTTGATAGGATAAAATGTTTAGTAGAAACATTCAACAATCGAGGTACTGTAAAACCTCTTAATTTCGTGAGGGATTTGATTTCGCAAAATTAAATGCCCTCTAAAACGCAATAATTTTAAAGTATCCATGAAATTATAGTGTTTTTACAGTATTCATCAACACATTGCTTCAAACATAAAATATGAACTTACATATTGATCTCACCCTAGGTTGTTTGAATATTTGCACCAAAGCTATGTTTCCCAAATAGTGATATTTTTTCACAAATTTTAAAATGGTCTACAATGTTTCTTGCATCCAACACAAAAGATTAAACAGTTTTCCAGTGGTGGTAATAGACAATAATGGGGAGAGGGAAATTATTCCCCATTTAAAAACAAAAATCATGTCTCAGCATTTCACTATATTCCTCTTTATACATAAAACATCCCTCTTCCATGTCCGTTTCGTATCCCTGCCATCGCCAACACCATTCCTAAACTTGACAGAGATGTGAAAGAGTTATGGTATTTGAATTAAGTGCATCAGCATTTTACTGTTCCCATCAAACGGTCTCTGGATTATTATTTCAGTAACCGTTTATTTTTCAGTGACCAATTTTGACCCATAATTAACGAGTCCCATGCATTTGCCTTAGGGTCACAGCTAAAGCTTTCCTTAAAAGGACAAACTTAAAGCCAGATGATATCAGTCATTTTCCCAGACACAATGATTGTTATGGGAATCACATTTACCAAGATACCCAGAGGTGATATTCCCATCTATCGGGCCAAAACAACAATTGTTGTGTTGCCCTCAGCAACCCGACCCTAAAATCTAAAAATATATATAAGGGTCACATTTTTTTAAGTTTTAAATTTTACCCAAATTGACAAAATGTTACTATTTTCTGCTTGAAATGAATAAGTTTGCTTGACTAATTAGTTTTAAAACTATAATCACACTGGAAACATTAGTAAAAGTAACCAAATTTGTCTTGATGCGAATGACAGCAGCCACATTCTGTCAGTGATATTTTTCAGCAATAAAAATAAATAATAGACTAAAACCACCCAACCTTACCATTTTTGGCCCTTGAGGGCAACACAACACATGTTTGGTCTCATGTCAGGTATTGGAATAGGATACTCTAATGGGTTAGCTTTTACATTCACAGAAAATACTAAGACATTGGTTGGCGTCTGATTTCTAGGGGGAAAAGAAATGTTAACAATGGGGGAAATGAATAGTCAAATGTCAAAATGTATTTCTTGATTATTGCTAAGGTGCAGTATTAGATTAGTCAATTTGTTAGTGTTGAATTTGCTCAGTATTTCCCTGTTTGTTTTAAAATTGCCATAAGGCCAATGGATCTTTTGGGGAGGGGGAGGGGAGACCAACAACTGATCTATAATTTACACATTTTCTGATTTTTCTCCTTTTAGAAATTAATTTTTAGTTTCATTTTTAAAACATGTTTTTCTTCAAAAGAAATGAAAAAATGTTCACAATTTTGGGACTTACCCAATTTGAAAGGTCCATCTTATTTGGTAGAGCAGGTTTTCATTCCAGTCTGTACAAATTGCATATTATTACTATGCAGTTAATATCCATTCAACAAATTTGTGAAAATATAAACCCTCACAATAAATCCACTGAAACAGTAAACCCAATCTCAGGTCAGTTACCTTTAAAGTTGACCTGCTGTCTTCAGAACCTTTATAAAATATGAAAAAGTCATAATTATTGTCAAAATCCATGAGAATCAAAGCTTTTATAAGATCCAAACCACCTGCATTATAGATGCTTTTCTCCTTAACACTTCCCAGTAGACTTAGTAGAAAATTGCATTGTTGGCAAATGTGCCACAGAGGAAGCATAATGGCCGCCAAGAGACATCTCTGTGGCCTACTTTTTAAAGTGTTTAATCATGTTTTCATTCATATTAAGCCTATGTGTACCTTTGACATTTTGCTGTCATTTTGGTCCAATTAAAATAACATTGTGCTGCATAAGAATGTTCATTAATTTTGATGTATGACGGCATACAGATGTTGGAAATGCTGTGCTACAACTACCAATGTGAAATAAATGGCTATTATTAAAGGTGGCATACATTGCATACATTGGTGGGGGGAGGGGGGGGGGGGGGGGGGAGTAAGTGTGGGGGAAATGGAAGCATGGCTTTATCTTAATAGGACAAAAACAATTCTTCTTCCAGTAAAGTTCAGACTTCAGTTACTAAGTAAAGATAATCAAACTGTGTATCCCTGTAACTTACATAGGAATATGTGTGTACAGATACAGAACCCGGCCCGGGCCGATTCCCTACTATTTACAGGGAGTTTGTGAAATTGTGACCTTTTAACAAGCTCAGGTATTGCTCTTCCAATGCACAAGACCACCACCATTTCTATGTGACTTGTGAACCACGGTGCACTAAACATGCCTACTTCAATCTGTACGGTTTAAAGGAGGCATGGGGGCAAGTTACATTATGATTGCAATTTGTATAAATTGAAATCAACAAACACATGTATTATAACGATCCACCAATTGAACTACGGCACAGCAGTGATGACTGCGCCACTGCTGTGAGCATGTGAAGTTCTCAAGACATTACTTAGAGGTATTAAATTGAACTGGAGCCAAACAAATTTGAATCTTAAGCCTAATCAAACCAAATGTCATGTTCAAGTAAGACAATTAAAGTGCTGTCAATATTTCAAGTGCAATGATTGAAGAAGAATTTATGTCAACAACAGCTATGCCGTCCATGCTCAGCTTTACTTTGTATAGAGCTAATGAATCAATTGTATTGGGTGCTTTCACAATTTCCTAATCAGAACTTAATAATGAAACTAGTGCTCCTCTGCTCGTCTTAATTAGAAATTGCAATAGGTCAAATATTACGTATTGGAAATGTTTTTAGCAAAATATTTATCTGACACATTTGCGTCACAGTCAATTTACTCGAGTTGATATGATTTATAAGCAATGTGCTCCCCCTGGAATCATGACTAAATTTATTTGTTTGGTGTCTATCTTTTCAAAAATGCTTTCTCTGGCTTCAGAGCATGATGCCATTTTCATTTTATAAAGCAATATCACTTTGTCACTGTACTTAATTGCCCTCCTTTTGACTTTGTGTTTCGAATAACCCTCCACGTTAGAAAAGAATATTATGCAAAAAGTGTACTTTAGGACCCAGATACTGGTATACAAGGGCGCAGATCCAATCTTGAAAGTGGGGGGGGGACATTGCCATTTTTTCACTAGATCGCCAACCTTGATTGATGTATCACCACAAAAAGTGGGGGGGGGGGGACATTTGATATTGTGTCAGGAAGTGGGGGGACGTGTCCCCCGTCCGTCCCGTCCCCCCCGGGATCTGCGCCCTTGCTGGTATACCAGTACGATACTAGTGCAGTCCAGAATCTGGGACCTAAAGTACACTTTGCCAATATTATATAGCTATTTGTAAAACATACAGCTGATAAAAAGGCCAAAGCATACTTGAATTAATTGTCCATTTCCCACGGCAAAAGGATGAAATGTCAGGGTAATAGCCCGGGTATAATAATAGCAGGCCGCTAAGATCCATGGACCAACAAGGAGTCTTGATCAGCTGGCCCCTCCAGGCAATCCTGATATTACATGATGCTTGCATCGCGGCCAGATTATACCAGTAATTGAAATTGGATTTAACTGCTGATGATATCGCGCTATAAATAGCGCTGGAGATTGTCTGTCAAATGGTACTTTCGTTGATGATGAAATGAATGCGATAGATGGATTTAATTCAGTGATTAATCTTAACGCTTCTGTGTCCTGATAGTAGATATGTGTACTGTTGCGGCAAAAGGGTTCACTTGTCGGTAAAGTGCAATTTGAGATATTGATGGAATAAAACATGTACAAACAAAGAAATTAAAGACAATTTTACAGTAATTTATCTTCATATAATCAGAAAGCAGTATCCAATCTTAACCGCAAAGGTGTCATTTTGAAGCATTCAAAAAGCTCTTATTGGTATTAAGATCTCAACTTTTTCTTTGAGAGACAACAGCGCCCTTTTGGTGCACCCCTACACATGTATGCGATTGCAGGCTAGCAGGTTGTGTGATATCGTTGTCATTAATCTTGTAAATCTGTGTGCATAATTCTACGTGACTGCCCGGTGGCAGCTGATACAAAAAGTTATTTTTGTATGAAAAATATCCCCCTTCCCCATTGGTCTTTCAGAGCCCTTTCTTGGTGAGAGATAATGGTATAAACAATGGTGTGATAGTTGGAAGAAGTTCTGGGTATGCATAACCCGTGGGTGGCACACACCATTTTATGTCATTATGTGTCCCATTTTCCCCCCTATCAGTGGTGTTGCCAGGGCCACTTGTCAGGGGCAAGGGGTATTTTTTCCCGGTGAACACCAGGTCGACCCGTTGGCTTAGCCAGGTTTTTCACGTAACTTTTTGATTTGCCATCGAGTGAGAAAATGACAAGTGGGGGGAATGGTGAAAAAACGCAGTCAGCTTACAAAACTTACCACAGTTTGCTTATTATCAGTCGATTACTTTCATCTTTTGGGAGGATAAACTAGATTAATAACGCATTATACAAGGTCAAATGGCCATTTCAAATCGTGCACAATGTTTTTTGATTCACCCTGTATAGTCTTTGAAAAGTTAATTTTAGGAACACAACCCCCTCAGTGTGATGCGCGATCTCCTAGTGGACTCCAGCCACTGGCAGCCTGGGTTTTTGATCCCCGGGGTGGAACACACCAATTTTATCCGTCATTGTTTCCCATGTTAGATTTATTGCTACACACCATGCATATGGGCTTGCTTGCTTACTTGCTTAATTCTAGTTGTGTTCTCAATTTACAATGGCTCTCCACACTTTCCTGTCCTACATTGCTGTCTTTAGGTCTCCGACATCCAAACCAGTGTCCTGTTTTAGCACATCGATGTAAGTTAGTGCAGGTCTTCCAGGTTTTCTTCTCCCATGCTTTGGTATCCAGTGAACCAGCTTTGACACACATTCTTGACTCCTAGAGCAGTGGCCTGAGAATCTTGTCCTTCTCTGATCTTTTGGGTGATTTTAGGGAGGTCTCCATACAGCTCTGTGTTAGTTGTATATGGGCTAGGGTAATTATTCTATACTTACAAGAAATTAAATTAGTGCAATTTCATTAAGATTTTAACAGGGGTCCTTTTTGGCACATATTAAGGCAAACAACAGCCCACTATGCCATGTTTCAGTTTTACTACTTTAATTTTTTTTTAATGAGGGACCACTAGACACCATCTACGTAAAATAAAACATATCAGTATATTGTAAGTATAAACATGTTACGCTGTCATGTGCAGTTTCTGATCAAACCATCTGTCACGATTTAATTTTAAATATCAGACACTAAATCGTGTGACATTTACAGTTATTAGAAGCTGAGTTTATGTTAATCTTGAAGGGAAAATAATGTCCTGGGAATGAACGATGTGCCCACGCGAAATATGTACTCGATGTTGCAGATCCTACATGTATTAATCATTAACTTGCGAAACTCTCCGACTTTTTACGTATAAAATTACAAAATCAAACATCTGGTTTTGACATTATTTCATTATTTTACATGTAGTCAGATTATGTTATTCTAAATTACACGGCAGTGATATAATGGTAACTGTACCTGGTATTCCTGGTTGATTTACATCAGCATAAGACATTTAATTACAACTCTCGTTATGGTTTGGGCAGTTAGGCACAAGCCGAGCTCATCATCACGTAGCTTTAATCAAAGTTAACGAAGCCGATGGTCCGTCCACTTTTAGACGGCCTTCTCAAATGTCACTTGGAGATGGATGATGCGTTGATATGGATGGACAGTATTACGGGTAAATTTTGAGACAAAGTGATTGGAAAAAAGTCAACTTAAAAATCTCTTTGACATTCTACTGTCCTAGGGAGATTTCAAATCAGTGATGTACGAGGGGCAGTCAATAAATAATGAAAGTGATCATGGTATGGGATGCATGGGTGATTCTATTGAGGGATAGTGTGATCAATACAACGTATGAACCTTTGTCTTTCAAACAATACACAATTTGGATTGTTAGATACCTTATTTATGTTTATGTTATGTAACGTCATTAACATAAACACACTAGGTTTCAGACACTGACTGAAATCTGTCAATTATTTGGCTGGATATGTAATATGTTGAATATGGGTTGATTGATACATTTGCGTGTATCTCGGCAATGCAAGCATAAACACAGATAACACTTAGCACAACAACTGTTACTTGGCACATAGTTAGAACACACACTTATCTATGCTTGACACTCTTTTTTAGATCTGAATTCTTTAATACAAACAAGAAGGGACCATCTCAAATACGCTTTTATATAGCAAAATCCGCAATAATATACCTTAGAAAACAACAAAGGATAAAGAACAATGGAGGGATTATAATTTAATAAATTGTTGTGGGATATAAAGCAATAATAGTGGGCATTTCAAAAGGAGCTGTTCATAAAATTTCCTCAAACCGTTGAAATTATGTGACGATTACATAATTCAATACATATCTAGTAGCTCTAAAGATAACAGTAAATCTTTGATTGATACATTCATGTATATCTTCATTTTAACTATCACAATATTTTTACACATTGATTTAAGCAATTTTCATTATTTCTGATTATAATTTGAAGGCACAGTAAGATTTTATCTGGTAAATTTCATGATTTTAGCCATTTTTGGCCCAGTTCAAAATGATCTGCCATCTGCGCATGCGCATATTTTCTGCAGGTTTCATGCGAATAAGTTCAGATAATTAGTTACCTATCATATTGAATCTCCCAAACTGGTTAATTGCTTGGATTTTTCCTAAATTGTTTGATATTCCGCAATATTAGTGATTCACTGACTGGGCATTTTTCAATGAAATTAGCTATTTGAAATACTGATATTTGTATACTTTTTAATCGATTGCCTCTCCATACTTTTTCCTATTATACTACATATATCAAATTACACAGGGATTAAAGTTATTGTCTTTTTTATCATACTTACGCGGAAAAAAATTGAATTTACCTGCTTCTGGTGTCATGTTATGCAATCTTCTTACCACTTGTTTCATACAAACAATTCAAATTTCCCGCCAAATAACTGATTTAGCAGTGTCCCAAGTGTACTTACTTTGAGACAATGCTTTGACGTCATAGTTCACACATAAAAATCCAAAACTGTATTGTTTGAAAGACAAAGGTTCATAAGTTGTATTGATCACACTATCCCTCAATAGAATCACTCATGCATCCCATACCATGATCACTTTCATTATTTACTGACTGCCCCTCGTACTGTAAACAGATTATGTTTCTAGTCAGAGAAGTTGGTCATAACTATATAATGTTATTGGTCATCTGTTGAGTTGGTGTCAGTTATTGTTTGGTTTGTTGGAGTAGCACCAGGGATTTAAAATAATAAAACAATCATCAGATTCAATTAAATTAAAAAATAACTGTTATTTTTTAATTGTTTTAAACTGGTATTAAAAGAAAACAAGCATGATATTTCAATTACCTACATCGTCCATGCATGGACTATAGATAATCAAAGCTACAATCCTGGAAAAAAGTCTTGGAACAGTTACTTGGTAACAACGGAAAGCCAAACACCCCTATCCTCCTTGCAATGTTGAGAAATGCCAATGTCTTCAGCAGTTATTGAAGGTATCCCAACATTAATTTATGGGGTTTGGGAAGGAAAATTGTTGTTTAAGATGTGATCAGAAAAAACAAATTCTGCCCAAAATGTCCAAAAGTGTAACATCAATGATTTTGATTTGCCCACAGGGTTTACAATTCACTACAAAATGAGATATTTTGGATTTTATGCAAACCTTCTTTGTCATAAATTGCTTTATCAAATTCTCAGTGTCCAATTCTATTTACTTGACCGTCAAATACAATGTGTAGGATTTAAATGGATTTGACCAATTTGTCACGCTCAATCACAGGCTAAATACCGTTGACCTTAACTCTGGAAAAGATACAACAATATTATCAATGTTTGCATAAATGGTTTACAGGTTTGATTAAATATAATATCATATAAAATATCACTGTTATTTTGAAATGAAATTCACAGTATAATCCCAGACAAAACACCTGGATTGGTGAATTTTATTGGCACAATTTTGGGCAAGCCTATGAATTGGATTACCGATAAAATAAGATAAAAGCACATATGTATTTGATAAAATATGTTATGACTTGATTTGCATTCCATTACAGAAATCAGTATTTTATTTTTAAACCAGTCTATTTTACATGTACAGGCCGACCGTGGTTATTCGACCCCCGTTTATTCGGTGTATTCTGTTATCCGGACGTCATAAGCTGTGTCTATGCATTTATTTTCCTGTAGATTTTCATTCTCAAAAAGAATAACAAGTGTTTTTACATTATTTGTGTTCATTTCCAATAATTATTCGGTTTCACTGCGTGTTTTAGGGGTATTTCTCGCTTTCTTAAAAATCGCCTGCGATTTCATGGAATTGCACGTTTTTGGAAGAAATATTACAATTCTTTATTTCATTACTTTAAACATCGAAATACTGATGAAGTCGATCCAAATATCGACCATTTAAACAGTCTGGGAATGGGATTTAATTAAATTTTAGTTACTTATACTAAGTTACCCAATGAATACTTGGTCTTATTACTCATGCCTACATGTCAACTGTTGACATATTTCACATATCCGAATTCGTTTTCGGATAACCTGGGTCTGGACTGTACACACAAGACAACTTGAGGTCAGTCAAAGCAAAGTCTTTGGTCAGAGGCCTGCATCTGTAGACATCAGATATACTGGAAACCACTTGTGTAGTGAGGACAATGTTGAATAAATATTTGGATAAAACCTGGAAAATAACCCAAGCAAGGATTGAAACAACAGTAATATCCTTAACATGGTCTACATCATGGAATTAAATCATCGCTGCCTTAACACTTTCCATGCGACAGTTGTCTGCAGACGACGTTTCTAAAGTGTCACAAAATTGTTCAAAAATGTGAAAACTATCACCATAGTTGGAATCACTGTGAGAAATGCATTTAAATAAGTACAAACATGCTTAGTATTGGTTCAGTAATTCTTGAGATAGATTTTGGAATTTGGGAAAGGTTTCTGATAAATCTGTTTTGTATATGGTAAAACTAATAGCCTTGTGGAAAGTGTTAATTTTTTATTTTATATGGGAGACCTAGTTGAGGGTATTGGGAAAGTGTTCTCTTTGGGATCCCATTGATGAGTGGATTTTTAAAAGTTTAAAATAAAAAATAATAGTTCAGATATTAAAAAACTCCCCCAAAACAAGGGTGTTTTCATTTGCAAAATAATGGCATGCTGTAAAACATATTTTAATGTTAGACAGTCCAAATTTAAATTGGCATGTTCCTTTGATACAGTTAATTAGTTATGGAAATAAAACACTCCATTTCCAATATTGACTCTATTCTAGAAGTCAAACAGTGGATAATTGAACTTGTACGTGCCATTTACTGCCGAGATCATCAATGTTTACATTCATTTATATTCTTCAGTGCTGTAAACATGTCACGTACGTATGTGACTAGTTTGTGATGAATTAGGTGCTTTGAGAAGTAATCCATATGATAATATAATTTGATACTATGGGCCGTATTCTCGTACTAAACACGGTTTTAGCTTAAAACCGTGTTTAACTAAACGCGTGTCTAACTTAAACGTGAGTTTATTCTTTAAACGATGTGTTTAACAAAACACAATTTTAAACTCTGCAAATCTCGTTCCCAGATTAGTCCTGCGTTGATTGTATACAGGTATTTAATTCATTGTGGCTCTAATGGATTACAATAGATATCGACCGAATGCCTTAAATACACGGTACTTTTCGACTACACGATCCGCACTTCAGCTTGCACCACCGGGCACGGTTGAGTGATCATTCAAGGCATACAGTTGGTGCGCGAGTTTAGTTAAACGTGCATTAAACTACCCCCATACCCATGTTTAAAGTTAGACACATTTTGGCGAGTTAGACGCGTGTTTAAGTAAAACAAATGTACGAGAATCGCGTTTAGTTAAACGCTGTGTCTAAAGTCAAAGTTAAACGCGTGTTTAGCTTAAAACCGTGTTTAACTACGTACGAGAATACGGCCCTATGTGTTTATAAGTATACCAAGTCCAAGATGATAACATTTCCTGCAAGATTTCATTAACCGTACCATGCCAAATCCAACCAAATCCAATAAAAATGCATTTCACAACCATGAAAAGATATAAGCTCCAAAAAGACATTTTTAGGAGCACGACCCTGCGTGATGCATGATCGCCTGGGCTCCCACCTGTCGACCAGGGAACGGCACATCCATTTTTTCCTGTCATTATTTCCCCATGTTTTCTCGTTTAAGCTTTACAAACCCCCATCTGGGGGTTAAGAGGGGGAGGGGTTGTCTATAGCTCAAAACTTGTCATGGGGTTAGTGTGAAACAGCTTTGTACACTGCATGAGAACCCTCTCCCCCCATCCAATAAAATGATTTAATTAAGATGCTCAGGTACAGAGATCCATCATGTACCCAGTAATAGTCAACATTTGCCAACTGAATCCCACTTGATAATAAAAGTGTTATCAAACCTATGAATGAAGTATCCCAATCAGTACCGCAGAAAAAGTGGTAGAATATAAAAATACATGCAAATTGGACTTCTCTCTGTACAATTTCTTTCCAGAACTAATCATCAAAATCAACCAGGAAGATTCACTTATTTTCTGTATTTTTTCCAACATCCTGTGTAGAATTCTAGTGGTTAGTTCTCACCAAAATAAAATATTGAAATATTTGAAACAATGAGAGTCTGTGGTCAGTGTGCATTCATCCGTGCAGTACAATTAAGCCGATTCTTTGATTCATTGGTGGGGCAGTCAGTTCAAGTGTAAAACAGATAATAGCCCTGGGGGGAAACCGATTGGACAATCACAAAGGTTTATTGCTTCAATATGTGTAACAGTCCGTCATTGCGGCAGGCATAAGCTAATATAACGATTTTTGTCTGCTTAAATCTATTTTAGCTTCCATTATTTTTCTTCTTCAGGGAGACACTCTATAGGTAGTTTGGATTAATTTAGACTGTTTACAGAATTAAAAAATATAAGTAACAAATAAACAAACAAACAAACAACAACAAACCCCAGCTAATTTGATAGCTTTGTAAATGTTTGTGAGATGGAATGTTTAGCCGAGGAACATTTCCCCCTGTTAGCTGCTCAGAAGTTAGTGCAATTAAAAGGATACTCACAGTATTAAAGAAACAGCAAACATTATACTGTTTCAGTTTTGTTCATATCACGAAAACATTTTGTTACATATCTGTTGATATTGTATGATCAGGAAGCTACTACTACACAAACAAACGAGCTGTCAAGACTAATATAGTCAATAGGACGTTGCCATCGTAATATGTGGGTTTCAGGGCAAAGAAATATTCAATATATTTGCCATTATTTCCACTCAGTGAGTTATCATTATTGATTACATTATGACCCTAGAGCATTCAAACCTGTACACAGCAAGTTTCTTGACGTCCGTGTCCATTTGCATTGTATATCACTTACATTCCTTTGTGGAGGGACAAAGTACCAGGATACATAAAGAAAAAGAATCTTACTGTTTATGTTTCCATGAGCAGGTGTGTGTATCAAACCTGAATAAAAAAGTGTAATTTGAACATAAAATATAAGTTATGTTGAATGTTACTTAAGGGAACATGAAAAAAGAAGTGTTTTAAGCCTAACTCCTTGGGTGTATTTTGGAGAAAAATCACGCTTCGTAAAGTAAATGTGCAAATCATAATACAGAAAATAAAATTACATATTTTTAAATCACCCTGCTAAGTACCAAATATATATTCAAAATCAAAATCCCTATTGTTTTGCAAAGTAGAAGTCAAATCCAAAATTGCACCACCACACTATACATGTAGATAGAGAAGATATCATGCTTAGGAAAGGCACTTTAACTTGTAATTGGATGAGTGCATTCCATGACCATTTTATTCAATTTCAGACGGAACCCTCTTTCTTCCTGACGGTCTGACCCCATTCTGATGGTTTGTGTTAAAAGAAAGCATTCCTGGTATCCTTTCTTCCAGGCCAATGTTCATGTTGATAACACTTCCACAAATCTTAATGTACACTATATGTGACGTGATCAAGCGAAATGAGTCACATGTCGGCAGTTTTCAATTTTGATGTTTGTTCATCATTTTAAAGCTGGTTGAAAATGCTACAGTATGGTCCACTTAAATTGAACTTCCAGTTTTTAAATAACAAAAAAATTATCAACTGTGAAAACAAAGTATAGTAAAACATAAGAATTTGTCCTTTCTTTTTACCTATATCTCAAAATCAATATTGCCGACATCCGACTCATTCTGCTTGATCGCATCACACATATCAAAGCAGGTTAGTTATACTTGCTGTGTCATCAAATAACAGATGCCACAGTTGATAAACCAATTTGAGACCTAAATTTCTTGGCTTATAGGGGAAATTAATCCTTTTTCAGGACCTTTTCTCTTGTGTTGATATTCACGGTGGTAGCATTTCCCCAAACCCCAAATGTGTACTATGTAACACAGCCAGCTAGTTATACTTAGCTATGTGATCACATTACTGATGACATAGTTGATAAACCACTTTGAGGCCAAATAATCCTGGTTTATAGGTTGCCAGGCCACCATGGGGCCGGCTGATGCGACACTTAACCATTAAAGCAACTTTTCAGCATGTGTGCGTTTCTTAAAAGTACCTCTCAAGGGTTTTAAGAATACCCAGAAATCAAATACCCAGAAATCAAATAAAACTGAATATAGATTCAAAGATAACAATATCAGATGTTCTTTTTTGCAGGTATAAACAAGTTTTTAAAACTAAGTTAATAAATTCCAATTTATAATGGAAATAATTTCCAATAAAATATAGTATTGGTTAGATCTGACATTAAATATCCCCTGTATGATATTAAAGATATTTGCTGGCATATTCGTATAGCATAGTTGAAGTATTGTAGATTTCTTTTTGTTGCAAGGCACTCCAGACATTGTCAGACAGGTGTGTTATTATAGGTACAAACTAAAGTGTCATCACCAAGTAATCAAACAGCAGTCTTGAATTGAAGATAGAACTTTATATGCACCATTATTAGCCTAAAGGGAATTAGCTGTGCTTTCTTCTGATGATAGCAATACTTTAGCTGATTATACATTGTAGAGTTTTGCAAATGCCATCTTTAGCCTATATTGTGGTTGTATTGCTTTCTACTGAAGACAGCAGGTCTACTGAAGATAAAATAACTATATTTTGGCAGATTGTAGATAAACATTTGCACATGCTATTATCTGTTATCATTACTTTCTACTGAAGATAGCAGCATTACATCATATTGTAGACAGCTTGGTGTATTCTCTCATATGTCTATAATGGTTTAATTGTCCTTTCTATTGAAGATAGCTAAATGATGCAACACATTAACTATGAGTCGTGGGAATGCAAGAACGTCATTAGTGACATAAGTGACATTTTGCAGAAGAGTCATTTTTGTGTTCAATTTTGTTAACTTATTGATTGTTTAATGATCTTAATTATTTGATTACAAATTAAGTAATGGCTTAAAATGAGTGGATTTGCGTATATGTTCATAAATAACTCAATTTGGCTGAAAATGTCATTTCCTCACCAAATTGTTATATAGCCTGATTTATTGGTGCTTTCTACTGAAGATAGCAATACTATCAACCATGAGAGGCATCTGCAGAAAATGTGTTTTGGTTAAACCTCTGATAAAAACAATTCCTTCTTGAAGCTCAATTGAACATTTCTCATACTTATCAAGTGTAGGAGTTAGCCAAATATAAATATAGCTCATGTAAGACAATATAGGATAATATAAATATAGCTCATGTAAGACAAGATTCCTTCCATAGAGATCATATGACTGCCACTGGTATTTGTTTGGAATGAAAACATGTTGTGTGTACGATATAGACAGCTAATTGCTATAGTAGGTTTAGGTCTAGATTTGCAATAATTCTGATGTATGGAAGTACAACATACCATTGCCAGCATAAGAAATATTTTTTTTCACAATTCAAGTCAAGTTTGTACATATTGGTATGGAATTTATATATAAAACAGCAATAAAGAAACCAGATATCCTTGTAGGAGGGGTCAAAATCATATAGTTATACAGTATATTGGTAGAATTTGATACAAATAGGAAGAATTGCATCCTATGATAGAGTAATATTGTCCTAACACTGCAAAAACTAGGGTGTTAAAATTAATGGTGTTATTTTTAACACTCGTCTGGAGTTAATACATCAGATCCAATCTCTACGGTGTTAATTTACACCCTCTGGTGTTAAAATATAATGACACTGAGGTGGTGTAAAGCAGTAACACTGTAGGGTGTTAATTTTATCTCTCTTGGAGTTAGTACAGGTCCAATCCCTTGGGTGTTAATTTCCACCTTCTGGTGTTAAAATATTAATGTTAAATATTAATGTTAGATAGGTTGAAGTTGTTGCAAATAAAATGCTTGCAAATAAAATATTTCACTGTTCAACAGTTCAAATTTATTAAAACTTGAAAGTTTTTGTGAATTAATGTTCTTACTTGCCATTTAATTATGAAATTGTGCATGTTGCAGATCGAATCACTAGATCAAATGTATAAATATATCATCAAAGTGTTACGAAACCAATATAACCAACCTCAGTGCGCGTGTTAGGAATAATGACACCCATGGGAGTTATTCTTACACCAAGTTTGACACCAGAAACCTAACTCAATAGACAATGTGTAATCCATCCTCTAATCATGCTAATGGACTTATATTAGGATGTTGTTCCTGATATATATATAGAGCTGAAACATTTGGGTACTATGAGAGAGGGAAATCCTCAACCAAGATGCCAAATGTATGATATTACAATGGACAATCTTTCACATCCTATACTGTTGACTGCATTATTGGAATGTTGGTTCCCTATTTTGAGCTAATCCCATGAATAAAACACATGTGGGAGTAACAGGGATCTTTCATCCAATGTATGTTCAGCCGCTCATGGACTATTCAAATGTAGTTCCTGGTTTGGAGGTGACCCCGGAGCTGACACCATCAGTGAAGCATTGTTGTACCATCAGAGGGGAATCCCCACACTATTACATCTTATTGTGGACTTAAATATTGGAATGGTATTCATGGTATGTTATGGAACTGATCCGATTAGTGAAAAGCATGTGTTGGTACCATTGAAAGAAATCCGTGTCCAAGCTGCCAGTTGGGGGTATTTTGTATAGATTGTACTTTCTATTAAATCCTATTACTGACTTTTAATATGGATGGTGTTCCTGATTTGGAGTTGAACTCGTTATAGAGGAAGGACTTGTGAAAGCTATCTCTCTCATCTTATAACAGGGAGCAATGTAATTTCAATTGTAATTAGGCTGATTGTGATCTATCAAGTACCAGTAGGAAGGATGCCATCATGTTTTATGGATTCAATTTCAGCCTTGTTTAATGGCCGCGGATGATTTGTCATGAGAAACGGGGAATGTACTCTTAGTTCCCTTCCTCTGGACAGAGACGTGCGTAGCTTTACAGGCGCAACATTTATACACACATATGTGATGCGATCTGTGAAAACCCGCCACATGGTGGCATTTTTCATATTGGAGATATTTACATCATAAGAAAGCTGAAACTGTGCTGATTACAGAACTGTTTCGATCATTTTTCTACGATCATTACAAAAAAAAGTTAGAATGATGATTGTGATGTCATAAAAAGCTACTAAACAAGAAATCATGAAAACAGGCCAAAAATATACCTAATTCAATAGAATAGCATTATAAGGTTAATAATAAAATAAAACTTTTTTTTTTGATTTAAATTTTACCCATAATCCCTAGTCCACATTTTGCGACATCCGACAGGTTTTCACAGATCGCATCACATATGTGTCTTCCGCCTTTCTATGTGTGAGTGTATACGCCAGCCCTTCGAGTAGGCGGACACATTTATGTTCTGCAATAAGTGAATGACGCAGTCACATCACTGTCTTGTGATAGACAAATAGACTAAAAATGTATTTGATTCTTCTTCAGTTATACACATTGATTAGCAGATCAAAAGAATTTATGCTTTGTAATATCTCAATACCTGTTACTTTATTAATGTAGACGGAAAAAATGTAAACAGAAAAAATCTCATTGTGGTATTTAAAGGCAATAATGAAGACTATTATACTACAATTAGTATATCTTTTAAAGTATACATTCTCCTTTGCATTTTAAATTGTTCACTATTACCTTACATGAATTCTCTGAAATGACTAGATAATTATATGGTAAATTACAGGTACTGATACTAAATGGGTTATCATTATGTATCTCCCAATCTACTGTCTAATTTGACATTGTAGCACACGGACGTACCAGTCTTTGGCTATAGCACCCCTTGATTAGTATGCAGGAAGTGAGAGGATATGCCACCTACGCGATTCAGATTATTTGCGCTCTTTGCAACGAGACCTCTTTCATTGAGGAGCAATCGTCTTAAAGAAAAAGACTCATCTTGGGTTACATCGGTGTGACTTGGGACGATATTAGCTGTGCATTGTTATATTCTCTCTAGGGGACACATTCATGATATCATATGATTTCCTGGCTGATATGATGCAAGGAAAATTATATTGAAATATATCTAGTTTTGAGATGGCCTGGTGGTGGCTATTTTTGGGGTATTATAACTTTTTTTTCTTCATTTCATTGGGTAGTTAATAGGGAATCAGCTACTTGGGAAAAGTGAGAGTGTGTCAGTAAAAGAGCTAATAGACCAGAGGTTTCTTATACGTGAAGCAGTGATGAATGCCCCTTGAAAGGCTTTTAAAACAAAGAAATACATAAGAAACCTGTGTCATTTTGGTGCCTGAAAATGTCTCTTTCAATATTTGTGGTACTCAATGGCACTCAAGCACAAATAATTAAGAACCCCTGTAATAGACTATACAGGTAGTGCTCGTCATATGACATCATAGATTTAGTTGAACTCATAATATTGGAGTGAGTTAATGGCACTTTATAATAGCAACATTTCTAAAGAACTTTTGGAGCCATTACCTCTCAGATCAGACTAGACCTACTTAATCACAGACTTCTTGTAGAACATAGCCAGTGATGTTGTTGACATTTTGAATGCAGAGATTATTAGTACAATAGTTAAAGTATTGGACTAACTGGTATTATATTAAAACATTTTGGTTGTTTTAATAGCTGCATTGCTATGTTGATCAACCAAGTTCATAGGGTATCTTCAATTGATCTTTAAGTAAAAACACAGACACTTTATGTGACTATAATCATCAGGTGGTAAAATTAACACATTTGCTTCAAATATGTAACATAACCTCATCATCATGTTTATTATTATTTTCTGATTTATGCATGGCATTTTATTTTGGTATGTTTTATTTTATTTTTATTTTATTAACCCAATGTTGTCATTTTTCTTTTCTCATTTTCATTTTATATTTTGCCCATGCATGCAATGATCCCTCTGCCTACATCTAACTAACAGCGCATGTGATTGGTGCAGCCCTTGGCATCCCCATCCCATCATCAGATGAAGATAGTGAGGAGGATGATATACCCACACACCAAAGAAAATCAGGTAATAGGTCAAAGGTCATGGGTTAAAGGTCACAAGGTCAGGAAAGTATGCATAAAGTGTCATAACTCAACCTTTTCAGTTTGAAATGGATGTATAGATTACACATTGTGCATTTTCATATTACACTGAAAGACGTGATAGTAACCAAGGGATAAAAGCTCCACCAATCATAACAAGATGGCGTACATTCCAAGTCTAATTCTGACATTCACATTTCAACAGCCTGTTAGAATTCATTTAGGCACAAATATTTGTTACAAATGTATGCATAGCTTGCTGTCTAAAAAGGTGTATGGAATTTCTGTAATTAAAAACCCCTAATCAGCTATTGTTGATCCAGATGGATTCATGCTCATAGTCTGATAACTCATCTGACCCATTTTAACCTTAACTGCATGCCAATCAAGGTTAGAATGTGCTATTGAGGAGCTGTTAGGAAGAGCAGGGTCCATCATGGGCTACACTATTCACACAGACTGATATTCAAAGAAGCATAACATTAGTAAAATTTCAACAAAAGAATAATGAACAACTACACACAGTTTCTGAATGTCAGCACCAGAATCCAATGTATGTACCAAAATTCATTCCCACAATGCCAAGGGTATGACTGGGCTACCAATCGGTAGGACCAGGGTTCTAGCCCCACTAGATCCTGGCAAATTTTCTGGGTCTCTCAAAACATTCCAAATTAGTCAGAAATCTCGTACTGCACTTCGTGGTCACATGAAAAATGCAATACAGAATTTCTGCACTCTCCCATGGACCATTCCGATGTACAGATGTAATGGTACGTTTCCATGATTTGAAAGTCGCATAGAAATGGTGGTTCCGTGCAGCAGACTAGTAGCCCTGTAGTGCTTGTAAAGAGTCTCAGACTCCTTTGTAAATAGTATCATCCTGGGTCTGTATCTGTACAAATATAGTCCTAGGTTACAACAGGGTCCTTACCCATGTCCTTAGGCCCTCTGGTCGCTTGGCTCCAACATTGGAGCATTGACCAGTATTCCTACAAGACAATTATACAAAATGCACAGAGCATTTTGCATTGCAATGGTTACAGACCAAAGGTTAATTAATCGGGTTTTGTATGTTACCCTCATTGCATTGTGGGACTGAATTTTGTTACAACTCGGTATTGTTGATAATGTAATAGCATTTATTTGCAGGGTAATATCAAGAGGGTATGCTGCAATGGCAATCTTTGAGTAGGATCAGGTTGAATACTGTATGCTACAACCTTAGTGTTCAAATTAAGAACAAAATATCAGGTTAGTTCAGCGGATAACCATGCTACGAAATCTGGTTGTCAGCTTATGTTTTCGGTTATCCGGTCTGCCAAAGTCAGAATTTCTCAGAATTTCAACAAACAGAACAAATAGCAAAACAGCTTTTCTCAAAGATTGCAAAAAACACCCAAATGATGTGAAATGACCCTTGGTAGCTTCTTGCATGGTTTGCCTGCCATTGGGATGCCTCTCACGTTGCACGCTAATATTTTACTCGCAAGTTGACATAACGCAAGCATATAATTCTATGACTGACCAACATGCATCTGTTATGCTGGGAATTTTTCTTTCATAAATAGCTACTATCCATTAGTATTAATATTATTATTTATGAGAATGTTATAATGGATGGTAATGGATATAATATTGTTCGGTTGCTATGGCAACTGCTATTTTTGTTTCGTTGTGTAATGCATTGAATCTATGTTTGTGTATCAATTCCAAATTCAATAAAAGAGTCCAGGCCATAGCTAGTAACTCTTGGTATCTATTACACAGGGCTACTTACAATAGGTATTGTAGCAAATTGTCTCGGTCTTTGAATATATTGTTATCATACAGAGTGGTCCAAAAAAAGTGGACACTTTTTAAGATGCATATTTCTCGAAATGGACGAGACATCTAATTATTGTTTTAATATTATCTTAAACGCCACTATCTTAGTGATTTATGGTGAAAACGGCGTTGAAAATGAAGCATAAATAAAGAAATGGCGACGGTTTAAAGAATAATGGTCAAAAACCAGTTTGTCCACGTGTTACGCAAGTCTATGGGATATTGTCAACTCAATAGTACTGCGTTCACAATTTCATGCAATAGTATGTAGGCCCTAATTATACCTGTAAACATAGGGGAGGTACTCAGCCATGAAGCAAGCGATTGTTTCAAAAGTGGTGTTATTGTAGAGAGGAGGAAATTAGCTAATCCACTGAAGCATAAAAGGATACAAACAGGTCTCAAATAAATGAGAAATAGGTGGCTCAAAAAACTTTCTAAACTTTTTTTGAGGAGTTTATATGGAAACATCCATGACTGCCATAGACTTACATGTGGACAAACTTGTATTTGACAAGTTTTCTTTAATTTTAGCTTTAATTTCAACACCGTTTTCACCATGTACCGACAAGATATTTTAGTTTAGGAATATCTTTAAATAATTTAAACATGTTTCACCAATTTTGATAAATTTGCCTCTAAAAAGTGTAAACCTTTTTTTGCACCACTCTGTATAGTTTGTGTAATAATTGGTCAGTCAATTAGCCAAACCGCATCCTCATGTTCATGTCCAAGTGATGCGGTCAGTGTTCTCAAGTTAATATTTTATACAAGTATTATCGACCGATCGTTACATCTGTTTCTCCACTTGGAAAGGATTGGAATTCACAGCTCACCAATCCGTGTGACATTTTCAATATTTTAACAGTCTCTTTAAATGATTCACTTTGTTATGAATTAAATATGATGCAACTCACAGTATCATGCACTGCAAAAAGTAGTGGATTAAGGTCAAGCAAGTCCAATTTGGTCGCTTTTAGAGACCGTTTGTGCCATGTTAATTGTTATGTGTATTTTCTCTGTCTCAATTGTTTTTATTAAGCAATTTCACATGGTTTTTGTAGTGAAAGCATCAGGAAATGTTTTAAGAAATGTCATAAAAATGCATCAAAACGTCATCATTTATCAATTTTCAATCATTTAAAAAAATGTTATGAACATTTTACCAAAATACCAATAATTTGTCATTCAACATTTGAACATGATCTATGTGCCATATTCAATTACCCCATCTCTCACAGTGCATCTCACCAAATAAATTGCCTCACATCACCTCACTTAAAAATGGTGGATTAAAATGTAATCCGTTTTTGTTGGTTTATATGGGATACAATATCATAGATACGGTCAAAGGGGTTCAAGTTTGTGGGGTTCAAGTTTGACTATTGATTTGATATTTCAAAATGTTGATGCCATTCACCAACTAAAATAGGGTAGATTTTGATCCCATTGTTTTAAGTGTGTATATTGCCTCTCATCGTACCATGTTTTTGTTTTTCTTGTACTTCCACACCATTCAGCTCCCGCAGCAGTCCCAACATTCCTCAAAGTATTCAACCCGGCCGACGTCCAACCTCTAAGAAAGTCTTTCTCGGGAGGCTCTGTGTCGTCCCTCTCCTCCTCATCCCCCTCCCCTTCACCAACAGTGCATTCTAGATCAAAGTCATGGCGAGGAGAAACCTTTGCAACCACTCCATCACCGTCATCTTTGCAAACATTTCTCACCTCACCGTCACTGGACTATAAACTACCGCCAGGGGTGTCTAAGAAACCGCCAGTAAAAGCACCGAAAAAGCCCCCTGTGTCGCCTCTGTCTACGTTTGAGTACAAGCCACCGCCTAAGTTTTCACAAAAAGTGCCCTCTGTTATCAACAACAACAACAACACAAGCAATGGCAGTACACCTTATCATCACCAGTGTAAGTTCTCACTGTTGTCTGTGATGTGTTGATTGTCTAGTATTTGTGTGAAGTGTTTTGAACATGTTTAGTGGCTCTGAAAAGAGCTCTTTACTAACATGATTTATATGTTGTTTATTCCATAAACAGTTATGTTGGTGTTATGTAGATGTCAGGGTTAGGATTGGTTTAAAATAAGTAAATAACAAAACAAAAAAATCCAATATGACTTTCAAACTACACAATGCAGCCACTGGATTATTTCTCATTTTGTATCTGGTCTAGCATGATTTGTCATACCATGTTCAGTAGAAACTGAAACAAATCTGCATTAAGTTTCACATATTTTACAAGGAAAATATGTGCCATGTTAGAGCAAAAATATTCTATGGGCACCTTACCATAGTATGTTCACCATAGAATTACATTATACATCTTTTCTCTCTAATGTAAATAGTATCTACATTTTCGAAGGTCAGTTACCATCTTGCATTGAACAAGGTATAGGATTTTGCTTACTACAGAATAATACAAGTATTAAACCATATGTTTATTTATATTAATGACTGTGGCCGCCTATCGAGCATGGCCTTTATTATAGTATTTTAATAGTAAAGAAATACAGAATATAATTCATCTTATATTTGCATTGAAAATGAAAAATTGTTAGCAATATCATTGTGTTGAAAAGGTGTTTTTTTAAATGTTCATGAAAATCTTAATTTTGTTTTATTTTAAAATGTTTAAAGATACATTAAATTAAGATCTGCAGTCGAAAGGTTCAAAAGTGGACAAAATAAGTAAATGAAAACTCCAATAATAAACAATGAAATATAATGCTAATTTTGCTGCTCACAATTCTCTCCAAATAAATACATGCAATAATTCATCCATTCTTCATACAACAATTCATCATTTTGATTGATTCAGTAAAATATGCTCAAATAAGCATGACTATGACACTCTTTAAGCTTGATTGCACATTTTAATCTCCTCCGAGCGTGTTTTATCATGATAGTAGTCTAATGTGTCATTTTGGGGCTCAGGAGACTTATGTCTTAATTCCATAAAGATATTAAAAAAATAATCCATTATGTTTTTTGATCAGAAAACTAACATTGGGCTATTCCAGTTGAAATCCATACACCCCCAGCTATGGAAGTCACCCATGCAAGTAACACCGTTTAGGATTCTCACTCCCTGTGGGGAAGATTAAGGTAATGTCTTCCATAGGAGGTGTATGGATTTCAAATGGAATAGCCATTTGAATACAGCTTACAAGATAACCAGGGCTAATTAACTGTATAATGCTTGTAGCGCTTTTTAACACGGGTTGCACAAGTAGTTCCTTTAAAAAGCACATACCCTTATAAATCATGTTTTGGAAAACAACATCTAACAATGTGTTTTTACAAGGGTAAGGGTTATTCATATTCATTGAATCAGGAATGCATCAGAAATTCCCATCCATTTTCTATATGGCTACTAAATGAAACTATATCAGATACTCCTCCCAATTTACCCAATAACCAAAGGAACAAGATTTTGACTAACAATGTTTGGTGGACGTTTTGTGTGTGTTTATTGTTGAATTGTAAATCCAATGGACCCTAATAACATAACAAATGACCAAATATAGAAAAGATATGCCCAGATTTAGTAAACTTATGGTCAAATATGGCATACATATGCCCAAATATAGCATACATATGCCCAAATATAGCATACATTTGCCCAAATATAGCCCACATGAGCAAATATGGTTTTGCATACTACCCACAGGTGTAGCTACATTAAGCTATGATGATGATGTGTTTGACGATTTGCCCCGTAAGTGTCTAACCAAAATGTAAACAGTCACAAATAATCATTAACCTAATTGACATGCTTATAGAATACCCTACAATGAATGTGGATGTAAATGAACATCCAATATTGTTAGGGTATTCTAGAATGGTGTCACTTAATTTATATTACTAATTATAATGATACAACAAACTGATTATTAATGACATGCAT
The DNA here is from genome assembly GCA_035610835.1 of Ophiura sarsii. Classification (NCBI taxonomy): domain Eukaryota; kingdom Metazoa; phylum Echinodermata; class Ophiuroidea; order Amphilepidida; family Ophiuridae; genus Ophiura; species Ophiura sarsii. The sequence continues at coordinate 73,232,273 of CM069445.1, read as the reverse complement.
GCAGTGTTTGTAAGCACTAACAATTAATCAGATGTATGATGTTATTAATACTAATCACTAAACCAATTGTGCTGTAGAGATATATGTATTCATACTAGCATTTGCAGACTAACTTGATTGGTACTAACATGTATTTATCTATAGTGTTAATATTATAGTATAGTTATTTTAACAGACTCATATATGATGTCTGTCTGAAGTCAAGGTCTGTCATAATTGCAGGTTTGATGTCATAAATAATGACAAGTTATTCTAAATTAAGAGAGAAATGGATTCCCGATTTTTTTTGCATTTGATCACCCCCAGAATGATTTTGTTTAAAAACCAGCTAGGGACTATTAAACATGATAGCGTTAGGATTTAGGGTTACAGAACAAACCCTGTCCTAGATCCCAGATTTGGCAAATAGAGACATAATGATTTTTAAATTATGATGATTATCATGATTGTCATCATATAGAATAAAGGCCTAAAATGATTTACTTAAAAAACAATAGAAAAGACAAGAAATAATAAATCAATGCCATTTTTACTCCAAAACATTGTAAATAGGGAAAAACACAAAACATATACATTTTTCAATTTTCAAACATCTGGCTAGATTTTTATTAACCAAGTTATTTGTTGGCAAAAATGACTCAACATGGTGCTCTTTCCTTTTGCTGGCTTTGTGTAACTACTCAGGAAAACATTACAAAAAAACACAAAACCTCAGTTTTTTTAGAACAATGAGGGCGCTTTCCAATACCAAATGACTGAGTTTGCCTATTTATACATATTTTAAATTTAACTTTCTGTCAATTTGGACAAAATGCATCATTTTGTTGCTAAATGCCAGCATTCCATAGTTGCCCTCACACATTTTGTTTGTTCTTTACTTGCTAAGTACTGCATGTCCTATGAAACCACACACAAGTTTCATTTTCATTCATCATGTGTTTCAGAGTTTAAATATCAAGCTTCCATTCCGCATTTAATTTTAAAACTACAACATTTTACTAACATAATTTGTTACATCATCGTACCTTAAGAGTGCAGCTTGCAGACAGCCTTGTAACAAATGGTACAAACAGAATTGAAGAGATTTATTCATGAACATCGTTTACTCATTTCAAACCCACACCCATTCAAAACCATTCCCATTCCTTAAATTTGCAGTATCTTCCCTCTATTCTGTTGCCATGGTAGTCAACTGAGCAACGGAGCATCAGAAGAAAAAATATGTAGCATAATTTGAATACCATGTGATTTATCTATCTACATAGAGATGACAGAGTGATTTGATTGAACCAGCCATAAATAATGAAAATATTGATTATGCTTTGACCTACTTTATGATTGAAGTCGAAATATTATATTGTAGTCATTTGAATTCTTTTGGTACAAACTTGACCTCTAATTGTTAAAATGCAGAATCAAATTCCTAATTTAAATCAGTCGCTACGTAGGCTATATTGTATGGTGTTTTTGTGTGATTGGACAAATTATTTTAAAGATAGATCTTTTCCTTCAAATTTCCTGTGATGGTGTTTGGTATATCTTTTTTATGTCCATTCATGATCCATAATAAAGGTATGATTTCATGTTCAATATTGGATTTAGAAATATGATCATATTGAAACTGTTAACCCACTTTATTTATAAAGTTTCATTAAAACGGAATAGATCTTTTAAAAAAAGCATTGATCAAAAAGAGTTTTTACTTTCAAACATAGATTGTCACATATTCCATGTATTGATCCGTATGCAGACATACTGTCAACTTTAATTGTTTAATGATTTTAGACTACATTTTAGGGATCTATTGTATTTCACAATGATAATAGAATGCCACTTGGGGCCTATTTAGTTTGATTCTAAATTTATGTAGAACCGGTGACCTATATTTTAATCTAATCCCTCATTAGTTCTGATTTTGAACGGATTGTAGATGCACATATCTGTCCCTCATCCATGATATGACTTGCCATATTTACATACATGAAAGTGAAACCCCACCCACACAACCAGACGCAAAGTTCATTATTTTAATGATCCTTGACGAGGTACTAGAACAGCATCTAAAATTGTGTGTACATGGTGTACAAACAGTTATTCTACCCTAACAGAATATGCAATTTGCCAACAAAATTATAATGTAAAAATAAAAAATATGTGTGGATTGAGAATTTGATAGATAGAGATTTGGTACCTGAATTTTTTTGAAGTGTTTTCCCCCATCCAAAAAATTTCTAATATAAAAGTTTAAAAGGTAGGCCTATAATAATGTTAACGACACCCTGTAATTGGCAAAGCATAATACAATAATTAATGCAATTAAATAAGCTCTTTTAAAGATTGATATTATTGCAGCATGTAATTCACATTCATGTAAATGATGCTGATAAGGCCTAAAAATAAATGATTTGGTTGTCTTCCATCCCTCTCTTGAGGAGCAGACATGTGGAACGGGTTTTTGTTTTTTTAAGTGTTTTCTTTTAATTCATTATGAATTGTCAAATAATAACTAACCAAACAGGCTTTTTATAAAAAGGTCCCAAGCATATTTTACTACTTTTTCACATAATTAATGTTTTAAAAAATGACCAAGAGTGAGGACAAATGCAAGAAAGCAAAACAATGATTTTCTACAATTAAGTATGTCAGCTTTTCAAAAGAAATCCCGCCAATTTTTTCTTTAATGTTGAACACGTTAGTAGTACCGTAATTTTTCTATAAAAAAATGTGTCTTGCATAGGGGGTCCAGGGTTTCCCGGGTCGATCCTTGTCGGGTCGTGGTGATTTATTTGTCCATTTTACTTCAAAAATTGAGCTATTGGTTAAAAACCTGGTATGGGTTAAGGAAGAGAAGACTTTTAACACGAATGTGACAGAATACAGTAGAAAAACAACATTTTTAAGCAAATTATGAATGCATTCCATTCAACAATTGTGCCCAAAGATTGACAATTGTTCTGTCGAATGGGAACATTTAACCAGCGATAGTTCGTGATGGCGAGAGTCAGTTTCTTCTATGTTTTGTTAGAGTGAGTCATGTATACTTTATCCTCAGCAATGCAATCAAGCTCTTGTATACATACATGTACATGTATACCTATGTTTATAATTGGTATATACAATTGGATATTATCGCTGTTCGGTCAAAACCTCGTATCTCCATCCTGCCCTTCAGCATGTATAAAGTAATACTTCCTATGTATAACCTTTGGGAAGTCTGCTGTAAACATGTTTTAAATGGTCAAAACACATCTCTATTAAAACCTTGTAAGAGCTCTTGCCCCCTGAAACATGTATAAAGCAATTATTCCTATGCATAAAACCGTTGGGCAGTTTTACTTACACATGGTGAAGGGCTATAAAGACATGCAAGGTTTTGACTGAAAAGCAACGATATACAATTAATAGATATGTGAGCCTGTAGTTTAAACTAAATCCTTTCTTGAAATTGAATTGAATAGCGTCTTACTATATTTAACTTCATTGCATAACAAAACCTGATATTGTCTATGATAAAGAAACCTTATTCAAAATTGATTTGGTAAAGTATGGATGGCTCATTCATCACAACTGTTATATTATTTCTATATTTATTTATTTGTAGTTGAAATTGGTGCTTATTGACAGACATGGCACTGATTTAATGAAATTGAAATGATGCCATGAATGCTATAATGGGTACCTTCTTTTCGTGATGTTCTTCGTGAGAGGTGGAAATAGGTTTCCTATGCCCCAACCCCCCCTCCATTTCACCATAATAGTCTTGTTTCAGCAGTTGTAAGACAACTTTGTTTTGCCTTGTATCAAAAACATATCCATAATTGCTCAGTAAATCTCCACTAGTCCTCATTCTGTAGGGGCAGGGATATAGTACATTAGTTTAGTACCACAACAAATGTAAGCAATGGGGTAAACTAATAATTTATCAAAGTATATTCATACACTCTTGGAAGTGTTGAACTAATCAGAATGCAAGAAACTAAAATGCAGAGTGCATTGAAAGAGTCTGATGCACTCCGTGTGTGCGCTGTTCAATGCGCGCACCACATGCTTTGTTTTGATTCGTTGTTCAGGATTCGCCGATTTTCACTGCGGGTATTAGCAAACTTGCTAACATGTTTTTAGTCATTTTTACATACATGACATAGATCAACATTTTGCTCAAATTGTTAATTTGTTGATTGGTATAGTGTCGTGTATGAATTAGGTCAATGTATGCGTATGTTTTGTTTCTCAAAAAATTAGAAAAATCAATGCACTTGCGCAAATGTTGATATGCTCACAATAGCACTCCCCTACAGGGGTCGTGCCATTATTCACACATCAACATCAAGGCACACTTATAAAACTGCTTTGTACATTTCACGGACATAAATTATGCTAATGAGCTCATTAAATGACGTCACTCACACCATCGATATTTTCGTAACGCCAAAATGGTAGGGTTGAAATTCTAGGTCGAGTAAAATGATGTGCTTATTTGTTGTCTGTGAGCTTTTGTGATTTTTTCCCCGTATTGGAGTATTTTTTTATTGAAAATAGACAGTTCAAATTAAACGTTGGTTCCAAGTTCAACTGACAGCACATGTATTTAAGGTGACAGCAACTGCAATATGCAAGCAACATTTGAGAAAAAACGATGCCCGACTTTGCAAGAAAGTGTACGGGGAAGTGTACGGGTGAACATGACAAACCAAAACAGTCTAGTAAGTAACCGCCTCCGTGGTGCAATTGGTAAGCGCGTTCGGCTGTTAACCGAAAGGTTGGTGGTTCGAGGCCAGCCGGGAGCGTTGTTTCTTTTTGCATTTAATGCAGATCGACAAATCACATCACAGTAAAAATTTAATGTTGACAAAATCACAGACCACTTACACAAAAATCGCATCTGCGCATGCTCCTGCCGTGATCGAAATCCAACACACAAGCAATGGGCGAGTGAGGCGCGTGCATTGATTTGTCTAATTTGTCTGAAAACAACACATATGCATTTATTGACCTTTAAATGTTACTTAAAACATCATGATTATCATAGATCATATGCATAGGTTTGTGTAGATAAATCTGTCTCATCCTACTTCCTGTTTCATCATTTAAATACAATTTTGAAAAATTAGGTATTTCATTCTAAGATATTTGTTTCTATTCTATGGTAATACATACTTTTACACATCCTGTTGAATACTGTTCCTGTTATTAACTTATTAATAGCAAAATATAATTATTGTTCTTTCTAGCCTTTGATGTGTGTTATCAAGTAGCAGACTACATTTAGCCATAGAAATAGACAAAGGAGATCCTATACATGCAATGGCAGCCATTTTGTTTTTCACCAATGTGGAAATAGTAACATGTAGTGTATAGTGTATGTAGTGACATTTTATAAATATTCGTGCACAAAGGAACGCTAATCTAAACTGAATACAAAAGCTTTTTTTTCTTGAAGACCTGATATTGCTGTTGATCCATAACCCTAACTCTAGTACACCACACGGCAACAGATTTGTTTTCCGACCCCCAAAATTCACCAGAAAGGTCACCGACCCCCAGGATTTGAACCACGGACCTCCATTACCAGAGCCCAGATCCTAACAACTACACCACGGCTGTCAGTCACACTCGGCTCAGTATATTCGCCTCCTTATATAGTTTGGGTCCGTTTTGTAGCCCAAAAACCTGCACGCCGGGTTATAGAAACATTTTTTCCGCCCAGTTGCTGTGTGGTGTAGTAGAGTTAGGGTTAATGAAGTATGAACAGCACCAGCATACTATCCCTGTTGCAATTACCAATGGTTGAAAAATAAAATGCTGCTTCGCAATAAGTTTCCAAACTGAATTATGTCCATTAAGTAGATGGTACATTATCAGTTATGAGACAACATTGTTTATAAATATACCCTGTGTCACCTCAAGATGGGAAGTGAGTTGACTGCACATCTTTTGAGAGCATCATAATAGTGCACCATAGCTGCTTTGCAATACCGATCACACCCATGTGATCAAAGAGGAAGGTCACCTGTGATGCAGAAATGCTGCACCTAGATTATAAGGTGACGTCACCTCCCAAATTAAAGTGACACAGAGTACAATCTGTATATGTATCTTACAACATTGTAGTATCATAGGTTTCATCATCGTGTTTTTTGGTCATCTCCTCATCTTTACACAGTTCCCCCTCCCCCTACTGGTCTACCTCCTCCTGAGCCTGATTATGATCAGGATGAAGACGAAGAAGATGTAGATGAAATTCCATATCATCATAAATGTAAGTGTTTTTCATCAGTAATCATTCGCCTTAGTATTTTGTGTAATCCTCTATTATTTTCAGTAAGATGCATCGTCGATAGAACCCACTCATAGCAAGAGTTTTTTGAATGGTTTCAAAATAAAATAGTTTTTTTTAATATTTTGAATGTTGATCTTTCTGTATAGCATAAAAAGTTGAAAATTGTCATTTTGAAGCTGGTTTCAATGTCATTACATATGACCTCTTTCACACATATATTTCAATCAAATTTTTGTTTGCATGTCTTTCATGTGCCAGAGGCCTTAGAATTTTAATCAGGATGATTACATTATGTCTTAGTCCACCCTAAGTTCCAATATTCAAGATATGAAGAAAATAAAATCGCACTATATGAGTGTATATAGTATGCTTCAGAACATTTAGTATCAGTCAAAATTACATTGACAGATTAGGTGCTGTAGCAGTAAATTTGAAGCAATAACCAATATCATGATATCTCCCGAATGACCAACTTACTCCTGTACTCTACCTCTGATTTTGAAGGTTCATATAATAATTTAACATCATCCACTGACCATTCAGTCACTCCTGTCCAAGATGCATTGTAGTAGTAGTCTGTTTCATTTTGTAATATTGGACAATTAATTAGAATTCGCTGTCAACATTGTTTTGTGTGATATTCATAGTAAGGCAAAAACAAAATTGTTGTTTTCCCCTCAGGGTCGCAATTAAAAAAGAAATTAAGATTTAAATTTTACCCAAATTGTCAAAATATTAACATTTTGTGTTTGAAAGTTTGCTTGAAAAAATAGTTTTTGAGCTATATCACACTAGAAACATTAGTGAAATTGACATTTACCAATTTTGCCTTGACAAGAACCACAGCAACCAAAGTCTGTCAGTAATATTTTTCTGCAAGAAAAAAGAAATTGACCAACCGAACCAATCTTAAAATTGTTGGCCCTTGAGGGCAAACACAACAAGTTTGTTGTGTCTTATTTTACATTTTTGACATTAGTGATAAGATCTGTGTTCTAACCGTTGATAAAAAGAGTAACTTTGTTATGATCATTCCATCATACCCAGAAGTTCACTATTTTCTGATACAAGTTGTTTTCTTACAGATTTTTGCTTTCGATTTAGATCTGATTAGGGTACTCAAGGCGCCTCAAGAACAAGCAATTATTTTCCCTATAATATTTTCCCTCTAATTTGATCCATGTTTGAAGTTTTATCCATGCAATTATCAAAAGACGCTTACATCAATTCATATTCAAGGCTTTGCGCTAGGCTTTAATCAATGTGATTCATTGCTACCTAAGATGAAAATGATTTACCGTTGCTTTGGTTGAAAGTATTCGATTGCAGCACAGTACTTTGTTATCTCATAAATTATACATGTCAGGTTTAATTTGATTAAATGAAAATGTGATTTTTCTTGTGATGTCATGTGAAATATTTAATGATATTTATTCAGATATACTGATTCTAAAGGGTATATAGTTTAAAAATCTTTATGACTCTGAAAACACAGGGTACATTCTTTTTCAAGATATATGCATAACATTTTGTTTTTGTGAGTACCAGTGGAGTAGAGATGCTTAGCCTACAGCTTTAAATTATATCAATATGTGTCTAACCATTTTGTGATAATTATATTTCTATTCACCCTTGACATATAGTGAATTCGTCTGGACGTATCTCTTCTTTATCTTCCGAGGAATCCAGTGAGCTTCCATCACCAACAAGTCCTCCTCCAGGGAAATCCCCCTTAGACTTGCAGCACCCTAATGATGCAAATAGACTAATACATCCTAGAGCACTAGCTAATCCAGTACTATCATCACAGAATCATCAACGGCTACATAGAGATCTGAAGATGAGGTAAATAGATAGTACATCAAAAAAGGGAAGGAGGGGCTGTGTAGGTGAAGTCAATTTTGAGCTATTATGTAAACTCTTGAAGCATTTACTAAGCTTTAAAATGACACAAAATGTATCAAAATGACTCCTAAATTCTTATTATTTTCTGTTCGTTTTTATCTATATCTTAAAAAAACCACAGCCGCAAAGTCCCTCTTTTGATGTGCTGCATCACATATGGGGATTACAGGAAACGATAGTAATCAGCTAAAAAATGAAATACACTTATGGTCAAACTCATTCATATTTCCATAGGAAAGACTTCTGTAGTAGTGATGGCCGATCCAACTCAAGATCGGTACATCCGATCTTCGATCAGAAAATTTACAGATCAGGCAGATTCAGATCTCCCATATTATAATTTAGTGTTTGCGTCATTCCATGTGGGATTAATTGGGTGGTACCAAAATTGTAATTTACCATAATAGCGTAACATAACATACCGGGAAGATATTCAACGATTTACTTTCTAGAAACGTTGTTGTCATTTTTTTATTTCCTTTGAGAGGATCAATAATTGCTACCCTTGAATTGCTATTGTGCATGCGGAGCAACACTTATTTTTATTTACGTGGCACATGCTTTATGAATGGCTAGGGAAAATCCCTAGAAAACCCAGCTGCTGTTTACATCGCAATTTGATGATGACCCATTCATACAATGATGATGATGGATAAACAATACAAAATCACTTTATGAACAAAACAAGGAATAAATAGTAATCAACAAGATGACAATTTATTGTGAATACAGAAGGTGTATTTTTATTCAACGGTAAGGTATAATCCAATTAATAGATCGGTAGGGTGGATCGGTAACTTCCATTTTTCCCTCGATCCTGATTCAATGCAGATCGGCACCGATTCCGATCTCCCAATCAGGACCGTTCATCACTATTCTGTAGTAATGGTATTTGATTCCTATTATTTTACAAAAGTTGAAATGCATTCCTGAGTTCCAATGACTGTTACAAGATTAGTATACATGATTCTCATCAACACAGAAAACAGACTTCATAGTTAATAGGTTAGAATATAAGTACTGCTATATAATAAAACTTCCTCAAGTTAAATGGTCTGATAATGCAAATGATGCTATCTACTGAAGATAGCATGCGTCGTAAATAACCAGATTTTTGGTAAAACGTTGCAGGAGAGCTAATCATGTGCATCAAAATCGATGTCCTTTAGGCAATATATTATAAGCCTGGCAATGCGATTTAACTAAATATGTACGCAATAAATAACTATTTTGTTCAATTAAGTCGAACTTCACTACCATAAACGGGATGAGAATCTTGAATAGATGAGTGTGATTTCCATAACAATACATTTCTGTAAACCAATCAAATCTACTTAAAATGACTAATGAGCCAATGTTAGTGTGTTTTAAGAAGTGTTTTAATTTAAACAGACTAGGTTCAAATTTTAAATTTAAGAATTTGTAATCATATATTGTGATGTTATTCGTAAATAATGTATGGGATTTTTATCTATTGGGCTATTGTTGGTATTTGCTATTTACATACAACCTCCTCCCCCCCCAAAAAAAACACCAAATAAATAATAAAAATGGCTATCTTTGAAGTACGATATTCTTACATACAAGAGGGATTTAGATCTCCAAAGGTACATATTTGAATACTCTTTCACCTGACAATAAACACCACTAATTTGTTTGCTTGTATTTATTTGTGACAGCATCAAGACACACGGTGCAGGCAAAGTTCCTATCGATAGTAAACCTGAGTTAGCCAAAAAATTCCAAGAGAGAAAACGACAGGAAAGAATAAAGGAATGGGACAAGGAGAAAGAATCTAGAAGAACAAGTATGGAGGTAAAATTAATGGAGAGACTCAAAATGGTAAGTATAGACACATATAAAAGAGAAAAAGACAGGAAAGAATAGAAGAATGGAACAAGATGAAAGAGGCTAAAAGAATGAGTATGGAGGTGAAATTAATGGAGAGACTCAAAATGGTAAGTATAGACACATATAAAAGAGAAAAGACAGGAAAGAATAGAAGAATGGAACAAGATGAAAGATGCTAAACAAATGAGTATGGAGGTGAAATTAATGGAGAGACTCAAAATGGTAAGTATAGACACATATAAAAGAGAAAAGACAGGAAAGAATAGAAGAATGGAACAAGATGAAAGATGCTAAACAAATGAGTATGGAGGTGAAATTAATGGAGAGACTCAAAATGGTAAGTATAGACACATATAAAAGAGAAAAAGACAGGAAAGAATGGAAGAATGGAACAAGATGAAAGAGGCTAAAAGAATGAGCATGGTGGTGAAATTAATGGAGAGACTCAAAATGGTAAGTATAGACATATATAAAAGAGAAAAAGACAGGAAAGAATGGAAGAATGGAACAAGATGAAAGAGGCTAAAAGAATGAGTATGGTGGTAAAATTAATGGAGAGACTCAAAATGGTAAGTATAGACATATATAAAAAAGAAAAAGACAGGAAAGAATAGAAGAATGGAACAAGATGAAAGAGGCTAAAAGAATGAGTATGGAAGGGAAGTTAATGGAAAGACTCAAAATGGTAAGGTGACAAATATCATGGCACAAACAATCAGCTTGTATACAATAACACATACAATCAGCCTGTGTACAATAACACATACAATCAGCCTGTATACGATAACACATTTTGTCACATTGTCAACTGGATCACGCTTTTGAGTCCTGAACCTCGACCAAAGGGATCGAGGTAACAAATTTGATGGCGTGTATAGTTATTTATGAAAGTGCATGATCCAGTTACCAGGAAGTTACCAGGAAATCACTTTAATGATGAATATTATAACTATATCAATTTGCAACCTGGGATCCATTTGTTGCCCAAGTCCCTAGGAGTTATACCACTACGCTCAACATTCGGGTGGGGATGCATCAAAGATACTTCTACTTGAGTGGGTATGGCCTTGAACTGCCATACCAGACCAAATATGAAGTTGCCTCCTCCACTAACAATCAATAATTGACAGATTATTGTATTCTATATGGAGTTGAATAAACAACAATTGTCAACATACATAATAATAATAACACAGCATTTATAATGCGCCTTTGCCAAAGGATACAAAGCGCAACGACAAAAACAAAACAAAGGGAAAGAGCAGAAATTAGGAGAAGATGTGTGTTTTAAGAAGAAAGAACCCGTGACAGTAGGAGCATTACGAATATGGATAACAGTTGTTCTTAATTTTTTTAAATAATTACTGTAACATTTCTCCTCTTTCATTTCACTTACAGGAGGATACTGAGTACAAAACTAAAGAAGACACATTACAAGGAGTTAATGAACAACCAGAATTTATGAGGTTGAGATTGAAACATACTCCATCCAAGTCATAACAATGACAATCCTGGGATATGCATAGCTGTTACGATGGTTTCAATGTGTAAGTCTCACATACAGAAGGCAGCTTATATTCATTATAGTGTGAATTAATTCTATAGGGATAGCTGCCTCATGATATGTAACATTTGGAGACGTATTTCAGACAAATGTCACTGAAAGATATCATTGCCAGAAATCACCAGAAATCCACCTGTTCTCAGGATAGACCAGGGAATCACCTGCTACACTTGGGAATCATATCACAAGCAATTCATTACCAGGGGGATCATTTGTAATTCAGGTATTGCCGATGAAATGACAAGATAGATCAACAGGCTCTGTGGTTAATTTGGTACAACATTTGGTGTCCTAATGTTATACCAAACGACAAGATAGATCTATATAGTTAATTTGGTACAACATTTGTACACCAAATGACAAGATACATCAACAGGATCTATATAAACTGCTCACAAAAAGTTAGGAAACTTTTTTTAATCAAGTATATTTTTATTATTTATTACCCTCTTTGTATCTGTTCTATATCAATGGAAAGCTGAAGTGTTCCTCTTTAAAATGATACCACATTTGCAATGATTACATGTTGCTGAACTTGGCCACATGAATGAGAATGAGGCAAAGTCACAAATCAAATGTGCCAAAATTACCGTTATCTCTGCTAAACAGTCAATAGGTAATGATCAATAATCAAACCGGTCATGCTTGAGAACCATGAATGGTTTACACAAAGATTTGCACCAGTGAGCACAACACACACAAGTTAACCCTCATCTCTTTAGAAAACCATTATTTGGGTATTTGCAAGACTGGGTTAACAATGACTCCAGGTGGAAGGTCATGAAGGTAAGTGATGAAAGGTTTAGGCCTACAACTTGTACATTTTTCTGAGACACTGTAAACGTTTTGCAGTTTCAATATGCCGCGTTTAACAGATTTGGAGAGAGCCCGTGCCATTACCTATTGACTGTTTAGCACAGATAACAATAATTTTGGCACATTTGATTTGTGACTTTGTCTCATTCTCATTCATGTGGCCAAGTCCGGCAACATGTCATCATTGCACATTTGGTATCATTTTAAAGAAGAACACTTCAGCTTTCCATTGATATGCAACATAATACAAGAGGGTAATAAATAATAAAAATATACTTGATTAAAAAAAGTTTCCTAACTTTGTGTGAGCAGTTTAGTTAATTTGGTACAACATTGGTAGACTAAATCCTTTTATCTATCGCATCAAACACACAATCCAATCAAGATATCAATTCGAATTGAACCTATAATTGATCTAGTTGAAAATCCAGTGTTTTAACCCTAACTCTACCCCCACTTTTGTCAGAATTTTTTTTTCAACGTGGAAAATCGACCAAAATATCCCCCCGATCCCCCGGGATTTGATCCAGGGTCCAAACTTCCACGCCGGGTGGTACCAACGTGCCCAGTCGTTGTATATTGTGGTATATGGTAGGGTTAGGGTTATGAATATCATAAATTGGACAGCTAAATTTCAATTGTTTGGCACCAGTTCAATCACAATTCTGATAGTTCAACATGGAAATTGGACAGCATTTTAACTGGGATCACTTGGAATTTCGACCTGGATTATGAAAGTACTAAATGTGGAGATTGTTGAATACTATGCAGAGTTAGTCCTTCACTGGCTATTTGATATCCTAGGTTTTAACCATTGTTTACAATGGTTTACTGAGAACAGAGTTAGGTCTTAAAAGTTGTTGTACCAATTAATGTACTGTGGGTTTTCATTTTGTCTGTATCACTCAGGGCTAGATACAAAGGCTGTGAAGGTTTTTTTTAATTATCCATTTTATTTCTCACTTTGTTGTGGCAGTGTTATCAAGGCCAAGATGATAGTTGTGCCTCGAGTAAGGACAAACACTGTAACATCTTATTTTATGCATCATAATATGTGACGCGATCAAGAGGAATGAGTCGGATGTCGACCCTGGTCGAAAAAGACACCTAGAGCTTTCAGAAACTGAAAACCCCATGTCGATACGACGTTTTGTTCCAAAGTTATGTCAAATTGTATACATGAATTTCCATCAAAACTTATGTAAGCCGCCATTTTGAATTAGCCATATCTCAATTTGGGATTCCCCGACATCCGACTCATTCCTCTTGATCGCGTCACATATGGTGCTGTTCATTGCATAGAACTTTTGATGTTGATGAGAGTCAGTATTTTGTATAATCCTTATAACATGATAATGTAGTATCATTGGTTGCCATTGTCCAAGGAGTATTATCAGGATTGTTAGCGTAACACTTGGATAATTTTGTCAACTAGACTGATATAAATCATTTGTTGATACCTTGTGGGTATTCGTAGGAGTTTATTTTCATTTTACCCTTGTGTTGTACTGATGATCTGTGTACATGTCACTGATTGACAATGTTTAGCAATTTGTTGCTAGTAAGACATCTTTCTAATGGTAATGGCTCTACCTTGAACAAAGACAGTGGTTAATACAATCTTATTATAATAATGATGAATTTAATGAACAAATGTCCAATGAATTATTTCAAACAAAAGTATATTTTAAGGCATGCTGCCACTCTGGGTTGCTAACCACCTCCAGTTCTCTTGGGAATTTGACATGGTTAACATAACATTTCTCCATGTTAACTCTCTACTGTCTGTCACCAAGTGAACAGATGTATGACCAGTTCGTCTGTGGTGAACTACCAAGTGGTAGGCCAGCTTTTAAAAGTTGAATTTAAGCCAAGAGAGTAAAGGATGATCTTCCACCCTGAATTAATCAATATTTTAAAAACATGATTTAAATATTAATGAGAAAAGTTAATTTGAAAAGTTTATCAAAGTACCATTTAAGTTAATTCAAACCAAATTTAAATATACATATTTTGTACTAGCCAGTTGGTAGTTACCATTAAGACTTGAGTTGTATTAGATTTAACAACACATTGTTTTTTGATTTCATGACTGACCTTTAGTTATAGTGATCTTCATTTCGCTTCAGTCTTCTTTTCGTTCATCTATACCTCTGTGCAGTGATGTCATAGTGTATTTTATGGAACGCACAATTGTTATCGAATGCTTGTTTGTAATGGGCTGGTGTCTGCTCTAACAATCAAAGATAAATCCTTGTGCTTGTATGTAAATGCTGCGCATCAATCAATTGGAATACACTCCAACATCACTCCACAGAGATAGATGAATCAAGTATATCTAATATGGTGTTTTTGGTGTGGACAAGTTTACTTTTTGGTTCATGTATAATTGTCATGTTCATGTATAATTGTCAACACTGTTGGGTTTTTGTTGCATAACAATTAAACCTGAATATGCATAGAAAAAGTTGGCTAATTGTACTGAATAGGCTCTATAGCATAATTGTGAATTGTGAGACTTGTATTTGTCCATGCGCAAAAAGAATCCCTGTCGTTGTGCATGTTTATTGGTGAAAGTGCACGTTTGCGCATCATAACCAGGTATCAGCGAGTGGTGGGCAAGTAGGTACTTCATTTGGGCCTGTGGATAAATATCAGCCTCACAATTGTCACCAATTTGGATTTGATTAAACTATATAAAGTTGATAAATTATAGTATTATGAATATCAACATTAAAGTATGGTTTGTTTCCTCTGGTATATCTCACACTAAGCAAAAACATATTATAACAAAATTATCTATATAAATATATTCATAAACAATTTCAACATATATGCAATTTCTACATTTACCGTCAGTGCATATTTCATAGTTTATATATACACATTCATATTTCTGAATAATATTCTTTTGTAATCGAAACAATAGAATCATATTTTCTACTAAACATTTGGAAACCATTCATTCAAGCTCATTACAGAACGGTACACAAGTTCGGAAAGACGGTGATGGGCAAAAATAGTGGCATATTTTTAGCCACACCTTTTTTCTTATTACAAGTACTGTCAAACTATATCTCAAGATATTTCGTATCTAAACCAGATTTGATATGCAGCATCACATCATAAGGTATATCTTTTCAGTCATATTTTGAGATGTATAGCGAAACAGTTTGTAGAGTATAAAGAAAATACAACAAAATATTTACCTTCTTTTCCCCCATATTTCCAAAAGTATAACTTTTATTTACAATTTTCAAAAAATATCATTGAAAAGCTTGTTTGATATTCTGTCAGATGTTGTCCAAATCTTGACATTTTGAAAAGTAGACAAGATGTACTCTTTGATGTGATGTGTAACATTTAGTCTGCTGATAGAAATGAACAATGTAACGTCACCCTACTATGATAACTGCCTAACTCATTTCTTCTAGTTTTGAGTAAACACACACAAAAAAACATGTTTCCAGCATATGTTTACTAATCATTTTTGGAGAAATCACCTGGTTTAGAGATAATTGAAACTCTACCGGTGTCACCAATCAGGGCGGTTAACATATAAAAGTGACTTTAGGCAAAGTGTCTTTCTATCGACTGGTGAGCTAAATTTGACTAAAGTGAATTAGGCAGTTATCTTAACACTTTCCACTTGGCTCTTGGTTTTACCATACAAAACAGATATTTTAAGAAACCTTTCCTAACTTTCCAGGTCTATCTCAAGGATTACTGAAAAAATACTAGATATGTTTGTACTTATGTTAATGCATTTCTCATGGTGATTCCAAATATGGTAACGAAATTAAATTATGTTGACATTTTTGAAACATTTTGTGAAGTTTTGGAATGTCGTCTGCAAACGCCTGTCGCATAGAAAGTGTTAAGCAGGGTGACTATAAGTGAATCCTATGCACACAAGTAACTGACAGGCTTAATGTAAACCAATTTTACCACCATGTGGACTCGGAAGTCAAAGTTATCCCATTTTGGACAACTACTCTTGACCGTTCAACAAATAAGACTTCATGATTATGGTACTATTAATATATCAAATATATTATATACATCTTGTTTCTGTATAACATCATTTAAACCAAAGTTTATAAACATATTCAAATTGTATATGTTGGGTATATATGTGGAGAATTAACAACAGTTACTTTAGAGTAAAATGTATTGCTTTAATATTGCAAATGTCAAATAAATAAAGCTTGTCTTCAAAAAAAAATAATAATAATGAAATATATGCCAAGTTTAGTTTTTTTGAAAAATGCCAAAAAGTTAAATGCCAAATGGACTTCGTTTGCTTTCATTGCATTTTAGCCATTTTTGTAACAGAAGAAAGTTACTCGCAAAAAATGATTTTGTTTTTATTAGAAATAATCTTGAGACAAGCTTAAAGCCAAGTTATTGGATGCTATGACGAGTATTCCAAAGTAACGATGAAGAATAACAAAATATGTAGATTATTATATCAGTATTTATCATAGGACAAACTAAGTGCACCAAAGCCATTAGATATCAAAATAGAGGTTCAAATATCATTGCCTCTAATATAGAGGATTACAATATAGTATTTGGATGTTTGACAATTGAATTCTTCACAACTTATTCCCTCATAAATGTGTACACATTAGGTGTCCAATTGATGTGTATGTAGGAAGAGATGGATTACAAGCAAGGAGACATGTTTTCTGGTAGTACACAGTGTGGGTCCTGCATTATGGAGTGACTCTTGGAGTACCCATGTAGGTCCTTTGGTAGTGGTCCATATCATGAATGAGAATCTTACTGTGTAATTATATGTACTATTAAATTACTCTGGTAGGTCAAATGGAAATAGACTATACTATAGGGACGTATATTTATATATTATTGAGTAACTTATGGATTACACATGAAGAACCTATGGTACTGGTACTAGGTTACACCATGAGTGAGAATCATCCTGTGTAACAATATAATTATATTATGGTGTATCTCTTACAGTACACACGTACAGAGGTCCTTTTGGTAATATACTCTACCTTGGGAATCTTACTGTGTATCTGTTAGATGGACCCATTCGAATACATGTATGTTAGAAAATACAATAGTTTTCATATTTATTTCATAATTTATATGCAGTGTATTCATTGTGAATTTGACATGCTTAACATTTAAAATTGACTGTATAACATTCACATAAATCTAATATTTTTGATACAAAGAAATAGAAACAAAACATAGAAACAATGTCAATACAAAAGCATGGAAACAAAAGTCACTATGCAATTTATTGAATATAATATTTTGTACCAAAACTTAATATTGATATTGCTGAAAAATAGAAACATATCAATCATTTCCTTAAAGCCTTGACCAGGATCACCATCTAAGTTAAATGAAACTCTCCTATATAAACTTGAATGACTAAAATACCAGTACTTTTTTCTGATCATGTACTTGAAATTAATGCACTATTTATTATACTACCTTAGTATTCTTTATCAATGAAGATCAAATCATGAACAAATTTATATATAATACCAAAGTGTTGCCCAGTTTGACAATCTCATCAACCCACACAAAATCGCTAGTACAGAAGTATATACAAATTGTATACCATTTGGGAAGCCCTGTTTTTCTACCTTTTTGTGAAATGCCATATATTTGAAGAAATTCAGCATACCCTTCAACAATGAACCTTATTTGTGTATATCTATGCAGTGATGTATGTGTATTCCAGTCAGCACACCTTATAAATGGGCTATTCCATTTGAAATTTGAAATTTATATCCCCCCTCCCCTCCTACGGAAGACATAACATTAATCTTCTACACAGGGAGTGCAGCTTTCATATGGAGTCACCCATGCAGGTAACCCCATTTGAAATATTACGGTAATATCTTCCATGGGTATATGGGTTTCAAATGCATACCCGACTATGAGAAGCTGGTTTATGTATGCACAAAAGATCACAGCACTCGTATGTAAACGCTGCATTGATCATTGGAATATGCTCTGATATCACTGCACAGATGAACAGAATATCCCTCCAACCTTTCTTGAGGTGGTTTTACACATGGTTTATGTGGTGTGTTATACCTGCTGAACCTATTTTGGTAGCATAACGAATGTTGCATTTACGCAGTATATGGGAGCCATTTCTTCCCCATTCAGTTTTGCAGTATGCTTACACTATAGAGGAGTGTAAATTATTACTATTTCCATATTGGACATGATCAATTTCACTTTCGTGATTATAGCTTTAACAAAAACAATTATACTAATACTTTTATGATACATTGTGTTTTATTTTATGCCTGCTCCCACCATCCCTTCCAATGGTGTCATTTCAATATGACTTTTAACAGCTTAATAAAGTAATAATAATAATTATAATAATAAATAAGCATTTATAATGCGCCATTTAGCTAGAAACAAGAGGCGCAATGAACAAACAAGAAAAACAATACAGTACAGTGGAAATCACAGAAGAAAAAAAACATGATCTGTACAAACTTGCGCTGAACAAAAACCAACCAAAAATGTTACGTGCTAAAAATATGACCAAAAACAATTACAAATTGAATATGAAAAACAATAACAAAAGCATGAAAAACAAAATGTAAAATTCAAAACAGTTGATATAATTAGCAGACATAAGCAGAATTGAATAGGAATGTTTTGAGTCCTGATTTAAACCGATGGAGAGAATTTGACTGACGAACATCGATGGGTAAAGAGTTCCAAAGTTTTGGAGCCACGGTTGAAAAAGCACGATCACCGAAAGAGGATGTTGTACTAGTGATTTAATCTATGAAATCAGTACAAAATCAAAATGTTGAAATGGCACAAAATATTTAAATATCTAAGCCAAATAAAAATTATTTATCGGTAATGCGGAGCCCCAAAAAATGGTCCCGCAAGACTGAACTTCTATATTTTCAATGTATCGTTTGTTCATTATTAAAGAAGCCAAGGATGTAACAAAATAAGAGAAATGTTGGTGCATTTTGCCAATAAATAATACACTGAGCCAAAAAAGAAACTTATAAAATTTTAACAGATCACCATAGGGGCAGTGCACATTTCTCTTGTGTCATTGAAGCAAACAATTGGTTATTGACTGCCATTTGAAGCGATACATTGCAGTAATATTGTATCCAAATTTGGTACATTTTCATGCACAGAATATTATTTGGTGATCTGTTAAAATTGTATAAGTTTCTTTTTTTATAAGTTTCTTTTTTTGGCTCAGTGTAGTTGGGCCACAAATCCCTGTTCTACAGGCCCAACCGGCCTATTTCCCCAGAATTTTCATATTTTTGAATATTTTTTAAAAAAGGAAGAAATATTTTGAAAATTTTGAAAATTGCACTAAAATTTCCTAATTTTGTTGTTGATAAAACAAAAAACGCCCGACCTACCCTACCTGAGAGATCTGTTTGCCTGTAGAACAGGGTGTGTTTTGTGTGGCTTTAACCTTGCATACTGTTGTAGTTATTGGATATTTTATAAGGTATGTAAGATGATAAATAATTTGTTATACAATTTCAAAAGACACTCAATTGGTTAAAAAGTGTGCAGAGATTCTTTAGCCACCGTATCAAAGGATCAGCAGAATCGTGATCACAGTATGTGTCAATCAATGGAGTATGTTAAAAAAACAATGCAAACAGAAGCACCTCTTAACATCTCCTGTAATCTGGAAAAAACCTTGTAAGTCTGTTGAACGCAAATCTGAGAAAACAAAAGGAAAACTGTTCCTATATTTTTTCCAGACTAGATTTTTCCATACTAGGTTCTTCCAGATGAAAAACTGCCGACAGGGAAGTGTTTCACACACTTTAACTTGATAAACTAAAGGGGAAAATTAAGTTGACACGTACCTAGGTCTGAGTCAACATACAAATTGCGTTGTCATTAGACATTTTGTACCATGTCGTAACATCGAGACTACCTCAATTTTGTGTTCCCATTAGGCTTTGAAGTAGACTTGATGATCAAGTCCACGTCCTAGGACTAAACAGGTATAATGGGAACACGGCTTTAGTTTCATGGACAATTGCAGGATAATTTGTTTCACATTTTATTTTTCACATTATGAAATACACTAAATGTCCTCTTATTCATGCTGACCTTTAAAAGTACTTAGTTTATCTTTTTAAAATTATATCGTTATAAATTTCTTCCAGTGGTGGATGTAGCATTCCATATCTAATTTTGTTTATTTGTACAAGATTTTGACAAATACTATGTTTATATTTAGATATACACAAATAAAAACAAAAAATAGAAATATTTATTTGACACTACTGATATAATGTCATGTTAATTATATTGTTAAAATTATGTACATAGTGAATATTATGTATAATGTAATAACAGAAGAGGGAAAATACAGAAATCTCTTCATTATTTTATGAACTGCAAGGTTTTTTTTATATATTGTTTCTGATATTAAAATATTGTTTAAACCAAACCACTTGTGCATAATGAGACTTATATTTATGAAGTGTCTGTTTGTCTGAATAGAACTTGGGGCTAAGATGGTAGATAATCAAGACCATTTCTAATGTGGGGTTTATGGCCTTGTTACACTGTTGCGAATAGAACTAACGTGTGCCCGATATTTGGGGTACGTTCGTGTAAGTTTTCATTTGTTCATTACACGTTTGGCATAAGTTGTATTCATTAGCGGTTCATAGGGGTATAGAGGTGCTCTGGGGTCTAGAATCTTTTTAATATGTTTCCCAACGAAACGCTAAACGAATACAACTTCTACCAAACGAATGCCCAACGTATACCTAGCATGCTGCGGCTGGTCACGTGACATGTATCCGCTGACCCATAAATATTGAGTGAATAGTCTGGACGTTGCCAAATTTTGTGACAGGCGTCAAGCTAACAGGTTCATTTACCGGTGATCAAAACAAACATATGGGCTGGACGTATATGGCCAAACAGCTGACGAGCACGAACAAATGACAACTTACACGAACATGCACCCAATTTCCAAAAATTGTGGGCACACGTTAGCTCTATTCGCAACAGTGTGACAGGGCCGTTATAAAGGGCACCAGTGGTGTAGCTAGATAAGAGTGAACCGACATAACTATGTGAAATAGCCAGCAATGGGCATTTGCGACCCTAGGATTTGGAAATCATGAGCTGCAAATTGCTATTTGCCAACAAAAAACCCATAGGGCTTTACCTACTAAACAAATGAAAATGCGCTATTTTACAATAATTTGGCCAATTGAAGTACAGCTTTAAAAAATTAAAATTACTTTATTTGTCACATGCCTGCGAAAATTGCTATCTTAGTCCAATTAATAATTAAATGAACAATTGTATAACAGCGTACGGCGTGAAAAAAATCAAGCGGCATGCTGTGTATGCTGCACCATGCGTCACATCATGCAAGTGCCGATGCTGTGTATGCTGCACCATGCGTCACATCATGCAAGTGCCGATGCTGTGTATGCTGCAACATGCGTCACATCATGCAAGTGCCGATGCTGTGTATGCTGCACCATGCGTCACATCATGCAAGTGACGATGCTGTGTATGCTGCACCATGCGTCACATCATGCAAGTGCCGATGCTGTGTATGCTGCACCATGCGTCACATCATGCAAGTGCCGATGCTGTGTATGCTGCACCATGCGTCACATCATGCAAGTGCCGATGCTGTGTATGCTGCACCATGCGTCACATCATGCAAGTGCCGATGCTGTGTATGCTGCAACATGCGTCACATCATGCAAGTGCCGATGCTGTGTATGCTGCACCATGCGTCACATCATGCAAGTGACGATGCTGTGTATGCTGCACCATGCTTCACATCATGCAAGTGCCGATGCTGTGTATGCTGCAACATGCGTCACATCATGCAAGTGCCGATGCTGTGTATGCTGCACCATGCGTCACATCATGCAAGTGCCGATGCTGTGTATGCTGCACCATGTGTCACATCATGCAAGTGACGATGCTGTGTATGCTGCACCATGCTTCACATCATGCAAGTGCCGATGCTGTGTATGCTGCACCATGCTTCACATCATGCAAGTGCCGATGCTGTGTATGCTGCACCATGCGTCACATCATGCAAGTGACGATGCTGTGTATGCTGCACCATGCGTCACATCATGCAAGTGACGATGCTGTGTATGCTGCACCATGCTTCACATCATGCAAGTGCCGATGCTGTGTATGCTGCACCATGCGTCACATCATGCAAGTGCCGATGCTGTGTGAGCCAGAAAATATGCACCAATCACATATCTCGTAACGGTGTTCGTTCAATAATTAATTGGACTACAATTTGACTGTCATAATTCCTGTTGTCCAATGAACCGACAGTACCAATCTCAAACGTCGATGACTGACGAGTTCAAATATTGGGGGGTGAGCCTTTCCCCCTCTCTGGCTATGCCACCGAAGGGCACATTATTTATTTGAGGGGCAAATGCGAAAATGTCAAGTTAATTATGGGGGAATAATTAATGAGAGGGGACAAAGGGGTTGAACAGAGAGCTCATTTCTCACTGCTTATTCGCTCTTTTGCGAGGAGAGCCTCAAACTGGAATCAGATTGAATGAAAGTGTTGCGTCATGTCTCAAGAGAGAGTCGAAATAGTTGCATGTTATGGAATAGTCCCATTCAGTGTGGTACCAGTTCCAAGCACTCCTCGCAAATGGCTTGTCTGTGCAATGAGCCAATAATTAAGACAAATTGTACCAGAATATTGGGCAGAAATGATACAAATTGCAACTTTTCATAGTGCATTTCAATTACAGGGTAAGTCGGACTGATTTGGACCCATATTGGAAAAAAACTATGATTTAAAATGAAGGGTTAAAACCTCTGAATCTTGAATGCCTGTGGTGAAAAGTTATTTCATTGAAATGTTTCATTTTCCAGTCTGTATACGGAATAGGTTTGGCCACAAAACATTGTTTGAACGAGAAATGTGCGAATCCAAAAGAGAAATTAAGCAAACGGCGAAACATTTTTTCAGCTATTCAATTAATAAATCAATTAATGAATCAGTTTTAGCTGTTGATTTACTCTAACAAGAAGAATCACTACTTTGTGATGCAGTCACATCTGAAGCAATTTTAATAAAAATCTGTTGAACCAGAAAACTGGTAAAGAGTGATTTCAGTGGTGGTCTTTACACACCGTATTTCTTCAAAATGGTACCAAGGATATACTCTACATTTTTACCAAATATTTCACACATAGCAATATATCTGATTAACTCCTGCTTTGATTATAGCTACATACTTTTAATGATTGTCTCAAACTGGGTCCATATCATTCGGACTTGCCTTTGCCAGTGTAATATTGATCCCCAAAATCAATTATGTGATGGCCAATTGATAATTACCTTAATTCTTTTCAGGCTCATTATTTTGAAGACGCTGTTTGCCATTAAATCTGGTAAATGGCAGGTTTCCCAAGGGTGCATTGTTTTAGATGTCATAAGAAACAATCTGGCCACACTAAAGGGCTGAGCACACTCTACCACTGAATGGAACCATTTGCCAGGGCTTCATGTGTTATATTGCCTCTAACCTATGTGTTTCTTTGGCGTAATGATCTTGGGGTATCAGAGTATTGTATCATGAACACTAACACATATACATGCAGAGCGTCAAAAAGTTGGAACGTTGTGGACAAGGCTCAAGATAAGCGGGCGCTTTGCGATTTTTACCCCTCTGTCCTCCTGCCATAGCGCCCGGTAATGCTGAAAAATAAACAACCAAGCGCTGATATTTAGTCCAAACCAGCGCCCGTTGATGATCAGGAATCTTGCCCAAGACATCGAATTTTGATTTCACAATGCTGCCACGCTGCATTTAATAAAAAGTTAGCTCCCGGTAGACTGAAAGTAGCTCCCGGTTCTCAATCAATCCCATGATCCGCGCGCTACTTTTGAAAAAAGTAGCTCCCGGTTAAACAACTGTTATCTTGAGCCTTGGTTGTGGAGTATGCTCAGCCCTTGACAGTGTATGTGTAAGGAATCTTGTTTCTAACTATTTCATTTATATGTATGCCACACAGAAGGATTTGAAAACATCTATATCTGTTTATCTGTTTTGATTAAAGTTTTATTTATTTTAATACATACCATACAATAAGCATTTATAATAATACGATGACCATACAATATAATATTTATAATATTGAACTTGAAGACGCATTTCTTCAAATTGAACTGATTTACTCCAACGAAATGTCTTCACCATGACTTTTTTCAGAATGACTCTGTTTAATGTTTTACTCTTGTTCTGGTTATGATATACATGTATTTGTATGTTGAAGTTATAATAGCTTTTGGGGTTGCAATTTTTTACTCGATTTTTATTTCTTTTTTTTACTGATATGTGGTTTAAATCAATGAGCTGTTGTATATTTGTCCTGCTCATGTTTTATAGTGTACTTTTTATTGTACAGCGCTTAGAAACAGTGTTGATAGCGCTTTATAAATGTAATTATGTTATGTTATGTTATAATTATATAATAGGCATCTATATTGGATGTGTGGGGTAAGATGAACCATCCCAGAGGGGATTGCTCAACTTGCCCCACACTCGCCTACATTTATGTAATTATATCACAAATATCACAATTTCGATATTTACTCCTCAAAAAAACTTCGGAAATTGTTTCAATCAACAATTTTACGATGTTTATCCATTAATTTGCAACACAATATGAATTTATCACAAAATAAACTAAATATAGGCATTGAAAACACTTTCTGATTTTTTTTGAGGAGTTAACATATAATATAATATTCTCATCAAATGAATATATTCAAATGTGGAATTTATTGAAATATTTACTAGAATATAAACTGCTCAAAAAAGTTTGGAAATTTGTATTCAATCGTCAGTTCGTTGAATATTTTGTGATATATTCATATTGTGAATCATACCAATGTAAAGCTGATGTGTTCTTCTTTCTAACGATACCTCATTTGTAGCAATCACCTGTTTCAGTGCTTAGCCATATGCTTGAGAATGTGGGGAGGTCGCATTCAAAATGTGCCAAATTCCCCACTATTTTGTGCTCAAAAGACTATCTTCGTCGTCTGTTCAATGAAGTGTTACATTGACCACTACAAAGTAGAGTGATGCTCGATTGACTTTTGAGCGTAAAATAGTGCTGATTTTGGCACATTCAGATTGAGACCTCTACATGTTCTCAAGCAAGTGGCAGAGCACTGGAATAATGTATTGCTACAAATTGGGAATCATTGCAAAGATGAACACATCAGCTTTTCATTGATATGCAACGTACAACACAGTTGGAAATATCCCGAGATATTTGAACATTTTGTGATTAAAACAATTTTTATAAAGGAAGACTCTTTTTATCCAGGATTATTGGTTACTCAATCAAAATATAATTCTACTGTTTTATATTTCTTGAATTATGAATTCATAATCTGAATGGCAGTCAAATTGGAGGCCATGTTCATCACTTCCTTTTGTACTGTGATAAGTTTCAGATAAGTGACCCATCATGGTTTATTATGGACATGCTGAAAGCAACTATTACATACATGCATACGTAGTAGTGGAAATACCCACATGACTTTCCACCCGGGGTTGATGATCATGAGTGTCGCAGCTCTATTAATGATATTGTATGTACTGATCATAATAGTAGTATAGCTTTATTCCGTAATAATAATAGAGATTAATATCATGACTTGGCCAGTTCACCCTCGCTAGTCTAGTGGTTGACTTCCCACTAGGACCCACTTTTTCAACTGATTTATTTCTTTTTGTAAAAGTTGGGTTAGAACATAGACGGTAACCGTCTATGGTTAGAAATATTCTAAGTCCACAAAGTGTGTAGTTCCTAGTCAACCCCAGGTGGAAAGTCATGCGGGTATTTCCATCACTGCACATACATACATACATACATACATACATACATACATAATCTTTATTTATTCACGATACACAGGTCAACATAATACAGCTGCTTTTTACTGAGGCCGTGATAAAGTCGATTTAACATAATTAATACCTTTAAAATTACAAGATAAAATATATTCATTGAATCAGATACAGATTAATGAAAGAAAGTTACAACAACAAAAAAGTTACAACCCAAACAGTTCATATCAGTAGAAAGAAAATAATTTGATATTTCGAGGGTTTAGTGCAAGCTCCATCTGCAATCGTTGCCAGATGTTATCATGTGTGACAGCCTATAAAAGTTGACCCATCTAAAAGTAACATTTTCACACGTATACATCTCGGTTATGTGACAAGGCAATATCTAAATAGCTGCCACTCACTTGTGATCATGTAATATCACAAATGGCAGCCATGGCAGATAGAACATTGTTGCACTGAACCATAAATTTCACGTCAACTTTAAAACCTATACGATATGTTCATTTCCTGTATGGTTCATCGAGTTAAAGGCATATTATGTGATCTTTTCCAGGGAGCGCCCTCTATTCATGATTTTTTTTAGTAAGTAGATTTTCTTGCAGATTTACATTTCGGATCATAAATCATAAAGATATTCTGAGTTACAGAGCGATACGATTCTAATTACTTCAAAATCATAGTTTTAGAGTGCATTAAGAGTGAAAAATAAGTTGTCGCGCAGACCTGACTGTTTATTTTCACCCTTTAAACCATCATTTTGAAGTAATTATGAATCGTATCGCTCTGTAACTCAGAATATATTTATGATCAGAAATGTAAATCTGCAAGAAAATCTATTTTCTAAAAAAAATTATGAATAGAGGGCACCCCCTGAAAAAGATCACACAATATACCTTTAATCAACACAAACACTGGCAAAAATGTGCTAAACTTAGAGAACTTGATCAATTTGATTGATTACTGCCACCTACATGTACCAAGGTGTACAAATTAACAGCAATTTTAGGCCAAAACAAATAATTGTTGTGTTTCCCTTGAACAATTCTGATAGGGTCGGTCGGTTCGATTTTTTTTCTTTCTTTTCTTTTTTCCCAAGCCATACCATTTTTAACCTACAATGAGAGTTCAATATATTTTAAAACTGTAAAAGAGGGAGAAATGCAATGTTGGCTGTATTGTCTATCCAAGTGTGAATCCTTTTTCCAAGTAGCACAACACATTTGAAATCTGCACGGCGACGCAAATTCACCGGGCCAAAAGGTGCAGGGCAAGGTTATGTTGTATAGGGTTACCTATTAGCAGTTTCAGGTTGGTTTCAGCACAAAATTAATACAAATATAATCAGATTTTAACATTTTACCACGTAATACATGGATTTGGCTAAATCTTTAACTTCTGTCCCGACCCAAGATTTGGCAAATATTTGGGTTGGTCGGGAAAGGTCAACGCAACAACTTTATGTTGCCTGAGGATCAAACACAAGACTGGCATACATGCTCTTTCATGGTGTGTGAGTTGCATCAATGTTAGTTTTAAAAAATAGGTTATACTTCATTTTCATCAGTGTAGTGATGATAGAGCACTTCAATGATCAGTGGTGAAAGGCGGCGATTGCCTGAATTGAAACGCACGATCACCACCCTTTTCATCAACTCCATAACCACCAAAATATCCCAGTATTTCTGGGTTATTGGTGGTAATTTTAGTGTTGATCCCGAATAGACACAGGCAGTGATTACTTTAGAGGTGATGATAAGCATATGGCTCATTCCATGAAGTTGGGGCATTTGTTAAAATAGCAGAATTTGGTACTTTAGGCAGCTTATAAACTGTTTTCCTCTATGTGTATATCAAAAAAAGTTAGTGTCCAAAAACAGTACTAGGTTATAGTATTTAGCCATGAAAAAAAAAAAAAAAATCGACCCTTCCTTGAAGAAGAAAAAAATAAAAAATTAGGTGGTGTCCAAGACCATTTTTGCTAAAAAACGTGACATGGAAAACACAACAATTAATATGAGTTTTATGTAAGCAAAACTATCATAGAATTGCTTGGAAATCGATTTGATTAATAAAAGATACATGTATTCATAGTTTACTGACCAAAACACCTCGTCACGCTGGACTGATTTTTCACCCAAGCAACATGAAAATTGCCTTTCCGATGCTACACACGGTGTCCACAAAATATACATGTGTAGCATCGGGAGTTTTCATTGCTGAATGGGGGTAGTTCTCTATCATACATTTTTTTATTATTTTCCAAAATTAAGAGCATTTATCAATTGAAAACTATTGCAAATGAGAATAAATTTCATGAAGACCATTCCATATATTCATGAAAAAGTATACCGTGCCGTGCGCATGGTGTCCTTACCATAAAATGTAGCATCGTGATAAACATCCTATGCAATTTGTGGGAATCCCCCCCTGGAGATAAATAAAACATTCCATATTTCTTTTGTAAGGATAGAGGTCAATAGCTATCAGGTTTGTTTGGAATTTGCCACATGTGGGCTAGTTTTATCAAGGTTTTAGTCGCTGGTGTCCAATGGTAGCATCGGGACTTTTATGTAGCATCAAAATGTAAACATTGGATAGTTTTGTGAATGGTAAGTGCGATTGTAATTATTTCTTAATGTTGCTTGTATGTCTGTATTTATTAATGCATTTTTATTGAAAGGGAAACACTGAATCAGAATTTCTTTTCATGTTATGATATTAATTTTGAGTCACGGACGCCATAATAATTTGGCGTCCATGTAGCATCGGGCATAGCATGGGCAATATTTTGCATTGGGTATCGTTATAGTTCGTTGAAATTGTATTTTTTTTGTAGAATCACATCATTAATAAACTTTGAAGTTAATAATGAATTAGTTTTTGCTCTTTTAATGCTAATAATATAGCTTACCAATACGATGCTACATGGACACCATGTCCATGTAGCATTTCATAAAATTTGCCTAATTAGACTAAAACAATTACCCCATTCGAAATTATCCATCACCCAAAACATTCAAAACATTGCCTACATTTTACTACACTTTACAGAAAAAAAGGCATATTATGAGAGATGTATATCTAATGAAATATATTAATACACAATGCTACATGGACACCATTTCCATTAGCATTTCACTGAATTCACAATAAACATTCCCTTGTTTTAGTTTTATTTACTATAAATAAAACAACTAATTGTAAATCATTTAAGTTCTCTATCCTTTGCTATTCTTTTTCATGTTAAATGAATAATAAATAAAATACTCCAGCATGATTTTAATATAAATATTTTCCTGCAACACAAAAAGTGCAACATGAATAAATAATCTACTCCAATATCAATACACAATGTTCCATGAAGATACTAAGCCATAGGGTTTATTTTGTTTTGCTTTGCAGGTTCTTGACATTAATTCAGAAGACAGTTCTATCGTCCTGGAATTTATGGAGATGAAGACAAGGAACCCATCATTTTCAAAAACTAGTACCTTCCAAAGAAATCCATCATGGCAATTAAATTATTTTTTTGCAAACTGACTTTTTAAGTGATCAAACTTTTCAATCATCTTATCATTAATAGAGGATGATTCAATCAGAAACAAGCAAAGAGACTAAGATCACAAAGGGTACTTTAAGAACAACACTGCATGAAGTTTGTTTCAGTGGACATCTTAAGTTTCTTTGATCAATGGTGTATTGTTATTGTGTAATTGTAAGAAATGGTGTATGTGTATCATAGGTAATTATGTTTTATGCTTCATGGCAGGTTATCTTTTTGTGTAATTTGTAGTTTTACAATCCATGTTATTAATTTTATCGTGTGCTTATAACATAAAAAGTTAACATCATAGTACATCCTCTCTATTGATCTGAAAAAGATGCACCTGTTCAAGCTGTTCCAAATATTTTAGGGCACGGTGTCCATGTAGCATCGTAATACTTGAGTACACAGAAAAGGTACATTTTACATGAACAGTGTTTAGATAAATTTCAAGCAATTCACTCTGTGTATCTACTTGATATGATGAACAAGTAGACAAACCATTCACACTCAAATAATTGTAACAGTATGAATAGTCTTATTATTAACAATGTTACAAGACGCGGTGTCCATGTAGCATCGGTAGTGCATTTTATAACATTATACAGGTAAATAATACTTCATATACTTACTTTATGACTATAATGTAATCAATGTGCATGGTTTATAGAGTACTTTACATCAAACAAATATTGATATGTACTTTATTTAAATTCATTATACAAATTGCAAAATAAAGAGTCACTTTTCAATGAGTTTTTACATAAAACAGTTAATCTACGATGTCTTGTTCGTTAAGTTATGTTCAACCTAGACAAATCTGGTTTCTTTTCATGTATTTGTGGTTCCAAGTAGTTAATTGAGGTATAGAAACTTGGCCCACATCTTAAGCTATTTTATTAGAAAATGATATGGAAATGAGAAATGGTGTCCATGTAGCATCAGGATTTTTGGAAATGTCATCCAACTGTTGAACATGTGCGGTTATTTTACACCAAATGTTACATTAAAATAAAAAGTTCTACATTGGACTTTGGTAAATGTAGAACCTAAAAAAGAAGAAAGAGTTGGAAAATATCCATTTTGAAAATTTCACTTGGATGTCACATAATATGCCCCAACTTCATGGAATGAGCCATATGCTACTTTCAGTAGCATCTCTTCACTGTAATTCTTGCCTATAATCATCGCACCTACTGGTAAGTTATCTAGAAAGCTGCAGTTAAAGGATAATGCAGGATGTCCCGTTAGGTTGGCTCCGTCAACATTAGCAGCATTGTTGTAGGCTAAATCAAGGTAATCTGTCAGAAAAGATACAATAAATATGGTGCATGGTTAATTTCTAAGGTGAGACGATATCTAGACAAATATGTTTGAACAATTGATGAAATCTATGTAATTTTGTCTACAAATCAGTTACAAATTGAGTAAAATGGCATGGGTGCATGTTTCTTGGACATTTTTTTTCATCTTTACGAGTTGCTTTACATTTTCCGGTGGCACATTCCATACCCAAATCAAACTTTAAACTCTGTTTTCTCTGATATTTTGATATTAAATAAGGAATATACATCCTTGTTGTTATAAATCTTTGTTTTAGATTATCATGATGGGTGCTGCGTCTACCAAATAATAATATGATCACTTGCATAGCGCATAAATCCGCAGGAAACGCCCATGGCGCATACAGAGCTATACAAAGACCAGCAGGAAACAAGAGAACAACAAAACTTTACACACAAAAATACACAATGTGATATGAGATCACAAGGCAATGCAGCCAAATATAGTCCAGTTTTTTCACCCATCTGGTAAACGAATGTATGACCTCCTTTTTCATACCTATTTTGGACAGGGCTGGAACTTCAGATGTTTTTCAACCAGTCAGTTATAATGGTTATAGGCAGGTAACTCACAATAATACCTGTCCGACAGAAATTCCACCAGCCAGTGTAACTCTCTTACATTCTAAGTTTGTAAAACATTATCCGCCAGTTGAGCAGGTACTTTTTGTATCTTCACCCACCTGACGCAAAAGTGACCCGCTATTAGCAGGCGGGCAGGTGCTATTTCAAGGTCTGATTTTGGATGAATTCATATGGATCCCATTTTTAGTGATTTGCCAATTTTCTTGAAAGTTTTGGCAAAAATGTAAAATCAATGGCTTTAATACGAGGGTCATTCAGTAAATAATGAAAGTGATCATGGTGTGATGGGATCGAGAATACGTCCGACACCGGGTGCAATACGATACCCTTTGACCGGTTGCTGAATTAGTGAGGGCGCTATATAGCTGGACCGTTAATTAACTTGATCCCCGTTTTGACCTGTACAGTATCTTCTGATTATATCGTCAAAGGTAAAAAGATACAAGGTTTGAAATGGGGAAAACTTTCACTTATTTTATCGGTTTAATCATTAACAAATTTCAATCAAAGTACAAACCGAGTCTAGAGTAAATACTTGTGATCATATTTGGATAGGTTTTATTCAAGGATGCATTCGTAAAAGTGAGATTTAGTGAGATTTTCAGATGCATAATTTCCTAATCTTACTACGTGACTCACGTGTGTACAACTTCAAAAATGTTGTTATTTTGGTTATTGCGTGATCATTTCAATCATATTCTACACTCGCTTGTCATTATATGGTCGTAAAAATACGTTGGTTCAATCAGGTATATAAATAATTGTTGTTATCCAGAAAATTGGCAGGTTTTGGATAAATCGTATTTTACAGAGTGTTTCAATAAAAATACGTCATGTTGTGTAAACGTGAGTTCCCCCAATATTACAGGCAGTAAGTGTAAGTCAAAGATTGCCTGGATGTTTTAAACCATTTTACAAATTATTACCTTGGTGTGCTAGCTCGTGATTTATTGATTATTTATGTTCATGATTATGTGAATATCACCTCCTACCAAATTACTCGTATTATAGTGTGTTTATTTCAAAATTGACATGTGAGAAATTAGATGTACTTTGTGCTTGATGGACACTTATTTTGGTTTATATTCCAAGATTTATGTACCCAATATTTGTTGCCAGATCTACATTACTTATATTTTATAATTATTATTGATGGTGACGGCTACGGCCATGGTTAGCATACCAGAGTGTTATCAGAGTCATGCTTTTTGTAAAGGTCATGATTATTTGATACCAGAGTGTTATATATTAAGAGTCATGCTTTTTGTAAAAGTCATGATTATTTGATATAAAAATGATCCTATAGTGTATTTTGTGAAACTTGCAGTC
The DNA here is from genome assembly GCA_035610835.1 of Ophiura sarsii. Classification (NCBI taxonomy): domain Eukaryota; kingdom Metazoa; phylum Echinodermata; class Ophiuroidea; order Amphilepidida; family Ophiuridae; genus Ophiura; species Ophiura sarsii. The sequence continues at coordinate 73,199,149 of CM069445.1, read as the reverse complement.
AACAAAAATAACTTCAAACTCATGTCATATTTGGATGCGTTGTATTGTTAAGCGATTGGTACAGTGTGTAATTAGTGCGTGAATTTAACGTTTGTCGTGTGTACGCATTTTAACGCAAGATTTTGCTATTCTTTTGTAATGCCGTTTTGCATCTGCCAAAATTCGCGCAGAAAGAATGCGAAGTGCGCTCATTGTTTTGGTGCGGTTATATTTATGAGTTTTATTGTACGGTAAGAACTCCGTTGACCTAAATTTGTTATTGTGCGCACGAAGCGAGTAAATAGTCGATTTTTGAGATTATTCAATAACAGTGTTATATTTTTGGTCACAACTTCTGGCACCCACTCAGTATTGATCATCTGTGTCCGTGTGAGTTATTTCAATGTGAACAGGTACTGCGCATAAAGCGGAGTAGCCACTTGCCATTTATTATTACGTAACATGTTTAAGCTGTAATGTACTCATAAGTCTAAATATTTAAGTATTTGGGTATGGTCAGGAGTGTATTTGGAGATTGGGTTCAAGTCCCACCAGTAAGCGACGCCATTATACGCAAGTTGGATCGGATCAGCCGACGATATTTAGTACGGTTAAAGTCCGGGGTTCGAGTCCCGCGCATTGACAAGTTACGTGGATTGGATCAGGAACGACTAAGTTTGGGTTAAAGTCCTAGTCCAGTAGAGATCGACACGTGGTGGTTCGGAGTCATCGGTGCGACGACAAGGTTAAGATGTGGGTTTGAGTCCCTGTCTGTTGACGCGTCAGTATCAACGTATCACTCTTGACCTACCTTACAATTATATTGTGTATCTTTAAATGCTCATAATGTTTACATGCACAATGTACAATGTGTGATTTCTTATGTTTAAATTAGATTGACCCAAATGTTTTGTTATGATTTATATTCCAAATTATCAGTACACTTTAAGTAACATATTTTGTATTTCTTTATTTTCATGTCATCTTCTGATTATATCATCAAAGAGGGAAGATCAGTCAGGGAGGATCAATCAGGGAGTCAAGTTGGGTGTAAAATTCAAGTTAATTGCTACAGCACTAAAATCAGGGCAGAATAATCATGGGTGATGTGAATGGGAAAGTGATGTATTGTCGATGTGAATGATGGAGATAAATGTAGCTGTAAATAAATTGTTTTGAAAGTAAATTCGTCGTCATGCAGTCTGTATTTCGCCTCGCAAACGTATAATTACACTTATACAACGAGCCCTGGTGTTACATTGCCAACTTCCAGTGCACGCTACCAACCTACCTGGTAGTTGGTGACTGAGGCCGTCCCGATCCCGTTACAATGGTATGGGATGCATGAGTGATTCTATTAAGGGATAATGTGATAAATACGAAGTATGAACCTTTGTCTTTCAAACAATACACTTTTGGATTGTTAGATATCTTTGGTTATGTAACGTCATTAGCATAAACACAATAGGTTTCAGACACTGACTGAAATCTGTCAATTATTTGGCTGGATATGTAATATGTTGAATATGGGTTGATTGATACATGTGCGTATATCTCAGCAATGCAAGCATAAGAACAGATAACATTTGGCACATAGTTAGAACACACACTTATCCATGTTTGACACTCTTTTCAGATCTGAATTCCTTAAAACAAACAAGAAGGGACCATCTCAAATACGCTTTTATTTAGCAAAATCCGCAATAATATACCTTAGAAAACAACAAAGGATAAAGAACAATGGAGGGATAATAATTTAGTAAATTGTTGTGGAATGTAAAGCAATAATAGTGGGGATTTCAGAAGGAGCTGTTCATAAAATTTCCTCAAACCATTGACATTATGTGACGATTACTTTAACAATACATATCTAGTAGCTCTAAAGATAACAGTAATAAGAGAGGTCGTGGCAGCCATGTTTGATTGATACATTCATGTATATCTTTATTTTGACTATCACAATATTTATACACATTGATTTAAGCATTTTTCATTATTTCTGATTAAAATGTGAAGGCACAGTAAGCTTTTATCTGGTAAATTTCATGATTTTAGCCATTTTTGGCCCAGTTCAAAATGATCTGCCGTCTGCGCATGCGCATATTTTCTGCATGTTTCATGCGAATAAGTTCAGATAATTAGTTAGTTATCATATGGAATCTCTTAAACTGGTTAATTGCTTGGATTTGTCCTAAATTGTTTGATTTTCCGCAATATTAGTGATTCACTTACTGGGCATTTTTCAATGAAATTGGCTATTTGAAATACTGATATTTGTATACTTTTTATTCAATTGCCTCTCCTTACTTTTTCCTCTTATACTACATATATCAAATTACACAGGGATTAAAGTTATGGTATTTTTTATCATACTTACGCGAAAAAAATTGGGATTTACCTGCTTCTGGTGTCATGTTATGCAATCTTCTTACCACATGTTTCATACAAACAATTCAAATTTACCGCCAAATAACTGATTTAGTAGTGTCCCAAGTATACTTACTTTGAGACAATGCTATGACGTCATAGTTCACACTTAGAAATCCAAAAGTGCATTGTTTGAAAGACAAAGGTTCATTCTTTGTATTGATCATATTATCTCTCAATAGAATCACTCATGCATCCCATACCATGATCACTTTCATTAATTATTGAACGACCCTCGTATTCTGCAATTTGTCAGGTGATACTTACCACAATTAATTTTTAATTCCCCTGCATTCTGCGCACCTGTTCACTGGATTTCGATTATTATGGTGTTTGAATATATATCCATGGATATCATGAGTTCATGAGTTAATACACCTATCATACCAAATGTATTAGGACACTTTGCATGCTACAAATTGAGAGATAACACCTAGTTTTCTAGGTTAATAAAATTAACACAAAGTTCATAAGTTATAATTTAAAACTAATTTGAGATCTTTTTAAGACATTATGATTATGGGAAAACAATAACAATATTTCAGTGATTTAAGATTTCTCTTTGATAGTGTTAGTTAATTTAAGTATTGTTAATAGTCAAATTAGCTTGACAATAATACTAAGGTATGATGGAATGAATATAATTGCCAGTTAGTGTGCCCATGTTGTGTCGGCGCAATGAGAAAGTAACGGACATTTGGATAGTTTCCATTTATAATATGAAAATCATGGTGTCAAAATATAATGTAAAATTCTCTTCAAATACTTCAATTTTTATATATGAATAAAGAGATCTGTTCTCAATAGATCCTTTTGGTTGCTAGTGTACAATATAGCAATTACAAAAGAATAAAAGCCAACAAATACATTAAACAGAACATGCAAGAGGCATGAGAAAGAACAAGTGTTTCACAACACAATGTTACAGTATGGGGGATGCAGTAAAATGAGTGAATTGTTTGTGTTATTAATGATTTAGTAGGAAGTGTTTAAGTTTGATAGAATTCTTACTGATCAAGTGGTCTTGACAAGATTAGTGGTGGAATGCACAGTTCACTTTAGCTTACAGTCCAACCATTGCTAAGAAATGTTGTGGTTTTCTTGGAGAACGGACCAGCTTTTACTGATGATGATAGTGTTACGATTATTTTTTTGTATTTGTTAGGTGTTTTTTATGTTGTCGGATAGTTAATTAGCTTTAAACCAGTTAAAATGTTTAGGCAGTTGAATTGTTAATGATGTTTTGAAGTTCATTTTAATCTGCGTGTGACAGTGAATTATACCTGATTAAAGTTTAAAGCAATATTATGTGATCTTTTTCAATTTTTTACATTTTCTCTCTTATAATGAAGTTTGACTTAAGAGTCTATGCCTGAGAGAATAGGATGATATGACAAAATCTAGGAACATGAAGGTTGTCCAATATTGCTCATATATAGTTTGCTGGGTACAGTTGATGAAAGATTCAGGTTGACAAAGTTTGAAAATTCTGACCCCCCTGACTTGGATTTTCTGCCCCATGGCATTTTAGCCCCATTTGAGCCATAAAATCATATAAAATCGTTTAAATTGTCTCTGTTTCTAAAGGCACAAAATGGGATTCTTTGCATCAACTGATTTTTGAATCCAGTCCATATATCATTGGTATACAGCATTGGTATTGTGTAGATTCAACCAAAAATCACCCACCTCATTCTGAATTACGAGGGGGGTCACAGAAAAAAGTGCCCCTACGAGGCATTGATTTTTGTGACGAAAAAGGGGCAATCTTTAAATGTGAATAGGATTTTATCCCAGCAGTGAATTGAAAAATTTCTTTCATAGCCGAATAGCTAAATCACTTGTCTTTTCAGAAAACGTAAATCTGTTCTGGGGAAATGGTTTCTAGATACACCCAATGCAGTGTTTCTATAAGGCATTTTAGACATTTTAAAACAATTGAAGATATATGATTTATTTGAGATATTGTTGTAATACAGGAATGTAATTCAATCAAATAGGTCACAGACTTTAAGAATATATTTATATTTGTATCTAAATGATTGTTTCTAGACAGAAAATATTTTTGAAGTGTTTTGAAATAAGATATTGTTGTTTTGATTTTAAAAGGTTACTTAAACAATACATTGCTGCTTCTGAGCAGCGATAGCTTTATTCCAAAGTCTCTCACATCAGAGAATTGAAGCAAAGGTTTGTGCAATCAAAGGTAATGGTCTTTTGAAGCAATCAGTGTTTGCTTAGAATAGGTCAGGTTCAAATACAAATAGCCTACGTCAATCAGTTTGTTTACATCATTAGTTTTAAATACATTGATCCTAGTGTCAATCATACTGGAAATGTGGAATTGCCTAAGGGTAAAAAAAGTGTTTCTATTTTATAGTATTTTTTTTCCAAACGGGAGGATGACTGATCCATGGGTGGTGTGTGCTATAATAGATATTATACAAATATATACTGCCATGAGAGACCCTGGTTAAAACTATGGGCCCGAGGTGACTGCAATAGTGCTAAATAGCCTATTGCAGTCACCGAGGGACCATAGTTTTAATCCAGAGACTCGAATAAAGGCAGTATATTTGTTTTATATACGTCATTCATATATTTCTAGTTCCATAAAGTTCAAATTCAAAAATCATCCGGTAAGTTCCAATCTTCATCAGTTAAAAAGCTTTAAAAGTTCAATTCAAAGGCAGTGCATCGAACGATCGTCACGCTGCGCCCGGGGATGTAATCGTGCGCCCTCTCGCGTCACGCGGAGTACATCGCCGCGTGAAACTACCGGCGCACTGGTGCGCCGTAAATAGTCTTCTTGGGAGCCGTAAATAGTATACAAATATTGAATGCCGGAGAGTGTGATAGTAAAAACTATATCACGAGGTCAAATTTGGATTTTTCTATTACACGAGGCGCAGCCGAGTGTGATGGAACAATCCAAATTGGACAGAGTGATATAGTTTTACTATTGCACGAGCAAAAGGCATTCAATATTTGTTTTATATAATGATATCACAAATTTAATATCTAGCCATAATGATAGTAAAAACTATCACATGGCTGAAATCAAGCCTATCATTATATAATACTTTCAGGAGCCGTAAATAGTACTTTTGGCAAAATAGCGTGTTTAGTTTTGATCATGTGACCCACTTTTAACCAATCAATGAACAAGAATATATGAATGACGTATATAATCTACTATAGGGACTATAACAATTGGGCTATGACAATTGAATATACATTATCACCCTTGATATAAATGTATATATATATATAGATGCAATAGGACAAGGTGTTTCTATATAGTAGAGGCACAATTCCCATCATTATCCCAATAAAATAACTAGGGCAAAAGTTAGTCTCATAGATAGATAGATGGGAAATGCATCACTTTTTGGTTTGATTTTATCTTGTCTAATTTTTTTCTAGTAACAGGTGTTTTAACTATGGGGCAATAGCCTACTATTTGGGCTACCACATTTTTTTAATAACAAGATGGTGAATGAGATGTCACACAAACAATATTTATTATTTGTGTGGACCAGCTAGGTCTACTTATAGTATACTGATCTTTGGCAAACCATGCACAACTACAGCAGCCTTGATATCAGAGGGACCAAGAATGGTGTGTTAGGCATCATCATCTACATGACTCATGTAAAAATGTTCACCAGTTATTGGATATTATGAATAAGAAAATTGGTCGGGTATGGGGTTACCGTGCACCCCACCCACCCCACAGGACTCCCCCAGACCAACTTTTTGACTTACTTTCATGGTCCTAAAACATATTCAGGATGTTACCAAATATATTTTGGTACGTTAAGGGGTTATTCAAGATGGCGTCCAAAATGGCCGCCATATTATGGCAATCAAAATGTATGGTAAAAGTATAGTTTTAAAAGTGGAATGTATGCATTTAGACCACTAGACACTCATGTCCAGAACTTTTGCTTTGTTAACACACCTAAATCCAAGATGGCCGTTAAAATGGCTGCCAAAAATGTTAACATTCTATAAATTGGCATATGAACCAACATGTATGATCAGATCTACAGCTACTAGGCTTTATCGTAGACATATAGTGAATGCTGTCCCATTAGATTTGGGGGTATTGGTATTACATAGTTTTACAAAACAATTGTTTTAGGTCATTTAATATCATATTAATCATTTTGGCAGCCATTTTGGAAAGTGATACAGAATCAGAATTGTCACAGAGGTGGGCCTTATCAGTTAAGAACATACTAGTTGGTGAACTTGATGTAATATACACTCACAATCTATTTTGGATTACCATACACTCATGTAGACTATATTTACATTTACAGCGGCCATTTTGGTGGCCATCTTGGATTTAAAAAAAAATTGTTACAATGCAAATATACTGGATAGGAGTTACTAGTGGTCTAATACATACATCCCAATGTTAAAACTATAATTTCATCATACATGTTGGTTATGTTATCCCATTTTATGGAATTCCGACAATTAGTTCAGTCATTATGGGACCTATTTTGGTGGCCATTTTGGATTATTAAGTATGTTAACAAATCAAAAAATATTGGATATGAGTTACTAGTACATACTAGTTACTAATACATACATCCCATCATTAAAACTATATTTTCATGATACATTTTGGTTAATATTATCCCATTTTACTGAATTCAAAATTGGTTCAGTCATTTTGGGACCCATTTTGGGCGCCATTTTGGATTTTTAACTATGATAACAAAGCAAAATACTAGACATGAGTTACTAGTGGTCTAACACATACACCCCATCGTTAAAACTATACTCTGATCATACATTTTGGTTCATATTATGCCAATTTATGAAATTTTACCATTTTTGGTGGCCATTTTGGCGGCCATCTTGGATTTAGGTGTGTCAACAAAGCAAACGTTCTGGATATAAGAGTGTAGTGGTCTAATGCATACATCCCACTATTAAAACTATACTTTCACCATACATTTTGATTGCTATATGTCATTTTATGAGATCTGACCAGTTCTGGCGGCCATTTTGGACGCCATCTTGAATAATCCCTTAGCATAGCAAAATTATTTTTGGTAACATTCTGAATATGTTTTAGAACCATGAAAGTAAGTTAAAAAAGTTGGTTTGGGGGAGTCCTAGGGAGAAGGGGGTGTACGGTAACCCCTGTATATACCCGACTAATATGTGTTCTTATTTTAGAAAATATTAAAAATTACTATATAGAAACACTATTTTTTTCAGTATCCAGACACATTTCCCCAGCTAAGTTTGAATAGTTTTGGATAGCCAATGTGTCATGCTATGAGACTACAATCAGGTTATTTTAATTCACTGCTGGGATAAATTCCTGCAAGCGATTGAAGATAGCCCCATTTTTACATAAAACATCAAGATATTTGAGGGGGGTCCTAAGTGGGACCCCCCTGGTGAGGAAGAAGGAGTTAAGTGAAATTTTGTTTGATCTTCACAATACTAAACTCATGTACTTACAATATTTTAACTTGATTAAAAAATAATTTGACAATGGACATCAAGATTACAAGTATGAACATTATGCAAAAATAGGCAATTATATGCAATTTTGGGAGATTTTGGGGCTTAAAAGGGGCTAAAACTTGATGGGGCACAAAATCCAAGCTATAGGGGCCAGAATTTTCAAACCTTGTCAGCATGAATATTTCATCAAGTACATATACTAAACCAAAAAAGAGCAAAATCCGACAACCTTCATGTTCCGCCCACCATTTGGTTTTCTCAGGCACGCACTCTTAACAGGAAAGAATTTCCTGGACTCACAAATTAATCTTGACGGTATTTTCCTTGAAAACTATCACAGAACTTTCTAAATCAAATGGAAGGTTGTTTCCAATTTAAGGAATGTTTTAACATATTTATTTCGATTTTCATCATAAAGCATTCCATACTATTCTGTTCACTTGTGTATAGTTGCGATCATAGTCGTAAACAGAGTTAACACGGTATCAAACCATGGAATACTATTTACAAACAAAAAACACTCAGAAAATAAGTTGTCAGAACAGACCCGACAGTTTATTTCAATGATTTTTTTTTTTTTAAACCTAATTTAATATTTTTGAAATATTGAAAGAAAAAAAGAAAAATCACTTTTTTGGCGCTTTTTGGTCAAAATTTAAATTAAAGTGTTTTTTGTGTGATTTTCTCAAAAAATCAACATTTTTGGTCAAAATTGATGCAGAATTCGGATTCTCTGATCCATTTCCTTCCAAAAATGTATACTTTTATATGCATTTGATTAATAGTTCAATAATAACAGCACTCACAAAATTCAAGAAATCAAGTCAAAAACTTCCTTGAGTCCCCCTTAAGTTTTATTTGAATACATACCATACAATAAGCATTTATAATAATACAATGAATACAATGGCAATACAATATAATATTTATAATTATAGAATGGGCATCTATATTGGATGTGGTGGGTAAGATGAACCTTTCCAGAGGGGATTGCTCAACTTGCCCCACTCTCTCCTACATTTATGTAAATATATCACAAATATCACAATTTCGATATTTACTCCTCAAAAAAAGTCAGAAATTATTTCAATCAACAATTTTACGATGTTTATCCATCGATATGCAACACAATATGAATATATCACAAAATAAACTAAATATAGGCATTGAAAACACTTTCAGATTTATTTGAGGAGTTAACATATAATATGTGTAATATAATATTCTCATGAAATGAATATATTCAAATGTGGAATTTATTCAAATGTTTACTAAAATATATAAAGGAATACATTTGTTTTCCAGGATTATTGGTTATTCAATCAAAAATATAATGCCACTGTTTTTTATTTCTTGAATTATGAATTCAGAATCTGAATAGCAGTCAAATTGGAGGCCATCGACTTCATCACTTTCTTTTGTACTGTGATAAGTTTCAGATAAGTGACCCATCGTGGTTATTATGGACATGCTGAAAGCAACACTTACATACATGCATACGCAGTAGTGGAAATACCCACATGACCATGGCCTGAAAAAATGTTTTTTTCCCAGCAAGCGATTCCAAATTTCCATCCAAAATGGAATCATTTCTTAATGCGAGAGTAACATTTCCCTCCAAATGCCAACATTTCCCTCCAAATGCTCAAATTTCCCTGCAAGGAGCTTTTCGTATTGCCTATTTTTTCAGCCTGTGCACATGACTTTCCACCCGGGGTTGATGATCATGTGTGTCGCAGCTCTATTAATGATATTGTATGTACTGATCATAAAATAGTAGTATAGCTTAATTCCGTAATAATAATAGAGATTAATATCATGACTTGGCCAGTTCACCCTCGCTAGTCTAGTGGTTGACTTCCCACTAGGACCCACTTTTTCAACTGATTTATTTCTTTTTGTAAAAGTTGGGTTAGAACATAGACGGTAACCGTCTATGGTTAGAAATATTCTAAGTCCACAAAGTGTGTAGTTCCTAGTCAACCCCAGGTGGAAAGTCATGCGGGTATTTCCATCACTGCACATACATACATACATAATCTTTATTTATTCACGATACACAGGTCAACATAATACACCTGTTTTTCACTGAGGCGGTGATAAAGTCGATTTAACATATTACATACAATTAATACCTTTAAAATTACATGATAAAATAAAATTCATTGAATCAGATACAGATTAATGAAACAAAGTTACAAAAAAGAAGAAGTTACAACCCAAGTAGTTCATATCAGTAGAAAGAAAAGAATTTGATATTTGATATTTTGAGGGTTTAGTGCAACAAAGCTCCATCTGCAATCGCTGCCAGATGTTATCATGTTTGGTAACCTATAATAGTTGACCCATCTAAAAGTAACGTTTTCACACATACATCTCGGTTATGTGACAAGGCAATATCTAAATAGCTGCCACGCTCTTGTGATCATGCAATCTCATAAATGGCAGCCATGGCAGATAGAACATTCTTAAACAGCTAAGGGAGTTTAAGCAATAATAATAATAATAAAGTAATAGTAAAAGACTTTTTTGAGTGCCTAACAACAGAACAATTCTCTAGGCGCTTTATAAAGACATCATAGCTGACTGCAGAAGAACCAAAAACATAAAAACATAAGAGCGAAACAACAAAAGATGATTAAAAATTACAGTCCCGCAATCCCATTGGTTCTCAGAGAAATCGGCAACATTTAGATGAGACAATTGAACACAGGAATGTGGGGCTTACGTTTTAACAGTGTGTCCAACATGCACAATGCGTGGTTTGCTCCATATCGCGCACTTCTGCAGTGCGTCTTTGGTGCCTTTCCTGGCTTATGCCGGTGCCGCGACGCTTATGCATGGTGTACTCATCGCATGGGATTGGATGGAATGTTTGTGGGGTATTCGATCCTAGCAGGGGTACTAGTTATCAAATGTGGACAATAAAATGTACTTATTTTTTTGATAAATGTCTAGAATACAGGGTTACCCAACAAAATTAGGACTCTGTTTCATGACGGTATAATTCTTAATATAATCATTGGACCATGACCAATATAGTCTCAATGTAAAGCCCAATTCATTATTATGATATCCTGAAAATATGAAATAAATCCGATCAAAAATAAGAAAACTAGCATACTTTGTGTAAACCATGTCATTTAGACACAGACAGTGATTTCTTTAGTGGTGATGATAAGCATATGCCACTTTAAGTAGCATCTCTTCACTGAAATTCTTGCCTATAATCATCGCACCTACTGGTAAGTTATCTAGAAAGCTGCAGTTAAAGGTTAATGCAGGATGTCCCGTTAGGTTGCCTCCGTCAACATTAGCACACATGTTGTTGGCTAAATCAAGGTAATCTGTCAAAATAAAAAAAATACAACAAATATGGTGCATGGTTAATTTCTAAGGTAAGCTGGACATATGTATTTGCACAATTGATGAAGACCTGATGTAATTTTGTCTACAATTCAGTTATAAATTGAGTTAAATGGCATCACTGTTTCTTCTTCTTCATGACTTGCTTTAAATTTTCCGGTGGCACATCCTTACCCAAATCAAACTTGCAACTCTGTTTTCCCTGATATTTTGATATTAAATAAGGAATAAACATCCTTGTTGTTATCATTCTTTGCTTTAGATATCATGATGGGTGCTGCGTCTACCAAATAAAAATAATAATATGATCACTTGCCCAAGGCACATACAGAGCTATACAAAGACCAGCAGGAAACAAGATCAGGAACAAGAACCAAAAAACTTACACAATGTGATATGAGATCACAAGGCAATGCAGCCAAATATAGTCCAGTTTTTTCCACCCATCTGGTAAACGGTTGTATGACCTCTTTTTTCATACCTATTTTGGACAGGGCTGGAACTTCAGATGTTCTTCAACCAGCCAGTTGGTCAGGTAACTCACAATAATAATTGTCCGACAGAAATTCCACCAGCCAGTGTAACTTTCTTTTTAAAAAACAGCCAGTTGAGCGGGTACTTTTGTACCGACGCAAAAGTGATCCACTATGGGCAGACGGGCGGGTGCTATTTCTAGGTCTAATTTTGGTCCCATTATTAGTGATTTGCCATTTTTACTTGAAAATTGTGGCAAACATGTAAAATAAATAGCTTTAATATCCTGACATTTTTCAGGTGATACTTACCACAAATTATTTTAATTCCCCCTGCATTCTGCGCACCTGTTCACTGGATTTTGATATTTATGGTGTTTAAATATATATCCATAGATATTATGAGTTCACAAGTTAATTAATATACCTATCATACCAAACGTATTAGGACACTTTGCAGCAGTGGCATACCCAGGGGGGATCCAGGGGGGCCCTGGCCCCCCTGAGATAACACCATCGGTAAAAACGACCCTCCGTCGGTAGATTTGCGATTTTGACCATGCAATTTTTTTCGGCCGGTTATGCTGACAACTCCATCCCTACCCCCCCCCCCCCCCCCACTTATCAAGATTTCAGCTGGTCACGGGAAAAAAATTGTGCAAGTTTTACGATTTTTTTTTTGGGAGTCTGTAAAAAAAATTGTCGGTACATCATGCCTTTCGTCGGTACAAATATGGTCGGGCCGGGTACGCCACTGCTTTGCAGGCTACAAACTGAGAGAAAACACTTGGTTTTTTAGGTTTATAAAATTAATGAAAAGTTCATAGAAAGTTACATAAACAAATTTGGGATATTTTTGAGACATTATGATTATGGGGAAAACATTTATAACAATATTTCAGTGATTAAAGTTTTTCTTTTTGATATTTTGAGTTAATTTAATGGGGCACTAAGAGATGTGTTGGAGGCTGCGCCCTCAATTATGATAAAAACTGAGATTAGTATATTTTTATAATTGTATTACATGTATAAACTTACACCTATAAGGATTAAGAAAAATCAGCCCTCTTTGTACAAGAAAACGTCGATTCAAAAATGCTCGTAGAGCCACAACGAGCATTTTACGTCCGACAGTATCCCCCTGCAGAACGCGTGATACATAACGTGAACCATATTTGCATAGAGGGCGTTTTCAATAAATAGCGATGATATTGTTTTAATCAAGTTTTGCTGTGTTTTTGTTAGTAGAAACAACAACAATGGCAATTTTTAATGTTCATCTTGAATTCTGAAGTACATTTTTCAAGAATTTTCAACACCACTTAATGTCCCTTTAAGTGTACAATATTAAAAAGCAATTACAAAACATTAAAAGCCAACAAATACATTAAACAGAACATGCAAGAGACAAGAGAAAGAACAAGTGTTTCACAACACAATGTTACAGTATGGGGGGTGCAGTAAAATGAGTGAATTGTTTGTGTTATTAGGGGTTGTCCAAAATTATCACCATTTTCACATACGTACAGAGCGTACTTAACCTTTTACCACCACCCCCCTCGAGTTACGTATGCAATAAATGGCGAAAATGTCATGGCTTGATAAAAACAGTCCCGCCACTCAACATCGCCATTTAAATAACAGACGCTTAGTGAATATTTTTACCTCCCCCCCTGTTACGTACGATTTATACGTATCTATAAATGGCAAAAATTATGGACGACCCCTTAGTGATTTAGTAGGAAGTGTTTAAGTTTGAAAGAATTCTTACTGGTCAAGTGGTCTTGACAAGATTAGTGGTTGTATGCAAAGTTCACTTTAGCTTTCAGTCAACCATAAATAAAATCCGCTCGCCCTACCCTAATTTTCAATGGCATGTTACGAAAATACAACAATTTTGTTGGGGGCCTACCTGATTTAAAGTCTAATGATATGAGTAGTGCTGGGACCATGTATATGGTTGCCCCTGTACATGAACGAACCACCACTACACGAGTAGAAAATTCACTACACTAATAAACGAAAGAAAAAACAACTTGCTTTTCAGCATTATAAATTGCTGAAGTCAATATTTCACAAAAATATGCGTCATCAGTAAAAAAAAGAGATTAAATTCCAAATCATTTCTCCCGTTATCACTATTTTTACGCAACACAAAGTTTGTCTACATTCATGTTGGTCACCGCCATTATTGCATGAGCAATCGCAATCTTTTGGTGGTCCTTAAACCGACGCGCATAATATCGCATGGTAAAACATACTGGGAACCATTCAACATTGGTCAATTGTCTCGCAATTGGGGTAGCAATTGTGATTCAATATTTATCGCAAGGATCACATTTTTATTAAGTCGTAAAATTTGGCAGTCATGTATGCTGTTCTTACGTGGCCGAAGTACTGCTTTTGTTTTTTTGTAAATTTAATTTCATAACCGTGTACAGGTGTTCACAAACGAAACACTGCCCGTGTACATATCAGGAAATGGTTGCCAATATTATTCATAAGAAACTTCTTCTTTTTTTGGGGGGGTGGGGGGGGGGGGGGGGGGGGCTTATACCTGATTTAAAGTTTAATGATATGAGTATCATGTAAGCATGAAAGAAGACCATGTCCTCAACTGGATGTGGCATATGATGCATGTTGGGAAGGGTATGATATCATGCATGTATTAATGTGGACCAGATTTATGTTATGAATGATATATATGGTGGTATGCCTGATTTAATGTTTAATGATATGAGTGCACTGTTCAATAAGATCATGCAACTTGAGAAAGTGCCTATCCAGTGGAATGAATCAGAAGTTATTATATTGTTCAAGAAAGAGGATATGAAGGACACAAAAAACTATAGACCTGTCAGCCTGCTGCCTCATATGTACAAAGTCTTTACAAGAGTTATTCTTGCCAGAGTTGAGAAACAGCTTGATGAAAACCAGCCTAGAGAACAAGCAGGTTTAGAGCAGGATTCAGGACATCAGACCATCTTCAAACATTGAGCCAGGTTATAGAGAAGTCGAAAGAATATTGCTTCAATATATGTCTTGGAGCGTGTTGGCGCAGCGGTTATTCCCTCGCCTTGCACCAATGAAATCCGGGTTCAATTCTGTGCACGACCGGGCTTTATGTGCATTTGGTTTATCACGATCCATGCACGCTCTTGCAGGTTTTCTTCGGGTACTCCGGTTTCCTCCTGATTTCAAAATCGGTGATTAGTTGTTTAGGTTATCAAAAAACTTCCTTGACCCAATGGTATTTGGGGAGCTGCATTGAAAAATGGTGGATGTTACAATCTAAGTGCGGATAGGTTTGCGCTAGAAATTGGCAGCACCCTAGTTGATGCAACCTGATTCTGATGATTCACCAGCAGCAAAATTACAGAGAACTGAGTGAAGAGAGCAATAAGGCTGGACTTAACATGAACATCAAGAAGACAAAAGTGTTGATGTGCAACAAGCTGAAAGATTATGCAATAACAGTTCAAGGAAAAACCATAGAAAAAGTGGACAGCTCTAATATTTACCTGGGCAAGAAGATTTCTCTGGAAAATGAAAAAGCAGGGGAAGTGAACAGAAGGATACAGCTAGCATGGGTGAAGTTTGGTGAGCTCAGCTGTATCTTTCTTGATGAAGAGCTACCATTGGCACTAAAGTGACCAATTTTCAACCAGTGTATCATCCCAGTGCTATCATATGGCTCAATGGAAAGGATATTGATTGCCATTACAAGTAGGAACAGGGTGACACCAACATAGATTTAAGGAAGAAAATAGAAGTGAGGGACATCATACTGGAGAAAAAATGGAGATGGGCTGGCCATCTAGCCAGGAGGAAAGACAACAGATGGACTCATAAATTGACAGACTGGATCCCCAGAGCATTCACCAGAGGGAGAGGCAGGCAAAACAGGGTTTATCCTTGGTGTAAGACAGCACCAAACTAACCTAGCGCCAAATCCTCTATTGAGGGATTAAAGGATTATACAGCTTTAATCCGTAATAGGTCTGGACACTAGTCTAACTTATAAATATCTTACACCAAGGATACACCCAAAACAGACGGTTAAGAGTATGGCAACGTTACTTGGAAAAGGACAGCTCAGAACAGAGTGAAATGGAAAATTGATGCAGAGGCCTTCCTTTTGCAGTGGAGTGAAATAGGCTAGATAGATTAGATTAGATTAGATATGAGTATCATGTAAGCATGAAAGAAGACCATGTCCTAAACTGGATGTGGCATATGATACATGTTGGGAAGGGTATGATATCATGCATGTATTAATGTGGACCAGATTTATGTTATGAATGATATATATGGTATGCATTAACTTACCTAATATATCAGGAAAGGGTTGCCAGTATTATTCATTAGAAACTTTCTCAAATACATGGGCAACCTTCATCAATTGTGTTTCTTGATACATCGCAGCAGTGAACTGAATCCCTACTGGTAAACTAAAAATTTGTACTCCGGTTTCCTCCTGATTTCAAAATCGGTGATTAGTTGTTTAGGTTATCAAAAAACTTCCTTGACCCAATGGTATTTGGGGAGCTGCATTGAAAAATGGTGGATGTTACAATCTAAGTGCGGATAGGTTTGCGCTAGAAATTGGCAGCACCCTAGTTGATGCAACCTGATTCTGATGATTCACCAGCAGCAAAATTACAGAGAACTGAGTGAAGAGAGCAATAAGGCTGGACTTAACATGAACATCAAGAAGACAAAAGTGTTGATGTGCAACAAGCTGAAAGATTATGCAATAACAGTTCAAGGAAAAACCATAGAAAAAGTGGACAGCTCTAATATTTACCTGGGCAAGAAGATTTCTCTGGAAAATGAAAAAGCAGGGGAAGTGAACAGAAGGATACAGCTAGCATGGGTGAAGTTTGGTGAGCTCAGCTGTATCTTTCTTGATGAAGAGCTACCATTGGCACTAAAGTGACCAATTTTCAACCAGTGTATCATCCCAGTGCTATCATATGGCTCAATGGAAAGGATATTGATTGCCATTACAAGTAGGAACAGGGTGACACCAACATAGATTTAAGGAAGAAAATAGAAGTGAGGGACATCATACTGGAGAAAAAATGGAGATGGGCTGGCCATCTAGCCAGGAGGAAAGACAACAGATGGACTCATAAATTGACAGACTGGATCCCCAGAGCATTCACCAGAGGGAGAGGCAGGCAAAACAGGGTTTATCCTTGGTGTAAGACAGCACCAAACTAACCTAGCGCCAAATCCTCTATTGAGGGATTAAAGGATTATACAGCTTTAATCCGTAATAGGTCTGGACACTAGTCTAACTTATAAA
The DNA here is from genome assembly GCA_035610835.1 of Ophiura sarsii. Classification (NCBI taxonomy): domain Eukaryota; kingdom Metazoa; phylum Echinodermata; class Ophiuroidea; order Amphilepidida; family Ophiuridae; genus Ophiura; species Ophiura sarsii. The sequence goes on along the minus strand of CM069445.1, from coordinate 73,182,097 downwards.
TATCTTACACCAAGGATACACCCAAAACAGACGGTTAAGAGTATGGCAACGTTACTTGGAAAAGGACAGCTCAGAACAGAGTGAAATGGAAAATTGATGCAGAGGCCTTCCTTTTGCAGTGGAGTGAAATAGGCTAGATAGATTAGATTAGATTAGATATGAGTATCATGTAAGCATGAAAGAAGACCATGTCCTAAACTGGATGTGGCATATGATACATGTTGGGAAGGGTATGATATCATGCATGTATTAATGTGGACCAGATTTATGTTATGAATGATATATATGGTATGCATTAACTTACCTAATATATCAGGAAAGGGTTGCCAGTATTATTCATTAGAAACTTTCTCAAATACATGGGCAACCTTCATCAATTGTGTTTCTTGATACATCGCAGCAGTGAACTGAATCCCTACTGGTAAACTATCTAGAAACACTGCATTTAGGCTTATTGATGGGTGCCCCGTGGCATCTGCACATTTTGAATTTAAATTCAATGTAGCAAGGAGTGAAAAGTACTCTAGTGTTGAACAAAATAAAAAACATAAAATAACGCTGGGTTAGGCTTAAATAAAAGAAAATTGATTTTGTTTTTGTTTTGGTGGGTTATTTGCTTGGATGGTTGGGGTTGAGGTGGTATGTTGTTTTGTATTGAATTGCTGTTAGTCAGTCATTTTATTATTGTATTTCTTTCTTTATTATCTATGTATTTAGATAAATAATTGATATGTCATTAAACAATTAACTAGTTAATTAATTTAACCTTTTTAATTTAGCTTGAATGTTAAAACTTGATTACTTTAAAAATCAGTTTTAAATGACACTAAAATTTACTAATTGAACAACATACAAGTCACAAGGGTTCAAATCATATTAAGAAAGGAAAGCAAAGATGAAAGCAACATTTACAAGCATGGTTCAAGCATCAATGTTTAAGAAATCTTTGGACTTGATGATAAAAATGCATTGATATAAATCATACTTGATAACAAAGGTATGCCTACTTTCTAAACTCCTTGCCACCTTATGGCAGGTGTGAAGTCAGCGCTAATTCAGTGATTGCATTACAATAGCATAGCATGCATGTAACTCCAATGTAATGGTGTTTACACAAGCACCTAAACACCCCTCCCCCTCCCGAATAAATGAAATAAGTGACCAACCTGAGTAAATGAGGCACAATGAGGGCATATCAATATTGAGTTATTTATGATAAAATATATAATTTAAGGGACATTTTGGAACCAAAATCAATGTTATTTCACATTTCACAAGTAACGGATGATTATTGAAAGCCACTTTGTCCCAATGTCAAGTAATGGCCATTTAAAGTTGTGGTTTTGTTAACAAATCAATGAAGTAAATGCAAATAAAATACCTAAAATTGCAGTGTAACTCTTTATTTTTATGAATTTTAGTCTTTGGTTGGATGTATCTTAGTGAGCATGTGAGTGAGCATCTTAGTGAGCATGTGTGGTCTAGTGGATAGCATGCAGGGTTCATGATACAAAGGTTGTGAGTTCTAGCCCGCTATAGCCAACATGTTTGTATCCTTGGGCAAGGTACTTAGTCTCAATTGCCTCGTCGACCCAAGCGAGATTAGGGAGTTGTTAAAAAGGGTGATATTACAATTTAAGTGCTGATATAGATGTGCGCCTAGCTGGCAGCCCAAGTAGATGAAGCGAAATGATTACGACAATTTCCTAACGGCAGCGTAATAATATTGGCTACTGCGCCATGAGCGTCGCTTCCGGCGGATACCAGTGCATTATAAATGTCCACTATTATCATTATCATTATAATTAAACAAGATATAGCCAAAATCAGAAATAAGACTTTTTATAAATTTGACTTTGTCAAACATTTGTGCTCTTAAATCAAATTAGCTATACAGCCGCATAATCAGTAATCTGCATGTTGCTAGTCTGAGGCTGCTTGTAGACGAACAAAATGTTAAAATGAAAAACGGACTTTGTTTTAATTCTGGGCACATAACTGAGTTAATGTTCATTCATTCTTCACATGTAGTATCTCAAATTAAAGAAAGGAATTTCCTTACAACTTTATGAATTAATATATTCTCGTAGGAGCTATAGTTTTTGAGTTGGAAGCATATCTATTACCTGGTCAGTTACTTATTAGGCCAAATAACAAAAATAATGTGTTTCACGTCCGGACTTTTTTAAAAATCAGTGAGGGCGGCCCTTACTATTTGTTTTTTTGGATTTTTTGTTATTTTTCAGAATCCAAATTACAAGCTTTTTGCAAGACTTAATTGCAAGTCATTGAAATATAGTAGAAAATGATGGACACACTCACACACAACAAAGACAGGTATGATTTTTAATTTTTTTTTTGAACTCTTTTTGAAATTTTGAAGGAATTTTTGAAAATAACAAAGAACAACAATATTGGAGCGGTGTCAAAAATCAGGCCTTATAAGGACTGTATTTCCCACAGGTGTCAAATGACATTAGAGCTTATTACAAACCTTTCATAGAGCATCCCTCCTTTGGGATTTTAGTTGCAAGGAATGGAATGGTTGGCATAGCAATAACATGACAAGTCTCCAGTGCTTGGTTATATGCATCTCTTAGTGATCGCCGGAGGTTCTGAGCCTTAGCATAGTATTTGCCATAGTAGTGACTTTGCATGTAATCACCAACAAGAATACTAGCCTGTAGAAACAGATATTGATAACAAATGTGACGCGATCTGTGAAAACCCGCCACATAGTGGCATTTTTCATATTGGAGATATTTATATCATAAGAGAGCTAAAACTGTGCTGATTACAGAACTGTTTCGATCATTTTTCTACAATCACTACAAAACAAGATATGAAAACAGGCCAAAAAGATACATAATTCAATAGAATAACATTATAAGTTTAATAATAAAAGTGACTTAAGCAAGTTGAAAGGTGAAATTTCATGAAAGATGATGACACAAATTATTGGAATATAATTTTCTTTAAAAAAATCTAAAAAAGAAAAATCTAAAAAAAAAAGATTTTTTGTAAATTTAAATTTTACCCATAATCCCTAGTTCACATTTACAACATCCGACGGGTTTTCACAGATCGCACCACAAATGTGGAATCATGTCAATAAAGTTAAAAAGCAGAAATCTTAGACATTGTTATTGCATATGCACACTTTTATATGTGAATATCATGTAACTTTTGAACTCTCTGCATGGTGTTAAATTTATATTTCTGTGTTCAGTATTGGTCATAAATACTGAAGGAAGTTTCTCCAGGGGGGGGGGGGCAGTCAAACATAATGGTGTACACATGCGTGACCAAAAAAACGCGTAAAAAGGGGTGTTTTTTCAGTGTTGGACGCGTCACGCGTTAAGGGTATCAAAAACGCTGATTTTCAAGAAAAAGGGTGGCTTAAAATACAGGTCGAACGTGTTTAGGGTAACTTGTTTTGTTCCCCGTTCCTAGAAGAATGTTATCCCCATTTTTGCGATTTCTTTTGAGCGTCTCATTTTCAATTTGAGAACGCATGTGTGTCACTCGTTTCTACAGCGTCATAATCGCCATAGCAAACCGAGATAGCAAAGACCGTCCCCCAGACTGTCGTTTTGTAGCGTTCACAATATGCGCTAGAGACTGGAGAATCCCGACGAACTGACATTTCAGCTGATAATTTTGACAGCGGTAGAAGAGAGGACGACAACTCCCGCGACAACTAAAGCAAAATACACCTCTGGTAAGCTTACGAGTTTGCTTATTTCGTGTAAATCAAATCTTTTTGGGAGTATACAGTTTGATGTTACCTTTCACTTGAAATAAATTCTTTCCTGATGAATTTTAAAAGCAGATCTGACTAGACTGACTTACTGAATGTTTACATTGTCTAGCTACATTGTAAATGTAATGCAAGATCCTCCTTGACAGCATTTAAATGTACATACAAGAAAGAACAATACCCATGAATAAATTTTTGTCTATTCATATCTACTGGCATATCTATTGCAGGCAAATAGACAAAACTTGTTTAGGGGTAATATTTTGGCAAGAACTTGTTTTAGGGGTCAAAATTTGCAAGGAAAGTGCGCTAAAAACTTGTTTAGGGGGTAATTTTGCTTGCAGGGTAAAACTTGTTTAGGGGGTGTCTGGAAAAAATTTGGTCACGCATGTGTACACCATTATGTTTGACTGCCCCCCCCCCCCCCCCCAGGGAAGTTTCAATATATTATATCGGACCCCACTTCAAACATTTCAGTGAATATCTGTTAATTCAACACCACTTACGTAAATCGGAGCTGCACATACCCGTCAAAGATGAAAAGAAAAGTTGAGTGTCCCTAGGTATATAATCATACATTCATACACTCTTAGTAGTGTCAAACCAATCAGAAAGCAAGAAACTAAAATATGCGAAGTGCATTGAATGTGTCTAATGCACTCATTGTGCGTGCCATTTAATGCACATGCTTTGTTTTGATTTGTTGTTCAGGCATCATGGGTTCGCAAATTTCACTTCAGGTGTTAGTAAACTTGTTAACATGTTTTTAATTTTTATTATAGATCAAAAATATGCACAAATTGTGAATTTTGATTTGTAAAGTGTCGTGTATGAATTAAGTCAATTATACATGCGTATGTTGTGTTTTCTCGAAAATTCAATGCACTTGCGTAAATGTTGATATGCTCACAATAGCTCTCCCCCAGCGGGTCGTGCCATTATTCACACATCAACATCAGCGCACGTGCATTGATTTGTCTAATTTCTTTTAAAACAACACATGCATTTATTGACCTATAATTGACAATACTGCACAAAAGATTAAAAAATGTAAAAATGACACCATAAACTACAATCCCGGACACCTTTTGGGACACTTTTATACCTGTGTTTAAAAACTCGCCTCTCCCCTTGGACCAATGTTGAACCATTATTTTTTGGTTATGGAATACTGATCAACATTGCCCAGTGGGGTGGGGGAATTTATTCATGTTGAGGAAAGGCTTCAAGCTTTCCGTCAAAGACAGCAATGTTTAAATGGTGTAAATTTTGCGGAAACAAGAACAAGATAAAGTCTAATTATTACCAGAGTGTCCCAACTAATTATGACCGCTATCGTAGCAGTTTTCCCGTAACATACCTTAATTGTTGGATCAAAGTCATTAGTCTGTGATCTGAATGCCATGCCAGCCGTTGTTATTAAACTGGTAGGATAAAACCCATTGAATCCAGTGCCATAACCTGCAATGGCAAAATATAACACCTAGGATTAACATAGTTGTCAACTCAAAGAAAAAGGATGAAATTCTTAATCAATATCACTTTGAGTCAAGAATTCACCTAATCCATTACATCTGGGTGATTAATTGTACTTATAATTTAGAGCTATAACCTGTTTCCTGGTCTAAATATATGTTATGCATTGATGAAAAAACAAGTGAACTTTGTTCAATTTCTCATCAAAATTTTGGTTTACAAAAGCATATTCATACATTCTTAGCAGTGTCGAACCAATCAGAAAGCAAGAAACTAAAATACGCTGAGTACATAAAAAGTATCTAATGTACTCCGTGTATGCACTGTTCAATGCACGCATCACATGCTTTGTTTTGATTTGTTGTTCAGGCATCGCAGGTTCGCCGATTTTCACTAGCAAACTTGTTAACATGTTTTATTTGTTATTACATAGATCAAAATTATGCTCAAATTGTGAATTTTTATTTGTATAGTGTCTTGTATGAATAAGGTCAATATATGCATATGTTTTGTTTCTCAAAAAATAAGACAAATCAATGCCCTTGCGCAAATGTTGATATGCTCACAAAAGCACTCTCCCTGCGGGGTCGTGCCATTATTCATGCACATCAAAATCAGTGTGTGCATTGATTTGTCTAATATTTCTCTCAAAACAACACATACATTTATTGACCTATAAACATATAATATACATGGATCAAATAAAATTGTTAACAATGAAGCAAGTTTCATAATTTAAATGCTAAACGTTATAAATTGATAACTTGCAGCCTTTTCACATCACCTTAAGTATCAATCTTTGGACAATTGATAGTTTATATGTATAACAGTTGCTTTGACAATCGATTGCCAAGAGGGGATTACATTTCTCTCAGATCATAAGACGGATCATGTTTGCACATGCATTTTGAATATCAATTATACCCCAAATCCTTCAATTTCACAAACATCTATTTTCCAAAGATCAATTTTGCAACTCACTGTGAAAAAGCTTAATCAATCATAATTATATACTAGCGGGCACCTGCACTTCGCGCGGATCCCGCTAGAAGATTTCACGGTGAGGTAACTAAACAAAGCGTAAGAAAATATACAATTTCAAGAACATAATCCAGGCAGCCCTAAATAATCCGAATATCGCATTTGCTTTTGATAATCCAGGTATACATGTGCCTTAAAGGTATATTATGTGATCTTTCAAGGGAATGCCCTCAACATCGAAAAAAAAATTGAAAGCAGATTTTCTTGCAGATTTACATATTTCTGATCATAAATCGTACATACATTCCAAGTTACGGGGCGATACGATTCATAATTACTTCAAAATCATGGTTTTGTAAATCTGCAAGAAAATCTACTTTCTAAAAAAAATCATGAATAGAGGGCGCTCTCTGGAAAAGATCACATAATATGCCTTTAAAGTAGGTAGGCCTACCTTTGTGTTTCCAGATACCTATAGGCCTCCCTCGTGACCTGAAATGCAGGTACCCATTGTCCCATTATATCCAGGGACCCCATAGGCCTAAGCCCTACCCCTAATCCAGTTACCACAGGTGCCCTTAATAATGCACCGGATACCACACAATCAAGGTACTGCAGTGTGCAGTTATATCGAGATACCCGGGTGCCCTTCTTTATCATATTCAAGTAAATTTAACGCGGGTGCCGAAGATAGCGGGCAGTAATAGTCATATCACAATAGGCAGAGGTGAGTAATATCAAAGCGTTTTAAATGTTTATATAAATATCAAGAGTATGTCCTTATTCAGGTACCTAAAGTGCCCTTGATATAATGTAAGTGACATGGTGCCCTTAATACACCATGCGCCTAGGCCCAATGTGCTCTTAAATAATACAGATACCCATGTTCCTAATCCAAGTACTCCACATGTTCTTAATACACCGGTTGCCCATTATAGGCCTACAATCAAGGAAAATAATAGTTGGCACACTTGACGCAACTTATTACAAATATCCCTGTGCTCGCAATTGAGATCAGACTTGGGACATAGCACTGTTTAATAGAAAGCAAAAGTCTCCCCCTTTCTTATATCCTTCCCCATCCCTCATCAATCAATGTTGGGGGACCTACCATGGCTTCTGATAATATGACTCGGATCAACATTGCCTCCGGGGAGAGGGGAGGATTTTTTCCGTAATTAAGACAAAGTGTGCCAACCTTTTTTCCCTTGATTGTAGGTCCTACACCTCACAGATGGCCTTAATAACCCAGGTACCTCATGTGCCGGCGTTATATCCATACCAATGTGCCCGTATTATATCCAGTTTATAATGGAAAGCGCAGGTATAGGTGCCGAAGCTATAATAGCGGGTGGTTAGTCACATCAAAACGTATAAGATGAGGGTATTGTAAAACAGCAAGAGTATGTCGTTGATACTCCATGTATCCTAAGTGCCCTGAATACTGACATTGGTACCACAGTGCCCTTAATAATCCATATGTACGCCATGCATGTATAACACATTGTGCCCTTGATTATTCAGGTACCCCATGTACTTAAATAATCAAGATTGTATATTAGTGATCCAATATAGGACCTCCCTGGACTATGTGGTTTATCTTGAATCTAATATTATTAAGAGCACCCGTGATAACTGTTAATGCGGCTATTAGGGCCTACGTGGAATAATAAGGACACCTGAATGGTTATTCAGGTGTAGGAATACTTAGAATATTTAGAGCATCTGGATTGTCTTAATATAATTATAGAACACATGGGTGGGTTACCCCATGTGACCTTTAATTCAGCAGGTAGACCTACTCCCAGGTGCAGCAATGTCCCTGTCATAATTCCTTGGACACAATTCGCGCTATTTCACGTGAGCGTATTTTGTTGTTGTTCGCGGAGCTGCATCCAAATGCATGAAAAGCGCGTACAAGTTTGCATGCATGCGCGTGTCAACTTCGCGATTGACCAATGAGGACGCGCGATCATTTTAATATCGCCCGGTACGCACTACCGGGTTTACGCATGTACGCTAATACGAATGTAAGCAAGCACGCACGTATTAGTTGAATTTTGTCCAAGGTATTATGACAGAGACTTATATCTAATCAGGCGAGGGACCGAAAATTAGTATATAGATATCATATTCATTGAAACAGCACTGTATCAATTTGAGGGTTACATTGCAGTCCACCTCCAAACAGTCTGGCATTATACCTAACATGCCACACTCCTTACCTCCTCCCGTCATAAGATGAGTAAATTTAGCCTGTAGACCGATACCATACCATATATGACTACCTGTTTTTTATAGGAAGGGGTATAAATCAAGCAGGAGAACACTTTTACAATAACAAACATAACACACACGATAAAATTGTTCTTTGAAATGGCATTTTACAACTGGCTTCCATTATAAGTATTTGGTGTAATATTTTACCTTATTTGAACAAAAAGGTATAGTGGTGGGGAAGCATTCTAAAATTTGAATAGAAATGTATTTGTCACTCCAAATGAGTCGCTTGCACCCTCTTACAGTGCATCCCCAACTCTTTACTTGGTACAGAGAAAGAGAGAAGTTATGTTGGGAAATTATGTCAGGGGTCACATCTTAATACTTTAAGCGTTACTCTAGATGATCATAGATGAATGCCAGCCCATGCAGAGTACTGCACCTTTTCATAGATACCCTGAAATCACCTCCCAACTTTACGGTGATACAGAGTATAAATGTAACGCTCATCCATTGCATTCCATTCTTATCGAGGGTGGACAACCTAAAAGACGTAACTTACTTTTTGGTCTTTTTGAGATATACATTGGTACCAAAAAAAATCATTGTTGTCCAAAGATTCTAAGTACATATACCAAAGAGACTTACCAATACTAAAAATAGCCCCATTTGAGTTTAAAGCAAGCTAATTTGTACAAACAACTCTATGGAATACAATATATTAAAACTCATTTTTCTCAGTTAAGTTTTGAGTTAAGTCCTTCTGGTTGTCAACTCTTGCATTTCTGTTCATGTAATAATCGATATCCATTGGAAAATGCCATTTCAAAGTTCTATGTCACATGATAACACACCTGACCCATCGTAGGTTGTGTTGTAAGCTCCTTTGAAGCAAATCACATTCAACAGAGATTCGCCTGTTAACAGTAATCAAACATCAGAGTTAAAATTATAGCCAACAAAATGATTTGCTGCATCAAATTTTGAACCATTTTGCTTGACCGCAAAAGGCAAAGCTTAATAAAAAAAGCTAAAAAATTACTGCTTTTTTTGCGAGCATTTAGTTTTGCGGATCTTAAAATTTTACTGTTACTTTCAATGCAAAATTGTCAGTTTCACAGGTATTAAATTTCACGAACCCATGCCCCTCGCGAAATTCGCCCAATTAAGTGGTTTTACAGTATTACACCTGGGTGCCAACGCCATTGTATTCCATTATTATCGAGGGTTGACAACCAAAGACGTAAATCGCTTTTTTTATATTGAGATATGTATTGGTGCCAACAAAAGTACATGTACCAAAGAGACTTACCCAATACTCAAAAATAGCCCCATTAGACTTAGAGTTAAAAGCACAGTTCAATGGAACACAATATTAAAACTAATTTTTCTCAGAATGTCCCTTTTTGAGTTAAGTCCTTCTGGTTGTCAACTCTTGCATTTCTGTTCATGTAATAATCGATATCCATTGGAAAATGCCATTTCAAAGTTCTATGTCACATGATAACACACCTGACCCATCGTAGGTTGTGTTGTAAGCTCCTTTGAAGCAAATCACATTCCACAAAGATTCGTCTGTTAACGATAACCAAACATCAGAGTTCAATTTACAGACAACAACATTATTTGCAGCGTCAAATGTATGCATTTGCATATGCACTTCATGGTGATTTGCCCTTTAATACCTATCCTTTCCGCTCTCCTGTCAAATTTGGAACCATTTTGCTCGACTGCCAAATACAGAGATTCAATAAATAAAGCTCAAATGACACTAATTGCTATATTGGAGAGTATTTATGTTTCAAACATTCAATAGGTTGGTTGGTTGGTATGTATCCGTCATAACTGACAGCTTGTGACTTAAGTGATGACACACCATTTCCGTTGGTCTGCAGCCAGTTGGTATATGATAGAAGTAGGTTCATTCTATCAAACCATCTTGATTTTGGCTGGCCTAGTCTATGGGCACCCTCAATCTTGCCTTCATAATAACCTTCTATTTATAAGCAGTTAGCATGGTTAGTGATTATACCAAGTGTAAGAACACTAATTACACCAGGGACTTTATTCTATCAAACCATCTTGATTTCGGCTGGCCTGGTCTATGTGCACCCTCAATCTTGCCCTGCATAATAACCTTCTATAAGCAGTTAGCATGGTTAGTGATGATCCAAAGTGTAAGAACACAAATTACACCAGGGACTTTATTCTATCAAACCATCTTGATTTCAGCTGGCCTAGTCTATGTCCACCCTCAATCTTGCCCTGCATAATAACCCGTCTATAAGCAGTTAGCATGGTTAGTGATTATACCAAGTGTAAGAACACTAATTACACCAGGGACTTTATTCTATCAAACCATCTTGATTTCGGCTGGCCTGGTCTATGTGCAACCTCAATCTTGCCCTGCATAATAACCTTCTATAAGCAGTTAGCATGGTTAGTGATTATACCAAGTGTAAGAATGCTAATTACACCAGGGACTTTATTCTATCAAACCATATTGATTTCGGCTGGCCTGGTCTATGTGCAACCTCAATCTTGCCCTGCATAATAACCTTCTATAAGCAGTTAGCATGGTTAGTGATGATACAAAGTGTAAGAATGCTAATTGCTTCAGAATTGGACAGTTTTTAAAATTGTGTTTCCAAACTCCATGAACATTCAATTAGTTAATCAACAAGGTGGTTTACATTCTGGGTTTACACTCTTTCAACCAAGCACTTCCAAGAGTTTATTATAAGATAGAACAAATGACATTGAAAACCAAAGCCAATTTGAGAAAAGCAGTTTGTCCACGAAAAAGATGTTAAAAAAATATAAATTTTGTCCACCAAAAGTGTATACTAGATACAGTTCTAAAATTTCAGACATAAAATATTTACATATTTTAGCAAGTATCTCACTACATTTAACATCAGTCATTTTAGGGGTGTAACATGGGTCATCTGTCAGAGGGGAACATCTTGGGTTTGGTTAGATTTGTCTGTTCATAGAGTAAAAGAAAGGCCAAATTGAACACAATTTTCTGTTCTGAGTTGTTCACATTTTGCAACAAACTTCTCCCAATATACACTTACTCTCCAGATGAAGTGGAATGGAAACATCTATTATTGTTGCTCCCAACGATTCTAGTTTATACACAGCATCACGGACAGCTTTATCCACTCGAGAATCACTACAAGGATGACCAAAACCTTCTTTAAGGAGGCCTATCTTAATACCATCTAACCTATCAACTTGAATCTGAAGAAGAAAAATAGAAACACTATCATAAAACAAAAACCTTATTAAATACAATTTTAAGCAATATACTGTGATCACATAACATTTTTAACCCTCGTCCTACGTAGCCTTTTTTTGTCAAAATGAGCGCAAGGGATGTAAACACGATTACCTGTCCAAAGATGCCTTAAGTCACTTTCTTACTAAACAAGGGTTAAGCAAAATTTATTTATCAAAATTCACTTCTGAACATCTTGTCTTACCATTATCTTAGATGAAAAAAAATGAACTGTGTGGATGGATACCTCAACTTAAAGGTACAGCAAAGAATTTCAAAAATAGGTTTGAAAATGGGTTGAATTTTTTCTTCAGACAAACCATTTGTGGTAAAACTCCACAACCTCTGTTCTAACAAGGACCCACAAACAAAAGACTACAGTAAATATTCCATGACTGTCTTTATGTATCTTGCATTAATTTACTTACCAGTTTACTGTATTGTGGTACTGTGATATTTGGAGGCTGTCTGGGGTCTAGACCATCATCATATCCAGCTATCACCTGGAGGATAAGATGGATATATTCACAAAACAAAAACAGCAAGTCAAGACTTGCGAATACCCCTGGCTCAAGTCTCTTTACCCAACGATTATTGTCACCAAGTTTGGTCGAGATTGAATGTGCCTTTTCATATGAGAGAGAGCACTAAAGTGTTGATAAAATGGAATCGACAGTCATTTAGGGGTAATGAAACATCAATCTGAGTAGCCGGTAGACCTATAAGTATTTCAAGTCCCCTTACCCAAAGATTATTGTTACCAAGTTTGGTTGAGATTGAAATCTGCCTTTTCATAGGAGAGAGAGAGAGAGAGCCCTTTGATATAATAGGATGGATGATCATGTAGAGGAAATTAAACATCAATCTGGGTACATCCCATTTATTTCAAGTCTCTTAACGTAAAGTTCATTGTCACCAAGTTTGGTTGAGACTGAAGTCTGACTTTTCATATGAGAGAGAGCCTTAAAGGTTTGATAAAATGGTGTGGGTAGTCATTTAGGGGTAATTATATATCAATCTGGCTGGGTACACCTCATGAGAATTTCAAGTCCCTTTACATGCAAATTATTGTCATCAAGTTTGGTTGAGATTGCATTCTGACTTTCATATGACAGCACTGAACAGGCTGAAACTAACCAAAAAGGGAACACAATAGGCCATATATAATATGCCTTTACACCATACAAATATTGCATGACGATATCACCTTCTGGCTTTTCTAGCCACGGGGATAGCAAATAAGGGCATATGGCAATGAACGCTTCTTCAACAGTGAGAATAATAATCAGGATTTATCGTAACAAATAGAGAGGCTGTCAGTGTTTCATCAAACTTAATAATTAGCTCTTGTTTAAAAATATTAGGACATGAACCCTGAACTAAAAAAACCTTGTTTCAAATTTTCTGTTCATGTCCCCCTGAACAAGTATGTATATCTATTATAGCTAGCAAGCAGTCAATGACGAAAATGTTTAAAGGTCACACAATTTTAACTTGGAAATGAATGAGAAGTGTTTGGATATGAATCCTGTTCACAAATACCATTGTTTGGATCATGTTTGAAAAGGCTGACAGTCTCTCTGATGAATAGGCCTACATGTTTTTAGAACTGTATTTTTATGTTTGTAACCTCTTGGTATATCAGAGTGTACTATAATTGCATATGGGGGGGGGGGGGGGTAGGGGTTTAATTTGAAGTAAAACTTTTGATCTCAACACAAGACAAAATAACCTGTATGATGAGCTTGACCTTCCGGAAAAGTGACGTCAGAATTGGGTCATAGATGCTAGGTAATTTGTATTGGCCCTGTCTTTATTGAGTGATGTCTGCTTGGCTCTGATGTAAGTGCTCTACTTATATACTCCCTCAAACCAGGTCATGCTGATGAAAGGTGTAGTAGTACCTGAAAATTCCAGGTAATTTTCATCTTGTACTACGATCGAAAGTTCAATTTCAAACAATTTTATTTCAAACACAGATGAACTTTTATTCTAAAATTAAACAAACATACAGCACTTTTATGTGCGCTTGCGTCCTTCTGTATTCATTCGCTGCTGTAAGGCGGCTTCACCAATTTGAAACTGATCTAACTATAAAGGGAAAGGCAATATTCTCACCTCTAAGAGAGTAGCACAATCCAATACAGTCTTTGCCATAGGCCCAAGATGATCAAGAGACATATCTAAACCCATAGCACCTGTGTATGGTACCAGACCAAAAGTTGGCTTCAATCCTACAATACCACTCCATGCAGCAGGAAGACGAACAGAACCACCCTGATCACCACCTATAGCCATGTCTACTTCACCAGACGCAATCTACAGACAAAGAAAATATTGGAATTGGTCAATATTTTATGTTTTGTTTTAATTTTCAGGTAGAAGATCTATGAAAATATACGAAAGATAAACTATCCCTCTTAATTCACAAATGTCAAACTTGGTTTGAGCAGTAAAAGGTTATGTGAAGCGGTCCCTTTAAAGGCATCCTTAACAGAGACATGGGCAGAATACCCCCATCTTGATTGTCTGACATTATCCGGTGTCTGTGAAACCATGAAGTAGAGCTGAAAATCTGAAAGTTTCAAGAGAACAGATATGTCAAATATAAATTTTAATCTGACTTATTCGCAGTAAAAGTTTGGCTTGCAAAATATTAGAGTTTGTTAAATTCAAAATTCTTCTTACCAAGACAGCACTCCCTGAGCTTGAACCCCCTGCACTCCTAGTGGGGTCATGATAATTAGTGACCGGTCCCTTTCCTGTGGTAAAACTGGCTCCAGAAAAGCACAGATTCTCACATGTAGATTTCCCAGCTATTATACCACCTGTTCATATATAAAAAAGGAATTATTACTTGTAGGTGACCAGTTTCTTCAAGAAATGATATAAATGTAAATATAAATTCATATTTGAAACTACTGCCCAGGCCTGCTTGGAATGCATGGCTAGACTTGTCACAAGCTCTTTTGATATACTTGTGCCCAGTCAAATTTATTGTGTTTAGAGACTTTAAATATTTTATGAATCAATCACATCACTTTTTAGACTATGTGCTAATGATTGTTGGCACATTTTACAAGGTGTCTTTAAGCATCTTTAAATGTGTATTAGCCTTTTTGCATGGTTCCGCCATTGACGTGGAGAGCCTCAAACTGGTACGAATAGGGCTATTATACCACCTGTACATATAAAAAAGGAATTATCACTTGGCTTGTAGGTTACCAGTTTCTTCAAGAAATGATATAAGTGTAAATATAAATTCATATTTGAAACTACTGCCCAGGCCTGCTTGGAATGCATGGCTAGACTTGTCACAAGCTGATTTTAATATTCATCTCTCCTACTTGAAGAACCCTGTATTGATTGTACAGAAAAAAACCTTATCAGCCTTTTGAAAATGGAGAAGAAACTGGGAGAAGAGAAAACAAGTTGGACAAAGCGGAAAAACAGGTGATATTGGATTTTTTTACAGGGGGGGGGGGGGGGGGGGAGTTACAAAAAACCCTGACAAATTATTATATATTCCTAGCTGGATACCTACCCTCATCTAATATCCTTGTGACCACTGTAGCATCAGTATCTGCTGTATAACCCTCTAAAGCTCTACATCCATTCATCATTGGTACACCAGCAACCATCACTGTATCTTTAATAGCTATCTTCTTACCATGAAGTGTTCCACTCTTTGCACCTTCAATATGAGTTTTCCAATACCTATTGGGTAGATTGATGAGGAATTTGTATGAGTGTGTATCAGGGCTAATACAACAGTAACAGTAAAATATGTTGTCTGCTGAGAATAACAACATTTTTAAATATTGCTTATCTTCTGCTTAGGCCAAAAAAATAAATTGTTATGTTGTCCTTAGGGCTGTCATCGACATGGATGATGTCGATATTATGTCGATATTGGACATTATCCCGAAAAGTCGATATCAACTTTGGGATGTCGATATAATTGACATTAAATCGTCCGTTATGATTTGAGAAAAAAATAATCGGCAAGGTGATTTTTATAAATGACAATCAGTAAGAGTTGTAGCCTAGCCTCGTTATTTGTGTTGTACTTATATTGACCGCAAGTTTGAAATCGTTTCAACATGATTTTGTAATAAAAGAATGATGAAAATCGGCGAATTAATGATCGTGGCGTATACTAAAGGATTTTTAACTTGTATAAATTGTCACATGGACTTAGTGATATTCTCGATCTGCGGTAACATTCTATACTATCGCGTCCATTAATTTGCGGGGACAATCGGCTTGGTATTTGGATCATAATATGTCGACATCATGTCGATATCGATATTCTCAAATAGCAACATGTCGACATGAAAAAAAGATCTCGATTACAGCACTAGTTGTCCTCGACCGCCCGCTCGTCATTTTAAGGCCGCTCCAATTTTATTTTTTTTCAGATTTTTTTAATTTTAAAAATTGTATTTTTTTAATGAAAAAAATCAGATTTTTTTTTTCTTCAGATTTTTTTTTTTTTCATTTTTTTTTTTTCATTTTTTTTTTTAAACAGTTTAAATGGCATTGAATATTAAATTAAGTGTTTATAACATATATGTGTGGCTCTTAGAGTGATTTTAACTTCTTGTTGGCTGAACTTTGAGCTTCTGCTGGTAAAATTAAATTAAAAAAAAAAAAAAAAATCCGCCCGCCCACCCCTCCTCTCTGAAAGCTGTCGAGGACAACATAACAAAAAAAATGTGTGGCCTTATTGCAATTACCTGTTTTATGAAGCTAATTACTGCTGATAACAATGGTATGTTTATATATGGTATCTTCTGTTGATAGCAATAATGTTTTATAATGCTATTTAATGTTGATAGCAATGCCATGTTTCACATGTTATCTGCTGCTGATAGCAATGGCATGTTTAATATTATCTACTGCTGATAGCAAAGATGTTTAAGCTATCTACTGCTGATAACAACGACATGCTGTATGATGCTATCTACTGCTAATAGCAATGACATGTTTTATAAAGCTATGTAATGCTGTGTGAGCCATGAAATGCCAACACATCAATGCTCCATGCTTGGATGAATTCTAGCAATAATATTGTGTACTTATAATCACATATTTTAAATGTCTAGTGCTCCATGGTTGGTTTTGAAATTGTTATCACGCCATTTACAGCTGATAGAAATAACATGTTTTAAACAGTGTTAACTTGGATGCTTAGTAGGTAACATCTATTACTGGCATTGTGCTATAATCACAGTGGTGGACTTGTCTAGTTCATTATCTTATTTATAGTTCTTAACACTTTTGTTTTTTATATTTTGTCCCTGATGAAGGGTGGTATATCCACTTGAAACGTCGGTCTTTATTGTTACCACATATATCCTGAGTAGTCTCAGATATATCTTTGTTGTTTTATTGCACAGCAATTTTCATTGCTTGTCCCAGTGCATTTACCGTTTGTTTTTGTTTTTGTTGTTATTTATCTGTTTTATTGCGTTATTCTCCCTTGTTATTACCTGTTTCCCCACACCCTGTTGGTATA
Organism: Ophiura sarsii; assembly: GCA_035610835.1. Classification (NCBI taxonomy): domain Eukaryota; kingdom Metazoa; phylum Echinodermata; class Ophiuroidea; order Amphilepidida; family Ophiuridae; genus Ophiura; species Ophiura sarsii. Next base: position 73,164,856 of record CM069445.1, on the reverse strand, counting down.
TCTTGCTTTTACTCTTAGCATTTTTATATTTTCGAGATATCCTCTTGTATCAGTTTTCTGATCCTTGGTGTGTTTTGTTCCTGGTTCCGTTGGATTCATCTTTTTACATTTTATATGTTTTAAATTGTTATTTACTCCTGTTGACGATGAAATGTTTTATGTCTAATACTGATAGCTATAACAACAACAACAACAACAAACGGGTATTTAGGACGCTATTTACACTTAACAACTTGCTGATCCAGTTGTTGTAGCGCCAGGAGGTTGCACTAGTTTGTTTATCATCCTGAAAACTTAACTACTGAATGTTTGGAATACCAAGACAACATTGGACTGGTTTTACCTGTGTTTTGTCATCGTTTTATCAACATTTAGAGACATTGATCGTCTGTGTTTCTCCTTGTGTTAAATTTGCATCATAGGATTTCTACTAGGCTTTACTACACTGTAGGTCAGTGATCTGATGCAGGGTAAGCACAAGTCGATAAAAGTTTGTTTCAGTGGACATCTTAAGTTTCTTTGATCAATGGTGTATTGTTATTGTGTAATTGTAAGAAATGGTGTCCGTGTAGCATAGATAGAAATAACATGTTTTAAATTGTTATTTACTCCTGTTGACGATGAAATGTTTTATGTCTAATACTGATAGCTATAACATACTTTATGCATTCTACTTCTGATCTCAATGACATGCATATAATGGCTATCTACTGCTGTTTGCAATGACACATTTTACAATGTATCTACTACTGATAGCCATAACTTTTTTACAATGTATCTACTGCTGATAGCAATGACATTTTTTACAATGCTATCTACTGCTGATAGCAACGACATTTTTTACAATGCTATCTACTACTATTAATAACAATAGCACGTTTCAACTTTCTCTATACTACTTATATAATGACTTTAATGCTGTCTACTGCTGATAGCAATGACATAATAATGTTGTCCCTTTTGATAGCAATACAAATCCACTAGTGATTGATAGCAATGGCATATATGATACAATGTGGTATGAATATAGCCAGCTTTTGTATAACAAGACTCTACTTGTTCTTTCATTCTGAGGAGCTATCGGTTAGTTCACCGTCTAGACATTTTGTAGACACCGAAAAAACCCATCCTGTTGTGCGGGCCTGACAGACTAATTTTTTTATTTTTGGGTTAATATATGTTTCATATTTTTGTTTTATACACTCGGCAAAAGAAGTTCTTGGACACTTAAATCAAATTAATATTTAATTGAATATATATAATTATATATATGATTATATATATATAATTGTATATCAAAATAAGCAGAAAGTAATCCTCTAACAGCTTAACATGGCATTTAGACATGATCACTCATGCATGGCAGATCCCATTCACTTGACAATGGCAAGAAGATTGCAAAAAATTGGATAATCCCTCCATTCAAATGACTGTAAATGCTCATTTCTTGCAATTTCCTTTTACGCACCTTACCATTGCTTAATGAATGTGCTCAGCCATGCATGAATGCGTACATCTTTATTTCATACAGACATGATAGAGAATTATTGTCTGCTTATTTTGACATGCAATTGTTTAATTTATATTAAATATGTATGTGAAATATTTGAACTTCAATGAGTGTCCAGGAACTTCTTTTGACGAGTGTATATGTGGAAGAAAAAAAAGAAGATTCTTTTTTTTTTAGAAAATATAATTGTTTTTTTTGTTTTTACTTTTTTTTGGAATTTTTGTTTGATTTTTTGTTTTCATATTTTTTTCTTCATATTTTTGGTTAATATATTTTTCATATTTTGGATTCATGTTTTTTTTTTAAATTTTAATATAATTTTTATTGTGTGTGGGTAAATGTATGAGCGTATAACACTTTTTTGCGGTGTACCATGACCGCCAAAAAATGAAAAATGAAACAAAAAAATGTGAAAAAAAATGAAAAGAAAAAAAATTGGGAAAAAAAAATTTGAAAAAAAAATTTGAAAAAAAAAAATGTGAAGAAAAAAAATTTGAAAAAAAAAAAAAAAATTGAAAATTTTTTTTTGTTGAAAAAAACAAAAACATTCAAGACATATTGTACTGCTTAAATGACAGCAATAGTCCTTCTCTATATTGTATCTCGCCTATTTCAAAATGTCATGTCTCAAGAGATGGGAGAAAGAATAGGGATGTTGAATGATGTGTAATCTAAACAATTTCAAAGGGGTGCGGTTGATAAGAATGCGTTGCACATTACTGTTGTATGTCCAAAAAAATCACATCTCAAAAGTTTGCGAAAGAGAAGCGATGCTGGGAATGTGTAATTGAAACATTTTCAAAGGGGTGCGGGGAAGGAAAACGACATAGATTATGTTTAAATCACGCATTTTCAAAGGGGTGCGAGTACTGTTATGGCGCTATTTTCCCATTTAGAGTGCGTTGCATTCTCACCTATTTCAAAATATCATGTCTCAAGAGTTGGGAGAAAGAATAGGGATGTTGAATGATGTGCAATTTAAACATTTTCAAAGGGGTGCGGGTGCTATCATATATGTGACCCCTCACGTCAAAATGGACATGTTGGAGGCACAGGTCAAATCTGAGTTATTGGTATGACTTGAAAGAGCACATTTTAAGATTTGAAATGATACCATGTTGAAGGTAATCGGACTTTGTAAACACAAGATGTAATTTGAAGAAGCACGTTTTTTCTATTATTTTTCTTTATATTCACCAAATATATTGGCCTCTATCTCAAAACTGCGTTTGCCGAAAACATGTCCTTTTTGACATGACTGGTCACATGTAATAGCACTCGTTGCCTAATATTCCAATGGCAATTAAAAAGGATTGTCCTAAATTTCTCCTTACCATGCATTGTGTGGGTTTTCTTCTGGTGGAGGTCTATACCCAGGTGTACGAGGATACTTAACTGGTAGTGTAGGTTCTGATAATCTGTCTATTCTGGTGATAGCTTTTAAACTTTCTCTCATAAAGTCTTGGTATTCGATAAGATCATTGTCGCTTATCTGCATGTTATTTCTCTTTGCTATTTCTGACAGTTCTGAAAGGGTGGGTGTAGGAACAGCTGGAGTCTTGTGCAAACCTATTACAGCAATAGAGTAAAACTTACAAATGTCATACCATATTGCATACAACAGGGGTTCTCAATCTGGGGGTCGTTTGGGGTTTTCCAGGGGGTCATGAAGGGCTCATAAATATGTGACGCGATCAAGAGGAATGAGTCGGATGTCGGGGAATCCCAAATTGAGATATGGCCAATTCAAAATGGCGGCTTACATAAGTTTTGATGGAAATTCATGTATACAATTTGACATAACTTTGGAACAAAACGTCGTATCGACATGGGGTTTTCAGTTTCTGAAAGCTCTAGGTGTCTTCTTTAAAACTTTATTAAAAACTCATTTTCGACCAGGGTCGACATCCGACTCATTCCCCTTGATCGCGTCACATATAGGTTTTGGGGGAACCGTGTTACATTTCGCTTTATAAAAGCTTAGGAACACCCAAAAGAAACATTCAAATATGCAAACTAAGCAGTTTCATTTATGATATCCGGCTGGTGTTTTTATTCAATTTTGGTTTTGGGGTCACGGTACTGACCAGGAATGTCAAAAGGGGTTGTGGGGCAAAAAGGTTGAGAACCATTGGCATAAAAGTTAAGATTCTTCTTAGGAAGAGTGAATCTTCTTAAATTTTTAACTCTTCTTATAACTTTTCCCTTCTTCATAGAGCTCAACGTCAGAAGAACCCTAAATATTGTTCATAACCAGGCTTAAGAAGAGTTGAGAATCACTTTTCCCAAGTTCACTTAAAATTATTCTTTACTTTTATAAGAGATATCATATAATATAACTATGATGCTAATAAACAATAAAGCATGCTCGCTTCTCAAAAAGAATCTTTTGTCTCTCTCCCATTTGCTTTCCCTCACCCTAACATAAGTAATTAAATGAATGAATGAATACAAATGATGATGCTGGTGCTTTGATGTTATCATATAGAGCTAAAGTTTCACAGAAAAATAATTAAATAATATTTCTTATAAATCGTCACCTTAACCCTAACCCCCCTGAGTGCTAAAAAATGCTAATCCTAAGTCCCTCTCCAAACGCATGCGCCGTTGGTTTTCGATGACGTATAGGGTGAGTAAATAAAAAAAATTGCAATAGTGGAAAGAATCCATTTTGTTTTCAAAACCATGTTGAATTTTGAAACTTTTTAAACGTGGCAAGAATAACATGTTTGTTCCTAACTTTGTGTAAAAAGATGAAGTCGATCGCATTTTCCATTTGTCTTTGGTGACCCTCTTTGCCGCACACTCCAATTTACGTGTTTGTCCACAAACACAGTAATTTTCAATTGAAATGGCACACATTGCATTTTCATTCATATTTGAATATCCCGCATACAAAAAATTGGAAAGGTTCAGTTTTTCATCCAAATTTAGAACATTATTTAATTCATAGCATGTGTGAGGTAAATTGATTATGTTAACTCACGTGTAAACAAGAAATAATGCATTAAATTCCAATTACATCACAAATCTATTCAAGATTATAAATTTGAACGGGAGACACATTTTCCCTTTTAGGCATGTTTTGGGTTTCTCGTGGACAAACGTGTGAAATTGGTGCACAGGTAAAAAGGTTCACCAAAGGCAAACAGAAAATGATATTGACTTCATTTTTTCACACAAAGTTAGTTACAAGTAGGGTATTCTTATAACGTTAAAACATTTTCAAACTTCATCTTAGTTTTAAAAAAAGATGGCTTCTTTCCACTGTTGCAGTTTTTTTGACTCACCCTGTAGTCAATCAAGCCTATATAGTGAGCGCAGTATACTGCGCGAATGTGTAATGTGTAGCTGAGGGACGTGGCTTAGTGGTTGGGACATGGGGCTTGAGAACGGAGGGTCCTTGGTTCCAATCTCGGCAGGTTCCCCGAGATTTAGTTGGGCATTGTTTCCTCGAAAATCGTGATCCCGGTCAAAAACCCTAATTCGGGGTTAGGGTAATGGTAATTTTTGTGTGTGTGTGTTCTATACCCCCTAACCCAACCCCCCCTTCCCTGAGTGCTAAACATGCTAATCCTAAGTCCCTCTCCAAACGCATGCGCCGTCGGTTTTCGATGACGTAGTCAACCGAGCCTATATAGTGAGCGCAGTATACTGCGTGAATGTGTAGCTGAGGGCCACGGCTTAGTGGTTGGGACGTGGGGCTTGAGAACGGGGGGTCCCCGGATCGAATCCCGGCAATTTAGTTGGCGTTTTTTCCTCGAAAATCATTATCCCGGTCAAAAACCCTAAACCGTGGTTAGGGTTAATAAAATAGTTGCCTAAGTCATATTTACTACTTTTAAGGATAAAGAGAAAAAAACCTAGTTTTGTTACTTTGTTACTTTTATTTTAACCATTTAAAATTAAAGTATAATAACATGTTGATACAAGAAACAATTCTTGGCTCGGTTGTCATGTCTCTATAGACAGGGCCGTAAGACACTTTTTTCAAAGGGGGGGGGGGGGGGGGCGTTTTCCCAAAAAAAATCACCGGAAGATTTTTGTGAGTGAAATATGCGCGCGCAGCGCGCATATTTCACGTAATATTTCGCGTAAATTTTCGATTTTGCACCTATTTTTTGCACGATCGAGGTACATTTTGGCTCTAAACAAGCTTGTAGCAAAGAATATTTTTCATCTGGGTACAAATTTTCAGGGGAAGATTTTCAAAGGGGGGGGGGGGGGCGATCGCCACCATCGCCCCCCCCCCCCCTTCTTACGGGCCTGATAGATGAGGTGACCGTTGTTTACATCCAATGTTTATCAACAAACGCAACGGTCGAAGGGACTGGACTGTCGATACACAACATTGTCCACTATGCCGTATTGCCCATTATAATGCTTTGGCGCGAGTTTTAAAAGCATGGGTCCTAAACAAAACAGAATGCGTGCGCAAACTGCCGGGCAAAGAACAATGACAACTAGCCACGTTTTGCCCGGTGTGATGCACCTGTCACCCCATCTATAGTGTTACGTAAACAAATAAAATGGTTTTCGGGCAGTTTAAAAACAACATGTACTTTTGTGACTTTTGCAGTTGTTTATTTTACTTAGGCACTTTTATATCAACAAACTGCAAGCTTAGGCAAATCGTCTAAGCTCGTTGTAACACTATAATTACTATATTAGTACGTTTTGATTTTTTGCATTTAATTTAAGATTCCAGGACTACAATCCTTTCCTATCTTCCCCATGGGTGGCCATGTTGGAAGTATTCAGAACTGCCTAAGTCACTGTTTGACAGTAAATTTGCCTAAGTCACATTCTTGAGTTAGGTAATTTACTATTTGACTTGTAGCACAATTAAGAGTTGAATACTGACATACTGTAGGCACTTCAACCATAGATGCCTCCCATGGTTAAGAGCTGACTTAGGCAACAACAAAAAAAATCATAAAAAATTGACTTAGGCAATTATTTTATTAAGGTGACAAAATATAACTACATGTACTTACCAACCATGAGGCTTCTTTGTAAGCCCTCCTCTTCTTTCTTTGTATTGTGAGCCATTGTATTACTTTATTTTTCTTAAAACAAAAAGTAAATGAAAGGTTATTTAAGGTTTTTTGGCCATGACAATCTAAAAATCGTACATGTACATGAAATAGTAATATTAATCATGTTCAGCAATCTTTAATGTGCCAGAATTGTGTTCTATCCATTTCCGAACAAATTATGGCAAATCTACTAAGGCATGTCAAATTCATCTTTGGTCACTTTTCATGTGTAGAGAACTATTTTATTAGAATCGTCGTTCAGTGGGCATTTGAACATAATCCCAAAATCCAAAAAAGTGGGTCGGTCGGGCCTGTAAAACAGGGTGGTTTTTGTTGGCGCCTAAGTGTGGTGTCAAAGAAGACATAAATACACTCATAAAAAAGTACAGTCATCAAAAAAAGTAACTGACCATGTAATAAATGTGCTGATAACTATAAAAGTCTATTTCCTACATAAACATTTTAAATTATAAAGTTGTTGAGAAATATTTCCTCTTTTAATTTGAGATTATACACGCTAAAAATGGTTGATTTTAAGCCAGGTTTGTAGTTTTTTATGTCATGGCAATGTCCGTATGCGTCTAGGCCCTAGGTTATTGGCAAGGTGCTAATAGGCTTAAACATAGTCTATCTTGATGTGACGTACGACATCTCCTTTTTGTGAGTCAACTTGGCATTGGCAACATAGTCTATCTCGCCATGATGATGTACATATACATACATACATACAATAGGATTTTATAAAGCGCATTTATAAAGATCACAGCGCTAAAGATGACAGAATAATACATAATGCATGACAATATACACAAAATAATAAATAACATGAAAACAAAACAAAGTGACCTAACTGAAGGGATACTATTAATTTTGGGATAGGAAAGTCCTATACTAACGTACGTAGCGAAAACGGACCCTTTTGCATATTTGAATAAATTATGGTAATCGTCCGGAATGCGGCCGTGACCGGCGTTTAACACATTTAACAATGTGTTACCAGGTTTAACGGAATTGTTAGTCAGCATAGGTTTGGGGGCACTGTAGATTTACACAGACGACGGTGGCCACGCGAAACCTACATTTTGAATTCGTAGTGAATAACATGTAATCGCGAATATTAAACTTATCATTTTGACAAATTCATAATAATAATAATAATAATAATAATAATGCATTTATAATGCGCCATCTATCTAGACAACCTATTCCGAGGCGCAAACATTAAACAAATAAAAACAAACAGTTAAAATATAAAAACAATTACATAAGTCAATCAGTCAAATCATAAGCAATCTTAAACAGATGAGTTTTTAAAGTCTTTTTGAAACCATCAAGTGAATCACAGAATCGAAGATCTGAAGGAAGTGAGTTCCACAGTTTAGGTGCACAAGCATAGAAAGCCCGGGCGGTCGCCATATGAAGAATGTGTCCGAGGAACTGAGAGAAACTGTTTATCTGACGATCTGAGGCGACGTGATGGAATATGTGGATTGAGAAGATCGCTGATATAAGAAGGTGCCATGTCATGTAGGGCTTTTTGAATTGATTTGAATTGATTTTATTAACATTTCACAGTCGTGGCCCTAAGGCCAAATTGCATGAAATTTACATGATAAAAACATTGAAAAACAAGACAAGGAACTTATTAATTAATATAAAAGAGAATATTGCACATTATAGATAAAAACATCAACAATATGATATGGTATAAAACATTGAAAAACGCCGAAGAACAAGGCATGGTAATTATGTGATTAATTAATATAGAAGAGAATATTGCACATTATAGATATTTTTTAAAATTGCATTATGTACATAGCAAATACCATGTTAGGAGAAGAAGTTTGAAATGGATGCGATACCGAATAGGTAACCAATGGAGACGCTGTAAAACAGGTGAAATGTGATCAAATTTTCTAGTCCTTGTGAGCATTCGTGCAGCAGCATTCTGAGCTCGTTGAAGTATATTGAGATTTCGTTCAGTGATCCCATATAATAAAGCATTGCCATTGTCAAGACGTGATGTGACTAAGGCGTGAACAAGTGTAGCAGCAGTATCATCATCAAGCACTTCGCGAATTTCATTTTCATAATTAGAAGAATTTTTATCGTTAACCGGGCGATGACTGTTAAAAATAATTCAAAATGGTGCACTCCCATTGCCATATTGGGTCGTCTGAGAGACGCGTGGCCAGCGTCGCGTCGCCTGCTACAATTACGCCTTATCGGTAGAACAGCGCTACCAATTCTATGCTGACTAAGTTCAATTTAAAAGTGGACCCGATCGGCAAGCTCAGTGGCACACCCCTGGCAGCATGCACTGTGGAGCGAAATTGGTTTCTGCTCCATTTCTAAGTTGCCAGTTTAATTGTTAATATGCACTGGACAAAAAGGGTAAAATCCCTATAACTCATGGTTAAAGACTTATAAATAACTATTATTTTGTGGGATTTGCAGGGTTTTATTCCATTCATAGTACATACGCGTGGTAATATATTATCTGATCACAATATTTTCTAAGAATCTAGAAACCTAGGTGGTGCTGAGCACCACCATAACCATATCACGAGAGGCTGATCGCAACCCATCACTCGCTGGCGAATACAAAGTAAGGCACGATGTAAGGTAAGCCGGGCCCAGTCCATTTTGGGCTTTTGGCACTTGTAGACGTAAAGCAAGATCTTAAAGTAAATACATTGATTATAAGGTAACTGCAACGTATACAGAACTCGGCTGCTCGCGTTTTAACAAAGACTCGCAAATTTGATCATATCACACCTACTCTGCGGAGTCTTCACTGGTTGCCTGTTCGAGAACGGATCCAATATAAAACTCTACTTCTGACATGGAAAGGTTTGAACAATATGGCACCTTCTTATATAACCGACCTTCTCTCTCCATATACTCCTACTCGCAGTCTAAGGTCATCAGAAAAGTGTTTATTATCAGTTCCACGAACAACATCCTCTTACGGTGATCGTGCTTTTTCAACCGTTGCTCCAAAACTTTGGAACTCTTTACCCATAGATGTTCGTCAGTCAAATTCTCTCCATCGGTTTAAATCAGGACTCAAAACATTCTTATTCAATTCTGCTTATGACTGCTAATATCAACTGTTTTTGATTATTACATTTTGTTTGCCATGCTATTGTTATTGTTTTGTTTTGTTTTTTGTTTTTTTAAAATTCAATTTGTAATTTAATTTGTTTTTAGTCATATATTTTTAGCATGGAACAATTTTTTGTTTTGGATTTTGTTCAGCGCAAGTTTGTTACATATCATTTTTTTTTTCTGTGATTTTCACTGTACTGTATTGTTTTTCTTGTTGTTCATTGCGCCTTGGATTAGAACTTGTTTCTAGATAAATGGCGCATTATAAATGCTTATTTATTATTATTATTATTATTATAAGGTAGCCAGTGCAGTTGGTGCAAAAGTGGGGATGCATGGTCTTTTTTCAAGTTGGATTTACAGAAGATAAGTTTAGCTGCCCACTTCTGGAGGCGCTGAAGCCGGGCAATCTCCTTTGCATTTGAGCCTGCTAAAAAAAGCATGAATAATTAATTCCCATAATCAAGTCGTGAAAGAACCAATGATCGAAAAATGTGATTGCATGTTTCAAAGTCCAGATAGCGACGGATACGTGCAATGTTACGGAGATGGAAAGCAACACTATGTGATATCATGATATTGCTGAGATCTGGTCGGCCATTGTCATTTGATGTCTACTTTTTAAGGTTGACTTGGTAAACATAGTCTATCTCGACATGACGACTTTACAACCTTACTAGAATGATGTGGATTCACACTTTGTATAAGCTATCCAGATCAAGCCAGCATGATGAGAAAAATGATCTGAACATGACGATATATAATATCTATTAGTATTACATGTGTATGTCAACTTGTCAATCTTCTTGCCATCTGATGGCACTTAAAATATTGATCAAACAGAAAACATGAGAAGAGTATGAAATGAGAAAAGCTTAAAAAAAGCGGCTAAACTTCAGAATACCCTACCATTTTTTGAAGCTCCACTTTTTTAAAATCATCTTCGACGGCGCGAAGCTCAACCTTTTAAAAAATAATGCAACATCGAAAAGGTCTTCCTTTTCAATATCATCTTCGCCAGCGCGAAAGCACCGCTGGTGAACCATCATCATCGACGGCGCGAAGCTCAATTTTCTTTTTCCTACCATTTTTGAAGCTCCTCTTTTTTTTAAATCATCTTCGACGGCGCGAAGCTCAAACTTTTAGAAAATAATGCAACATCGGAAAGGTCTTCCTTTTTCAATATCACCTTTCGCCAGCGCGAAAGCACCGCTGGTGAACCATCATCATCGACGGCGCGAAGCTCAATCTTTTTTTCAAAACAATCAACATCGGCGAAGCACCGCTGATGAAGCCATCATCATCGACGGCGCGAAGCTCAATCTTTTTTTTCAAAACAATCAACATCGGCGAAGCACCGCTGATGATGCCATCATCATCGACGGCGCGAAGCTCAAGTTTTTTTCTTCAAAACAATAGTATTTTGTATAATTTTCAAACCTCAATGACATAATACAGTCCTCAAAATAAGTAACTGACCAGGTAATAAATATATTCTAACTCCAAAACTATTATAGCTCCTATACGTCTAATGTGGGTTGATTATAATAATGTGGTTTTATGATATGCTGTGTGATATTAAATCCTTGATTAAAGGTATATTATGTGATCTTTCCAGGAAACGCCCTCAACATCGAAAAAAAATTGAAAGAAGATTTTCTTGCAGATTTACATTTCTGATCATAAATCGTACATACATTCCAAGTTACAGGGCGATACGATTCTTAATTACTTCAAAATCATGATTTTAGAGTGAAAATAAACTGTCGGATATCCGACAGTTTATATTTTTCACTCTAAATTCACTCTAAAACCATGATTTTGAGGTAATTAGGAATCGTATCGCTCTGTAACTTGGAATGTATGTATGATTTATGATCAGAAATGTAAATCTGCAAGAAAATCTACTTTCTAAAAAAAATAATGAATAGAGGGAGCTCTCTGGAAAAGATCACAAAATATGCCTTTAAGGATCATTGGCACTGCCGTCCGGCACCCAGACGATGGCGGACACGACGAACGGCCGTAAATTTTGAATTTCCGTTGGTTTCAATGCAATAATGGATTTTGATCATATATCCCCCCTATAAAATTCATCACACGTGGGAATTAAATTATTTTATCCTAAAACCACTGGACTTGTATAACCAACTCAAGTGTCAGTCAGTACTTTAGCGTCCCATTAACTATGGGTCGTTCTTTAAAAACCCGTCCAAAGATATATTATGGGTCGTTCTTTAATAGTCCTGTCCAAATTGTTAAGGTGTTGGACTGCCCCTTAATATTGCATTGGGACTGAAGTTCAGTATCATGTGACAGGTCGGCTTAAATAGATTATGGGTCGTTCTTTAAAAGCCCTGCCCTATTGCACAGGGACCGAATTTCAGTATCATGTGACAGATTTTACAAAATAGATTATGGGTCGTTCTTTAAAAGCCCCCTCCAAAGATATATTATGGGCCGTTCTTTAATAGTCCCGTCCAAATTGTTAAGGTGTTGGACTGCCCCTTAACATATCATGTGGGACAGATTGGCCAAAATAGATTAGGCCTATGGGTCGTTCTTTAAAAGCCCCGTCCAAAGATATATTATGGGTCGTTCTTTAATAGTCCCGTCCAAATTGTTAAGGTGTTGGACTGTCCCTTAACATATCATGTGGGACAGATTGGCCAAAATAGATTATGGGTCGTTCTTTAAAAGCCCCGTCCAAAGATATATTATGGGTCGTTCTTTAATAGTCCCGTCCAAATTGTTGGCTTAAATAGATTATGGGTCGTTCTTTAAAAGCCCTGCCCAAATTGATGAGGTGCTGGACTGTCCCTTAACATATCATGTGGGACAGATTGGCCAAAATAGATTATGGGTCGTTCTTTAAAAGCCCCGTCCAAAGATATATTATGGGTCGTTCTTTAATAGTCCCGTCCAAATTGTTAAGGTGTTGGACTGCCCCTTAATATTGCATTGGGACTGAAGTTCAGTATCATGTGACAGGTCGGCTTAAACATGTTAAATAGATTATGGGTCGTTCTTTAAAAGCACTGCCCAAATTGATGAGGTGCTGGACTGTCCCTTAATATTGCATTGTGGGACAGGTTGGCCAAAATAGATTATGGGTCGTTCTTTTTGCATTGGCCAAAATAGATTATGGGTCGTTCTTTAAAAGCCCCGTCCAAAGATAGATTATGGGCTGTCCAAATTGTATGTAGAATAACACCGCCCATTCATGAGGCAGCCCCTTAATATTGCATTGTTGGACGCCGCCCCTTACAATTGTTGAGGTGTTGGACTGCCCAAATTGATGAGGTGCTGGACTGTCCCTTACTATTGCATTGTGGGACAGGTTGGCCAAAATATATTATGGGTCGTTCTTTTTGCATTGGAACATTATGGGTCGTTCTTTACCCCTTGATATTGCACAAGGGACCGAATTTCAGTATCTATAACACCCTCCAGAGCTATAATTATATATGTAGCATACCACCGGGATCGGGAGGAGATCTGACAGCCTGGGGGGGGGGGAGGGGTGATGTAGGGGACTTGGGTGAAATAAATACAACAATACGTCGACGACAAACCACAATCATACATGGACACACTGATTAACCATAACATTTATAATTTTATCCACGTAAAATTATTTTCCATAACATTGTAAATTGATTCACGCCGTCGATGATGATGGCATCATCAGCGGTGCTTCGCCGATGTTGATTTTTTTGAAAAAAAGATTGAGCTTCGCGCCGTCGATGATGATGGCTTCATCAGCGGTGCTTCGCCGATGTTGATTGTTTTGAAAAAAAGATTGAGCTTCGCGCCGTCGATGATGATGGCTTTATCAGCGGTGCTTCGCCGATGTTGATAGTTTTGAAAAAAGGATTGAGCTTCGCGCCGTCGATGATGATGGCTTCATCAGCGGTGCTTCGCTGATGTTGATTGTTTTGAAAAAAAGATTGAGCTTCGCGCCGTCGATGATGATGGCTTCATCAGCGGTGCTTCGCCAATGTTGATTGTTTTGAAAAAAGGTTGAGCTTCGCGCCGTCGATGATGATTGTTTCACCAGCGGTGCTTCGCCGATGTTGATTGTTTTGAAAAAAAGATTGAGCTTCGCGCCGTCGATGATGATGGCTTTATCAGCGGTGCTTCGCCGATGTTGATAGTTTTGAAAAAAGGATTGAGCTTCGCGCTGTCGATGATGATTGTTTCACTAGCAGTTCTTCCTCGCGATGTAGATTTGTTTAGAAAAAGGTTGAGCTTCGCGCCGTCGAAGATGATGGCTTCAACACCGGGACTTCGCCGATGTTGATTGTTTTGAAAAAAGGTTGAGCTTCGCGCCGTCGATGATGATGGCTTCAACACCGGGACTTCGCCGATGTAGATTTGTTTAGAAAAAGGTTGAGCTTCGCGCCGTCGAAGATGATGGCTTCAATACCGGAGCTTTGACGATGTAGATGTTTTTAGAAAAAAGGTTGAGCTTCGCGCTGTCGATGATGATGGTTTCACCACCGGTTCTTCCTCGCGATGTAGATTTATTTAGAAAAAAGGTTGAGCTTCGCGCCGTCGAAGATGATGGCTGTAACACCGGGACTTCGCCGATGTTGATTGTTTTGAAAAAAGGTTGAGCTTATCTATTCTGCCTTGTACTTAGAAAAATCAGCGCGATATTTTCTCTAAGTAAGTGTTGTCCCTTAGCTCGTTTGTTGAAGATCATTACGGGATACATCACGATCCGCGGCGTCGAAGAAGATTGTTAAAAAAAGGGCAGCTTCGAAATGGTAGGGTATTCTAAAGGTACTCCAAAAAAGCACAGCTGAAACAACAGAAAAATCATCAGTTACATACCTGCTTTTTCCAGGGAAAGCTTGATTGCTGCTTATATTTATTAAGCTTACTTGGAAGGTATTGCTCAGTCAGATGTGTGCAAGTCTAAGGGGGTCAACATTATTGTGCAGAATTCAAGTGAATGTGAAGGAGCTACCTTTTCTATAACAAGAAAGGAAAAATACGTACTTTTGTACATACAGTATACACATATATTTTTCTAATCTGGTGACTTGTAATAAATCTGCAGTTCAAAATGGAAACCGACCACCCAGCCACATCATGCAGCAGCTGCATAGCCTATTATGATTTATTGATATATTAGGTCATGTCATTCGCATGTCATTCAACTTATAAATAGCGTGATGCGGATATAACCGGTTTGCTGGAGTAATCTTGACCTTATGGCATATCCCCGGGCATATTCCACTGCTTTACAGTTGCATTTACCAAGTGCCTATCCCGATCCAGGTCAGCCTGCATCTGTTTGCAAACATGACCTTTGTACAGGTTTTGTTTGGCGACAAGCTGTCGATAGCCCTTTTACGCATGCGCACATGTGCTCGGCAGTGCAACAAGTTTCCAGCAAGATTTTACCGAGTTTATTTCCAGATCACTCTACTGATAATAACAGTAAATAGCGCTTTTCAGTAGCCCAGTATAACAAAAGGTAAATAACTTAACAGGTTTCTTCGTATTTAGGCAATACAATATGAGTCATTTGAAGTTTAATAACCACAACAAAATTAAATAAGAATATAAGCTTACTTTTTTTTACTAGTTTTACTAGACTAGTCTGACCTCATCTTTTCCTCCGTCACATAAATGACATCCAGAATGGAGTGAGTAGTACCACCAGACTCTTCGCAGATGACTGCCTAGTTTATACATACACCAGTAAACAGTCCAGAAGATGAGAGTGATCTGCAAGCCGACCTTAACACCATGATCAACTGGTCCAACACTTGGGGAATGAGATTCAATCCTGGTAAATGTAAAACCATGCGCATCACAAGGAAGAGAAATCCAGCACCTGCCAAATATGAAATGCTTCGAGTCAACCTTGAAGAAACATCCTGCAGTCAGTACCTAGGAATCAACATCCAAAGTGACCCGAGATGGAACAAACAAGTTGAGCACGCTAAATTTAAGGCCTCCAGAGTACTGAACTTCCTGAGAAGAAATTTCCACCACACCTCTTCCTCCATCAAAGAGAAGTTGTATGTTGTGATAGTTGTTTACATTACGAACTATCTTATTACGTGACCGCATCACCGCTAGGTCAGGTCACTTCGCAACAAGCTAGGCGAGCCCGCACTAGCAGACGATCTCACAAGATCGAGAATCAGAAACAGTCAATAAAGAAACAGTTAATAAATAACACGTTTGAACGAATCGTATATTATTACCCTGGTGTGGAATCACTTCATGGTGGCAGCGGTTTAGGAATTCATCGTGTAATGTATAAAATACATAACATTTGCAAGATTTGTAAGTGACGTTTCTACTGACAACTGATTTTACGGTGCCGAATTCTGCAACCGTATTACGAGGACAAGGATACCTCGGACCGAAGTTAAACGTGTAGGATCGACATTTCGACTGTATTTGCATTGCCATTGACTTGGAGATTGTTTTAAGTACGGTCATGTGATCCACGTTAACGTTTTTAAAGAAAAACTAATGCCATTTTCATGATCATAAAATGATGTGAAATTGAAAGCCAGCCGCTCGAACATTGAAACATTGTCTTTGAATAAACTGCTGTCTTATAAACGACAGGGACAAGGACATATGAATATTGCATCACGTTGCATTTAAAAAGGAACATTTTCGTGTCTTCGATTGATTGTTGTTTGAAACGAGCTGTCAAGAACTGTTAGCTGTTTGTCTGCAACTTTACGACCAACGGGGACAAGGACATATATATGAATATCGCATCACGTCGCATAAAAGGAACATTTTCGTGTCTTCGATTGATTGTTGTTTGAAACGAGCTGTCAAGAACTGTTAGCTGTTTGTCTGCAACTTTACGACCAACGGGGACAAGGAATATTAAATCACGATATGGTATGTTGGATTCACCATTGACTTATGATTATTGTGATCTCGACGGATAAATTGTAACTGTGCTTTGTGCCGGAACTATATCCATGCAAGCCGAACAATTAGTAGCAGTATTGGATTACTACGCCTGTTGCCATGCCGGAACTGTATCCATGTAAGCCGAACAATTAGTAGCAGTATTACTACGCCTGTTGCCGGAACTTTCCGTTGCCGATCAGTTGTTAATCGATCAGCTGTTTGTTTGAATAGATCAGCTGTTTAACAATAACAGTACCGATACGCGGTGCCGAGATTAATGAAATAGACAATTGGTCGCCCAGAGTATAACTCTGGTATTTTTTGGATTTCCTGATAAATAAAAATTCAAATCAAATTGGGAAAATATTTTCGGATTTTGTTTATAGATTTTGCCCATATAGACATGCCAAATAGCAATTAATTAAGGTGTTACTTGCTAGTTTTCAATAGACTACATTCAAACAACATAATACATACATTGCACATCATTTGGGGTTACTTAGTTGTTCCAACTAACTTGTACCTTTATACCCTGTATACATTGTATCCTGTGTATGTAATGTAACTATATAACTCTGTTGTATATGTATTGTCTGTACTGTCTGTGAATGCTTGTATTTTGTCAAGGTAACACTTTGCTTTTGCAGCAACTATGGCAAAATTACCCGAAATGCAATGGAATGCCCAAGACACTGCGGAAGAGTTCAAGCTTTTCCACCAACGCATGGACTTGTACATTTCAGACATTGGGTTGGACACTGACACCCAGAAAGCGAAAATCGCTGTTAAGATAAAGATCGCAGTTGGAAATGACGGATTGCGAAAAATCAATGCATCGGGACTAAGCGATGAGGACAAGAAAGAACCAGATAAACTATGGGAATTGTTCGAGGATCAACTGAAGATTAAGGTAAATTTCAGAATCCATCGCTTGGAGATTATGCGCTTCAAACAGAGAAAAGACAAGACAATCGACGAATTTGTTAACCGATGCAGAGTTAAGGGTGCAGAGTGCGATTTTACGAAGGAAGAGTTAGCTGAAAGAATAATAGAATTAGTAATCAGCTCTACTACAATTGCAGCATTCCAAAAGGACCTTCTGGAAAAACAGAAGGGATATACAGTCGACGACTTAGTGAAGGACGGTCGAAAATATGAAGCGATAACTGCTGGAGGGCGACGCCTCCAGGAGATGGACAACCCTGTTGGGGTGGGTGCCATCAATAAGGATTACTCGGACAGAAAGCCGTGCATGCGATGTGGACTTAACCATCACCCAAAGAAGTGCCCAGCTTTCCGCGACAAGTGTAAGTCATGTGGTCAACTTGGCCACTGGGCAAAAATGTGCCGTTCAAAAGGGCGACAAAACAACAGTCACCGACAGCACAATGGTAACAATAACCACCGACGCGACCAGGGTAAACCCCGTGGCGAGTCACGTGATCGTAATCGACACAGAAGATCCCGTAGTAGACGGCGCAAAGTCGACCAGATCACAGAGAGTGATGAAGATGGAGAACCAGACAATATTGAGTTTTACACCATCACAGTATCCAATATATACACAGAAGTGAATGACAAGGGTGTTCACACGACATTGAATATTGTCTGTCCACAAAAGCCAGGACAGCACAGGCTGCAGTTGAAGGTTGATTCGGGAGCTGAAGGTAACACCATCCCTCTACGGATAGTGGATAAAATGTATCCTCACTCCTCATGGAAAGACGTCGCGCAATCAACAACCACAAAGCTAACGGCCTACAATGGGACACCCATACCATGTGTAGGATACATGCAGATCGCATGCCGCTTCAACGCCCAAGATTGGACAACCCACAAATTCTTTATAGTTGACGTTGAAGGGCCAGCAGTCCTGGGTTGGAAATCCTCAAGTGACCTTGAAGTAATATCGGTGAATCAACTTTCGACAGTTGACGTCACTCGCATAACCAACAAGGAAGACCTAATAGGAAAGTACCCCGATCAGTTTGATAAGATAGGTGATTTTAAGGGACGCGCTAAGATACACCTTAAACCAGGAGCGGAACCGCATATCGACGCTCCGAGAAAGTGTAGTGTACACGTCAAACCAAAGTTGAAAGAGGAACTCGACAAAATGGAGGATATGGGTGTCATCCGTAAAATCACCAAACACACAGACTGGTGTAGTAGCATAACAACGAGCATCAAAAAAGATGGCTCCCTCAGAATATGTTTGGACCCAAAGAAGCTTAACGAAGCAGTGAAGAGGTGTCCACATAAGATTCCAACGCTTGAGGAATTAAACCCTGAATTCTCGCAGGCGAAATACTTCTCCAAGTTAGACGCTAAAGCGGGATACTGGTCCGTACACTTGAGTGATTCTTCGCAGGAACTCACAACGTTCAGGACACCATTTGGCAGATATTGCTACACGCGTCTACCATTTGGCTTGGCAATAAGCCAAGATATATTCCAGCAATGTATGGATTCCATACTGGAACAAGCACCTGGCTGTGTGGGAATAGCGGACGATGTCGCCGTCATCGGAAAAACCGAAGAAGAGCATGACCGAAACCTAACCCACTTGATGGAAACAGCTAGAAGAGAAGGGCTTGTATTCAACAGCACAAAATGCATTATCAAGGCTAAGAAGATCGACTTCTTTGGATCAGTATACTCCGAGAAGGGCATCAGCCCAGACCCTGCAAAAGTCCGTGACATCCACGAGATGCCAACGCCTCAAGATAAAGACGACCTGCAGCGGTTCCTGGGCATGATAAATTACCTTGCAAGCTATGTGCCTAATTTTTCTGAACGCGCGAAGCCACTACGTGATCTTCTAAAGAAAGACGCCATGTACGTATGGGAGGACTTCCACCAGAAGACATTTGATGAGTTAAAACAAACATTAACCACAGAGTCATGCCTGAGATACTACAACCCAAACAAACACACTACGGTAGAAGTAGATGCATCGCAGAAGGGACTCGGTGCATGTTTGATTCAGGATGACAAACCAATAGCTTTTGCGTCAAAAAGTCTATCGCAAGCTCAAAGTAATTACTCCAACATCGAACGCGAGACCTTGGCGGTAGTGTTCGGTGTGACACGTTTTCACACCTATCTCTTCGGGAAGCGCTTTACCTTATTCACAGATCATAAGCCCCTCGAAATGATTTGGGTGAAACCCTTGCGTAGTGCGCCGCCCAGGTTACAACGATTACTTGTAAAGCTACAAGGGTACGATATGGAGATAATATACAAGCCAGGAACCAAGATGATCTTAGCTGATGCACTCAGTAGGCTTCCTAACCCAAACAACAGGGAAGAAGTGCCGCTGGACATCGGTGTATATGGCATAGCAACAGATGATGTTGAAACGGACATTCGCGTTGACCTTGTAAACTTCGGCAGCACGAAGCAGGAGGAAATTAAGAAGGAAACTACAAGAGATCCTATCCTCCGTACACTAAGCCAGATCATCAATGAAGGATGGCCAGATGAAATAAAAGAATTACCGCAGGACATACGCCCGTACTGGGGTTGTCGAGACGAACTTGGTGTCTCCAACGGCGTAGTCTTCAAGGGACGACAAGTTTTGATCCCCGAGAAACTGCAGGCTGACATACTAGACCAGCTGCACGGAGCACATATGGGGATAGAAAAAACAAGAAGATTGGCAAGAGAGTCCGTATACTGGCCTGGTATAAATAAGGACATCGACAAGATCATCAAAGCATGTGATGTATGCCAAGAATCCCAGCCCAGTCAGCAGAAAGAGCCATTGCAGCCACACGAGATCCCATCCACTCCATGGACAAAACTGGGATCAGACTTATTCGAAGTAGATGGTGAAGATTATCTTCTGATCACAGATTACTACTCCAAATATCCGGTTGTCAACAAACTAACCAGCACCAAGAGTGAGATGGTAGCTAAGACAACTTCAGCATTGTTCAGTTTATTTGGAGCACCGGTAGAGATCATATCAGATAATGGGCCACAGTACATTGGTAAACCATACCAGGACATGTGCCAGAAGTGGGGAATAAACCACAAAACTTCATCACCAAGATACCCACGAAGTAACGGTTTCGCGGAGCGGAATGTAAGGACTGTCAAGTCGCTGATAAAGAAGTGTAAGAAGACCAAGCAAGATCTCCAGGTGGCCTTACTTAACCTCCGTGCCACCCCCATTGACTCAGGTCTACCATCACCTGCAGAGATATTATTTGGACGACCTGTGAGGACAACTCTCCCAAGTCATCACCATCCAGATACTCTGCAGAAAGCAGCTGAAATCCACAGCAAGCTGAATGAAAAGAGAGGAAAGATGAAAGTGGACCATGACAAGCATGCAGGATCAGATCTGCCTCCACTGCATGTAGGACAGAAAGTGAGAGTACAAAATCATGATACCAAGGCTTGGGAACCAGCCGAAATATCAAAAGTTTGTGAGGAGAAGAAGTCGTACATGGTCACATCACCAAATGGATCATCGAAGAGACGAAACCGTGTGCATATTCGTGAAATGCCAGGTATACTCTCACCGAGGAAAGACATAGAGAAAAGAAAAGATATGATAGCAAAGCATGTTAGGTTTGAACCTAAACAACAGTATCAGACCACTGAGAACCACCCAGATAGAGTACTACAGAAAGTGGATACAACAGAGCAACCAGCAAATCAGACTACCACTAAATCTGGACGTGTCATCAGAAAACCTGCGCGTTTTAGAGATCAGCCAAAGTGAATACAACAAGAAAAGTGTTACCTTGTGCACCATACAAGCATCACTGTTCTGTGTTGTTATTGTATAAATGTTACTAATCAGTCTAATAACCAATTGTTGTTATTTGTTCCACAATACCCATTAATTGAGTAACTCCTAGACACCACATTCAATCACACAATACAAAATATTCTATTTGTACTTTGTCAATTTATTCATGTTGTCAGACATAAAAGCACACAACATTATCCTACATATTAATGCTATTAAAGAGCATGTCATTTACCACACATTCTGATTGTTAACAATAACCAAAATTATCTTGTATATCACCTTTTAGTGTAAATGATGTGTGGTACTGAGTTTATTACAAATTATCATAAGTTTGGCATGTCTAGTTGGGATACACATCCTTTGACCTAAATATTCTAAATTGATAAAATCAAGAATTTATATCTTGTCAAAGAGAGGGGGATGTTGTGGATGTTGTTTACATCTTATTACGTGACTGCATCACCGCTAGGTCAGGTCACTTCGCAACAAGCTAGGCGAGCCCGCACTAGCAGACGATCTCACAAGATCGAGAATCAGAAACAGTTAATAAAGAAACAGTTAATAAATAACACGTTTGAACGAATCGCCCTCACCTGGACTACGCAACCGCTGCTTGAGATCCATACACCGCTAAAAACATCAAAGATCTTGAAAAAGTGCAGAACACGGCATCTCATTTTATAACAAACACCTACGGGAAGGACACAAGTGTCACAGCACTGAAATCAAAACTTGACTGGCCACCACTGCAAGAAAGACGCAGAAGGGGTAGACTAACATGTTTTTACAAAATTCTCAACGACCAACTTGACATTGACCAATACAAGTTCATATCACCAAAACCAGACCGAACCAGAAGGGGGCACAACAACCAATTTCAGATTGACCACACCAGAACGGACGCACATTCAAACTCCTTCTTCAAAAGAACAATCATTGACTGGAACGCGCTACCTCAAGCTACAATCGACCAACCCAGCACTGCTACATTCAAAAAGACACTGACAAAAGACTATAGCGGTTCTTGCCTCCACATATAACCCACTCTCTCCACACCTCCAGTCAAAACTCTCTAATGAGAGTATTTTGGAGGATATCCTATCCAAGAATATTTAGTTTATAGTTTATAGTTTATAGTTTATTGTCACCAAATCGCAGCTAAAAAGCTGAATTACATGGTTATTACATTGGTATAAAAACATCAAATTGCACATAGAAATGTATACAAAGATAACAACAAAATTGAAAATTAAAAATGCTAAAAGAGATTAAAAGGTATCAAAAATACATAGATAATTAAAGGTTGTACATGTACATGCTAAGTTGCCTAAATATAGCTAATATTGCACTGTGGGTAACATATAAAAAATTGCTAAGTCGCCTAAATATAGCTAATAATATTGCACTGTGGGTAACATATAAAAAAATTAAAAAAACAGCAATTATAAATGACAATTATAAATGACACAGGGAATGAATCACAAACTAACATAAGAGTCAGATTACCCCCCCCCCCCCCCCCCCCCCCACTTAGCAAGCATATTTACTGCTGCTGATTCAGGAGATTAGTAAGGAAAGGGATGGGGCTATTCCGATATCTTTTGGTAATATTGCATCTGGGAACTTGATATTTGCTGGTGTGTCTCAAATTCATCATATGGGTCTTATTGTTGATAGGGAACCAGTCGGAATACCTTTCAGAGTCACAACATTTCTGGGAAAACTGAAGCGATAATTGTGATCTCCTGTCTTCTAAGTTTAAGAGTGCCAACTGGTCCAAAGCATCTGTGTAGGATTGATATTAAGCGCCCATAATGATACGGCATGCCCGTTTCTGCAGGCGTTCAAGTTGATGGGCCTGATTTTTACCGATGCTACAATGCCAGACAGGGGAGCCATATTCACATGTTGGGCGAACGTAACCAACAATACACAGATACCAAGTCTTCAGTTGGTACTCCGAAACGTTTTAGGCGACTCAGCATGTACAACATGCAGAGGTTAATAATTTTTTAATTGAAAATTGTCGCAAAGTTCTATGAAACATACATTACCGTATACATATAACCACACCCTTTCCACCCTTTTTTCAGTTTTAAGTCATGTTCTTTCTTTTATAAAATAGCTAACACCTTGTCTAAAGCCTATATGAATGGAGATATAATTTGGGGGAAAGCTTTAGAGAACAAAAATACATCTAGTATCGGTTTTGTGACCGTATTGTGACAGTATAGTTAAGAAAAGTAACCTACATTAGGCCAAACAAAATAATAGGTTTGTCTCAAAGCTTGCGCGCGCATTGGTTTTGAAATGCCAAAATACTGCGTCTGAAATGCAGGAAATTGTCACAATTTTCTTTTTCCCTACAAATTTTTATTTCGAGTTTTTATTAAAAATATTGCCAGATTTTCCTTTTCTCAAACTTTTACATGACTCGGTTCTTCAAAAAACGCAGCACAATTGTTCTTTACACAACTACATCACAATATTCATTTCAAATAGAAAAAACAAATATCAGAAAGTGTCAACGGTTGCAAATAGTAAGAGTAAAAATTGCCACACAATTAAAAAAAAAAGGAAGACAAAAAACAGCGCGCGTCGCCCGATTTTGAAGCCTTCGCAAGCTTTGAGACAAACCTTTTTTTTTGTTTGGCCTTACCAATTTTATCAGAATTAAACAATGGAGTGTATACAAGGGATATACTAAACATAAGTACATGGTACCCTTATCCAACTGAAATTATTTTATTTCATCAGCGACCGTAAATCATGAACTGGGTCACAGTGAAGTTTAAATGAAACATCCGTTACCGAAACATATCGTCAGCCTGCTTCGATAATTGCCTAACTCATTTTTTCTAGTTCTTAGAAAACAACAAAAGTGTGAAACCTGTTACCTTTGTACCTGTTACTCATTTTGCATTATTGATGGATGGATATTCATTATGTGGAATGAGGCTTGTATCGTTGATGTGAGGCTTGTATTGTTGATATGACTTGGATTAGTGCATCCATGCATGCCAATTGGCGTGCATGGATGCACTAATCCAAGTCATAGAAACAGATGAACACAGCCATACAATAATTTGATTAATTCCATGGATTTGTCAATGCAAATTCAATAATGCAAAATGAGTAACATGTTGGAGTGGTCTGGTGGCCCTTTTGCAACAAATCTCTTCATTTATCAACACTTTTGATTGGTCAATGACTTAGGTATTATATAACAGCATACATACATCATGTAATGAAGTCATGATTTATGCAAAAAACTCAATTTTGCTGAAAAGTGAGTTAGGCAATTATCGAAGCAGGCTGACGATATGTGACTGCCATTTCACCCACCTCAACTTATTTTAGTCAAATCGTAACGACCACCCCCTAGCAAGTGCTATTATACCGCCATCATGCGTCTAGGGGAGGTTGGAAACAAAAATAGTTGCAAAATGGCGCTTCTTAATAGGACCATGTGTAACGTAGGTTGCATCAATTGTAACGTAGGTTGCATCAATTGTAACGTAGGTTTCAATTTCACCTTTGCCTTTGTATGGTAGAATTTATAAACATGTTGTGTTTAAAGCGTGTGATATAAAATACAAAGTAGACAAAACGATAAAGTACATTGTTTCAATGGAATAGGCATATTGTTCGGACTTTAAGGCTTGCCAATCTAACATTTGAGCCATTGGTAACGTAGGTTTCATCAGTAAATTTAAAATTAACATTTGAAAAAATAAAAAGTTGAGAATATTACATGCTCATATTTGTCCGAGTCAAAATTCAAAGTGTTATCTTTAATTCTTTAGGTGTTACAATAGTTTTGAGAACATTTGAATTCTCACAAATTCTGAAATCCGAATTGGTTGTTTTTAGTGGTTTTGAGCCTATATGCAGTGGCGGATCCAGGATTAACATTTACGGGAGGTTGATCAAGACCTTTTTTTTAAAATTGGTACCCCAAAAATCGTAAAAGATATTCAATTTTGTTTGCCGTCAGCTCGTGAAATTCTGCTAAGTGGGGTGGGGGGGGGGGGGGGGGGGGTAGCAATGTGGTCATTCCAAAACCGGCAAAAAAAAATTGCATGGTAGAACTCGCAAATGAACCTACGGAACCCACCTATGGGGGGTGGGGGGCCGCCCCCGCCACTGTATACGTATGCTTATTCTGTATGACTTCATGCCATTACGGCGCACGACGAAACATGATATTGCCTGCCAACTGAGCACATATACTCAAAATTTAAACTAGCTCTGTACCCTATCTTTTTGACTCTGGAGCTATATGGAATGAAAGCATACGAGTCAGATGGTCGGATATTTTCAACAATATTTTTCAACTTTTCTGAATAAAATTAGTCAAACTTTTGCTTCAGATATCATGTTAAATGTTCAAGAGTAATATGTATAGGCCCCTACATTGGTTAAATATCTCAACCAGCTACTATCTCCAAGAAATACTGGCTTGAATTTTGATTGCCCTATTCCCGCTACAGTAAAACGGCGACATGAACTGTCTATGCTTTATTTCATAGCTAAATTTAAACAGAAAACCGATGAAGCACAAATAAGTTTAAGTTAAACTGACAGTTTAGTATCTTATAAGAAATCGTTTGGCCTCAACCAAAAAATGATGCTCTAGTGTCCTAAAAGGGGGTGTGGACCCTCAGCATAGCCTCCATAAAACTGCTGTAACTCCTTCATTATTCATTTTGTAGAGCATGTGTGGTCCAGTGGAGTGGTTGCCGGTCTCATAATCATAAGGTCGTGAGTTCTAGCCCCGCTGGTGCCAATGTGTTTGTGTCCTTGGGCAAGGCACTTAGTCTACATTGCCTATTGGGGGTTACTATATAGGGGTTATGTATGTTTGTTCATGTTGGTTTATGCAACTTGGCGCTGATTTAGCTGCTGCCTGGACGTTGCATTGTTTATTAATGTATTTGATTTGTAATGTTGTTACAATTCAGCCAGTTGGCTGCGATGACAATAAAATTTAGACCTTTATTATATTACTTATTATTTAATCTCCAAAAATTATACATTTTCTTGCAGAAAAGGGTTCAATGAATCCAACCATGATAATGAAATTGACCATTTTGGAGAAAACTATAAAAAAAACCATGTTTTTGACCCATTTTAGGTTTGGAAAAGATAACTAAAAATATATTTTGTCAAATTTTTAATATCTTATTTATATTTTTAATTATTAGACCAAAAAGTGCCAAACACATGTTGATTTTTTACCTCCAAAATCATGAAAATCATATTTTTTTGTAAAAAAAAGAAATCACATTTTTGGCACTTTTTGGTCTTAGTTTCGTTATGATCATATCAAAATTAGGTGCTGAATTTGGAAGTTATGCTATCGTTTTACGTGCGAACCCGGAAGTGCCATTATTTGCTCATTTGGCATGAAGTCGATGTTGGAATTGTATGACATTTTGGATTTGGGCTATGTTGATGATTATCTTTACGTTATTTGCTCATTTCGTATATCGATACATTATTATTATTTTTTTAAAATTTATTATTATCTTTACCCAGGGTTGCCCGAATCAGCTGGCCGCTGTTCTTACTCAGGGCCCTGCACATCAATATAATACATATGCTTAAAAATAATTACTTAATATAAAATACACGAGACATAATAATAACAATATGATTATGTATAGAGTATTAAACCCAATGGACAGCACTCGTAAATCTATCACATAATGCATACAATAAAAACATATTGAAATTATTTGATTACATATATACATTTCATAAAAGCTTGACTATGATACATCAAACACATTAAATTTGAGCTAATTCCAATGATAGGATTTATACAAAGCCTTAAAAGATTGCACGTTCACAGAATTTCTGATTGCAGTTTCAATACAATTCCATACATTTCTAAATACCCCTTTAAGACACTATTTAAAGACATGTTTGTTGACTGAATTTAATTTAGGTTCTGTAGGTTCTTTAAGAACAAATATGTTGATCTAGAGGAGAACATGTTCCCCTTACGAAAATGCAATCACCAAAATTTAGTTGCAGCAAGGTGGTACCAGGTTGCACAAGGTTGTCGCAAGGTTGCAGACGTTTGTCGCAAGGTTGCGCAAGGTTGTGGATGATTGCTGCAAGGTTGCGCAACCTTCTCAGGAAAACCAAACTGGTTGTGCAAGGTTGCTGCAACCAGTTCAGAAGAACCAAACTGGTTGCGCAAGGTTGCGGATGGTTGCTGCAAGGTTGCGCAACCTTCTCAGAATTCCCAAACTGGTTGCGCAAGCTCCTGCAACCAGTTCAGAAGAACCAAACTGGTTGCGGATGGTTGCGCAACCTTCTCAGAATTACCAAACTGGTTGCGCAAGCTCCTGCAACCAGTTCAGAAGAACCAAACTGGTTGCGGATGGTTGCGCAACCTTCTCAGAAGTACCAAACTGGTTGCGCAAGCTCCTGCAACCAACTGGTTGCGCAAGCTCCCGCAACCTCTTCAGAAACACCAAACTGGTTGCGCAAGGTTTCTTCTTATGTTCAAAGGTCAGGTCAAAAGGTCAAACATGTGAAATAAACATTGCTGTCATTGTAACCTTTACTAAAATTGTAGTGACTTTGATGATTAATTGTACCCATACTTTGTAATCAATTTCATAATGAAAATGAGGTATGATAGAAAAACAAGTTGTGAATCATATTCTAATCTTTGAAGGAAACTGATGTTGCAGATAAAAATGCTGAAAAATAGTAAGTTTAAAACATATAAGCTTATTTTGGTATTGGTTCCGAATTTTGACACACGTTTTTGGTGGTTGCTAGCTGGTTGCAAACAGGTTGCGCAAGGTTATATTTTCCCAAATTTAACCAGTTGCTTGCGCAACCTTGCGCAACCTTGCACCACTAGCTGGTTGCGGCAGGTTGCGCAAGCTTTAGATGTTTCTGCAAGGTTGCGCAAGGTTGTAATGTTCCAAATTTAACCAGTTGCTTGCGCAACCTTGCACCACTAGCTGGTTGCGGCAGGTTGCACAAGCTTTAGATGTTTCTGCAAGGTTGCGCAAGGTTGTAATGTTCCAAATTTAACCAGTTGCTTGCGCAACCTTGCACCACTAGCTGGTTGCAGCAGGTTGCGCAAGCTTAATGTTCCAAATTTAACCTTGCGCAAGGTTGCGCAAGGTTGTAATGTTCCAAATTTAACCTTGCGCAAGGTTGCGCAAGGTTGTAATGTTCCAAATTTAACCTTGCGCAAGGTTGCGCAAGGTTGTAATGTTCCAAATTTAACCTTGCGCAAGGTTGCGCAAGGTTGTATTTTTCCAATTTTAACCTTGCGCAAGGTTGCGCAAGGTTGTAATGTTCCAAATTTAACCTTGCGCAAGGTTGTATTTTTCCACATTTAAGGTTGCGCAAAGTTGCGCAAGGTTGCAGAATTGATTGCGATAAAGGTTGCGATTTTCATAAGGGTCACTTCATATCTATAGTTGGATCAGCTCCAACTTGGCGAGCCTCCTTACATCAGCGAATTAATACAGAAGGTTGTGGGCGCAAATAAATGCAAAATGCGCGTCGTCACAGTTTTGATCCACTACCGGAACCACAGGCATCAGTGTTTCTAGAATTCACAATCCACACCTGAAAACTACCAAAGAATATGGCAATTATAGAAACATTGGTTACTGTGGCTTCAGTAGTGGATCACAACTCTGATGAAATTTGACCGACCAAGTCGTGATAAAACATCAATTGGTGAATAATTTCACAATTATTCGCCGTAATCACTGGTTTTGATGAACATTGTGCAATATTACTTCTTATTAACAAACCGGCCGATGAACTTATAGACCATGTCACCTCTGGTTGATCAACAATGTTAAGTGCCTGGTTCCATTCCATAAATCGAGGAACATGCATTAACTTGTGTTGACTGCTGTCGTTATAGATGACTGGTTTGGTTTTAGTGTATGGTTTATAATAAACAACCTTCGAATGCGAGCGTACACCGGCAGGCAAGCTTTTGTTTGGCAGGCAACTCGCGCGACATTGGCAGGCAAGCTTTTGTTTGCTGGGCTGCTGTGACGGTTGAACTTATAGATGACATGCATCGTCTATACAACAAATTGCTATTGAATATTGAATACATCAACATTATACAATTTATTTTCTTCGCTAGTAGTAGATAGCATTAACAATATTAGATACTACATGTACTTTAAACAATATTTTAACATCATCAGCGTGCGTGTACTCCATTGTTATCAGCAGCAGACAGCATTATGAATTACCAGCAGTTTGTATTACATTGTATCTTCTAAACATATCTTGCCCAAGTTCTTTTGTTGTTTTGCTGATTAATTGTTTGCTTATTTTTTAAAACCATAACAGTGAAAATATTTTTTATTTTTGAACAGAATTTGATGATCAACATTTGCCATATAACCTGAGCGTTTGAGGGAGTTTTACTCACCTGCTGTTTACAGATGTTCACCATCACCATGACGACTCACTGAGAGCGTCTTTCTAACTACTCCCTTGTCTGTGGAAACATCTCCAAACATCAACCAATAACATCACAGTAACAGCATGGAATACTCTTTGTATCATGGCAGACAATAATTCACAATAACACCTGGGAAGACAATCCAAACATTTATCCCTCAAAATGTTGCAGTAATTGTGAAAGACACTTTTAATTAAATATGCCAAAAAGAATCCTGAACTATCATTGGTAGACAATAATTCACAATAACACCTGGGTGGGAAGGCAACCCAAACATTTATCACTCAAAATGTTGCAGTAATTGTAAAAGCCACGTTTAATTAAATATGCCAAAAATAATCCTGAACTATTATTGGTTTTCAGAATGAAGCTACTATGATATTTACATCCTACCCTGAGATGATGATAACACAAACTATGGCATACTCAGTGTTGCATGACTGAGAAGTGTTATGTACTGTGGTGGTCGTCCAAAGAAAGGTGGAATTTGCCTAAAAGCATTAGCATTTGACTTCAAACAAGACTGCTGATCAGCTAATATTTTAAAGCCTGACAAAACCACCAATTATTAATAAGGCTGAACCGTGTAAGGAAGCCAGCATGGCAGACAGTATAAGTGTACCACAAGTGGAATATTTTGGTCAGGATAGCATGTATGTGAGCTGTTCAAACAACATTGACAAATCTGCACCTGCTGAATTTCAAGTAAGTACTAAGGAGATAAATCCAAAGATATATGAAGGGGTGTGTGTATCCAGAGGGTTTAAAGGAGCTTGCGCATCCCGGTTTAAAAACAAACCCTATCAAATTAATCAAAAAGACATGCGCAAAAAGGTCAAGGAGATGCTAAAATTTAGGTCCATGGACCACCCATGTGGAGCTTTAAAGGTATATTATGTGATCTTTTCCAGGGAACGCCCACAATCCTCAAAAAAAATTGAAAGCAGATTGCAGATTTACATTTCTGATCATAAATCGTACATACATTCCAAGTGACAGGGTGATACGATTCTTAATTACTATAAAATCATGGTTTTAGAGTGAAAATAAACTGTCGGAATCTACGCCGACAACTTATTTTTACTCTAAATTCATTTTGAGGTAATTAGGAATCGTATCGCTCTGTAACTTGGAATATATTCATGATTTATGATCCAAAATGAAAATTTGCAAGAAAATCTACTTTCTAAAAAAAATCATGAATAGAGGGCGCTCCCTAGAAAAGATCACATAATATGCCTTTAACGTCATAATACAATTCGCACCTCACAGGTTAAAGAAAAACCTGGATATGCCCGGGGGGGGGGCACTGGAAAAGGGTATAGGTATGTGCCGCGCTGAAGACCCCCTTTTCACCCTCTGCTGCTAGCTGTTATGACCCCCCTTTTGAGCCTGCATCAGTTCTTAAGACCCCAATTTTATTGAAAATCGCAAAATTTTGCATTTCAAAAATTTGCATTCTTGCTAATCAAAATTGAACTATAGGCCAGTTCTTTAGACCTACTTTTTTGAAAAAATCAATTCTTTAGACCCTTGAGACCCTATTTTTCGTCATAAAATCTACTCAGCTCAGTTCTGTAGCCTCCCTTTTTGAGACCCTGGGCGGCACACCCCTACCAAAAAAAAAGAAGTCCCCCCCCCCACCCCCACCGGGATATGCCCCTAACATGATTCACTATAATGGGTGACGATCCCCAGGAGATTGGGGTAGTGAGTTGGACAGGGGGACCGAGGGACAGGTTTGAGGTTTCATCACTTTTCAGTAAATGATCCACTTTTCTCTAGCTCTCCTCATACAGAGTTATGCCATATTGATATATAATTTAATAGATAATGTCTGTAACCAATGTTATCTATGTTTCATCTTTTTCCAGTATTCCCCTGTGAACCTGGCAGGACCTGGTATAGACTTGGATCCAAATGAAATCATATACAGTGGGTGCGACTGTACTACCCCCTCCTGTGACAAAAATTGTCCATGCATCCAGCGTTTTGGCCCCAGCTACACATCGGATGGCAAAGTTATTGTGTCTGCCTGTGCACCTGTGGAAGATAAAACGGTTATTACAAAACCTGTAGTAGAATGCAACTCATCTTGCAATTGTAGCAATGAATGCATCAACCGTGTCGTCCAGAATGGTATTCAACACAAGCTACAGGTTTATAAAACCAATATAAAGGGTTGGGGTTTAAGAGCTATTGACCCAATTCCACAGAATTCATTCGTGTGTGAATATGCTGGAGAGATATTATCGTTTGATGAAGCAAAAAGGCGAAGCCAAGCTTTGACTAGTGATGATATGAACTACATCTTAGTAGTTAGAGAGACTGTTAGTAAAGGCAAGATAATCAACACTTATATTGACCCCACCCATATCGGCAATGTGGGAAGATTCATAAATCACTCATGTGAACCAAACCTGTTTCAAGTTATCGTAAGAGTTGATAACGAGATACCTAAGGTGGCGCTTTTTGCCCGGAAGGATATCGAGCCGTATGAAGAGCTGACTTATAGTTATTGGGGAGATAAACATGAAAGTTGTGATAGTAATGAATTGACGACACAACTGAAGAAACCATGCCTATGTGGAAGTGGTAAATGTATTGGTTTTTTGCCAATTGATAGTAGTTTGTTTTAATCCAAAGGTTCTGTCCATATAAGTGCATCTGACACTGTTCTTGACAGTTTCTTAATTTATTTCAGGGTCATATTGCATACAATTTGAGAAGAGTGATTCTGCTAGTGTTAAAACTCTGTTTGGTTTCAAGCACTGTAACTTTTAAACTGTGATGTACATAAAAGTACACCCTTATCGTCCGTAAGGCAGATGGCTCTGTGAAGTTGCTCATTTACAGAAAAAAGACACACACGGACCAGTACTTGAATTTTTCGTCACAACATCCTCTACACCAAAAACTGGGAGTCATACGAACACTGTTCGACAGAATGAACAAAATTGTCACAGAAGAACCAGACAGGATAGCAGAGGAAAAACGAATCAAAGAAGCATTGGGACGCTGTGGATACCCCAGCTGGACCTTCAAAAGAGTGCAACAACAGATGAAGGATAAGACCACGAAGAAAGCCAAGAAAAAGGATGACACCAAAGTGAGCAATGGCATGGTGGTTATCCCCTACATCCAAGGTGTGTCTGAAAGGCTACAAAGGTCCTTTAAGAAGTATGACATCCAGACTGCAATGAAACCCTATAACACACTTAAGCGACTGTTAGTGCATCCCAAGGACAAACGTGACAAGTTACAGACCAGCGACTGTGTTTACAAAATCCCTTGTCACTCTTGTGACAAAGCCTATGTTGGTGAGACAGGCCGTCTGTTTGGAACAAGGTTGAATGAACATAAGAAAGACGCCAAGAAAGTTAGCGACAAAAAGTTCACGAGAGCCAACAGAAAAGATTCCACGACGGAACAACATAAATCAGCGGTCACGGATCATATAGCACAAGAGAATCACACCATCGACTGGGAAGGGGCATCAATCCTCGACAAAGACTATGACAAACACAAACGATGGATAAGAGAATCCATTTGGATACGAAGGCAGGGGGCCAAAATCATCAACCGCGACGAGGGTATTTATTCTCTAAATCATGTATACGATCCACTGTTAACAACACCTGAGCTTCCTGGGAACGAGATTGGAAGAAATTCTCGCGGGAAAAACAAGTGGATCAAGTCACTACCGAGGAAGTCTTCCGAACGGGAAGACGAAACTGTCTAGTCGTGAGTAGATATTTGGATTTGTAAACAAAACATTTTTATAATTTCAATCTACAATCCTGATGAACTTATTCAAAGAGTATACAATTTGTTTAATGAAATGAGTCAGAGAATCCGTTTTTGGTAGCAAATTTCACTAAAAATAGTGATTTTTACATTTTTGCCCAAAAATCACTTTTTTGGCACCAAACATTTTCAGACAACCTAACAAAATCAGTTTTTGATCAAAAATTCCAAAATGTCACCAAAATAATCTATGTCAATTATCTAGGATCGGGGATTTTTTTGCTTCCAATTTTTTAGTTTTGAAAATATTGACCAAAAAGTGCCAACAATTTGTTTCTTATCTCAAAAATCATATTTTTAGCAATTTTTTGTCAATATTTTCAACTAAAAACGATCCTAGATAATTGACTTTAGATGATTTTGGTGAAATTTTGAAATTTTTAATCAAAAACTGATTTTGTTAGGTTATGTCTGAAAATTTATGGCGTCAAAAATGTAAACATCACTATTTTTTGTTAAATCTAATACCAAAAATGGATTCTCCGACTCATTTAATTTGAAAAATGGTATACCGGTATGCACATTATATTTCATTATTAGTTTAAAAGTTAGTGCTTGATAAATTTCATAAAAAAAAGGTTGACAGTACCCAAGAAGATTGTTTGAGAATTTATAATTTACTCTTAAAGGTAGATGTTCTGATTGCTGGTCCGATTTTCAACTTGATGTTTTCTATTTTACATGAAAGGTCATCCTTAAAATTGTCACATTCCAAAGTTTGAGTTGCATAACTCCAATGGTTCTAATTTTAGAATAACAAGGTCACAATAATTTTGCCCATTGAGTAGTACTCAAACTGGCTGGTGGTTAACCACCTTTGGCAGTAATTCACCACATTTTAGCCTATAATTTCTAAATGCAACATTTCTGGCCCCTAAGATTTTACAGACATAATGAGAAAAATATGGGGATTCTTCTGATCTTGATGTTAAAAAAAGATTGTAGCCCCCCCCCCCCCCCCCATAAAGTGATCGGAACATATACCTTTAACAATATAAACTGCTCACAAAAAAAACAATCATCAATTGACAAACATTTCAATATATTCATATTGTGTTTCATACCAATGAAAAACTGATGTGTTCCCCTTTTCAACAATACCACATGCGTAGCAATCCCTTTGTTTCAGTGCTAAGCCACCTGCTTGTGAATGTGGGGAGGTCTCAATCAAAATGAGCCAAATTCACCGCTATTTCATGCTCAAAAAAAAATAAATCAATGAACTGTTACGTTGACAGCTACACTGTAAAAACAGTGTTTAAACCCTTTAAAACACCTAGCGTTGTTCAAGTACCCTGCGTAAACAAATGTTTCAATAAGCAAAAACTTGTTTAAGCAGGTTACTTGAAGAACTCCTGTAGTTTAAAATGGTTAAACAACATTTTTGCTGTGTTGTACAGAGATGCTCTATTGATTTTAGGACAAAATAGTGATGATTCTGGTATTCAAATTAAGACTACCCCATATTCTCTAGCACATGAAATTGAAACAAATAATTGCTACACATTTGTTATCAATGGAAAGATGAACACATCTGCTTTCAGGTGACATGCAGACAATATGAACATGTCTCAGAGATCAGCCATGTGCTTGAGAATAGGGACATCTCAATCTGAATGTGCCAAAATTTTGTCCATTAAAAGTCAGAAGAGCATCTCTCTACAACACAGCAAAAATGTTTTAACCCTTTTAACAAAGGATTTATCACTGAGCACACGGTCTGGTGCGGATATTGTCATCATTCAGTTTAATTTGTAGCACAACCTCCTCATTTTAGTTAGCAGGCTATTTTGACTCCAAATGTGTTATCCACACACGTATTACAATTTTCTAAATAACCTAAACACACAGGGTGGTTACCGACATACAAACCATGATACATTCCTAAAATGATAATGCATTTATATCGCTAGATATTTGGCATTTCAGAAGTAGTATGGCAATTAACATCAAATAGCAATGGTAAGGCCAAGTAAAACAAAACAACAGTTGATCGTCTGGACTTTTCAAAAAAAGGATGCGGGAGGGGCTTGTTATTTACTATTTACTATTTTTTCCCAAGTTGGCCGCCGGCTTTTTGAAGTAAAGATTTTACAGTCTGAGCCTCTTTACATTGTATATGCATTTATTTAATGTACAGATACAGTTTTAATACAGTTTTACTGGAGCAACTTTGCATGTAAAACTATTAAATGTTTAAAAACATTTAATAGTTTTACATGCAATTTTTTGAAAAGTTTTACTATAAATATTA
The DNA here is from genome assembly GCA_035610835.1 of Ophiura sarsii. NCBI lineage: Eukaryota > Metazoa > Echinodermata > Ophiuroidea > Amphilepidida > Ophiuridae > Ophiura > Ophiura sarsii. The sequence goes on along the minus strand of CM069445.1, from coordinate 73,128,991 downwards.
AAAAAAAGAAAAATAGTAAATAGTAAAAAAATCAATGCGGCACGAAAAAATGATGCGGGTGGGGACGATCAACTGTTGTTTTGTTTTACTTGGCCTAAGAGAGGAGCCCCAACAGAACACAAAAACAAACCGTAACAGGATCCCAAAGGGATATGAGAGGAAAGTGATTAAATGTAAAAGTAGCATAGGTGTAAAATCATTAGCCCAACTGGAATGGCGGGGAACATCTAATAGTGACATTCTTGGAAATATAAACAATGTATTATGATAATCAAAGTTCATGGTTTGTGTTTAGATTTAACATTGAAACATAAATGTAATACTTTTATTCACAAACTATGAAATTTGATTATCATAATATTTTGTTTATGTTCAAGAATGTCACTATTAGGTTTAAATTGGCATACTTCTTCTGAAATCCCATAATTTTAACGATATAAATGCTTAATCATTTTAGAAATCTATCATGGTCTGTAAGTCGATGACCATTATATACAAAAGTTTGTTCAGGTTATTTAGAAAATAGTGATACATGTGTGGATAACACTGGATTTAAAATATCGCGCTAGCTAGTATTCGAAGAATGAGGTCGTGATAAATTGAATGATAATCGATTGAAGAAAAAGGCAGGTTTACCATCAGATATTTAAAGAATGAATATACAGTTTGTACAAGAAATAATGAGATCGTGAGACATTGTTGTTCTTATCATTTGAATTTAGATCAAAATAGATTTATTATCTGCATACAGTGAAAATTGTAGTTTACATGGAATGTGACCCATTTGAATTCAGGAGTAATTCTGTTATACCCTTCACAGGGGTATTCATAGTGCGCGATTTTTAAGAACGACGCATACTACCGATATTGGTGTGTAGGGTATAACAGAATTATGCCTATGCAATTATGCCTGAATTCAAATCAAAATGCATTATCTTGAAAGTTACATGGAAGACTTGTTTTGTACTGCATTAGTGTATGTCCAATCATGTATGCAACACTTGAGGTTTCTCTAAACCAAATATTTTTGGTGGCATTTGCTTCAATCTATTATGTTGAAAGGTGTGGGGGTATTAAACTTGCCCAAGTTATCAAAACAGAAGAATAGGGTGACTCTGTATGTTTACTATGTCCCCAAGAATACAGGGTGTCCAAGAACAAATTATACCGGGAGAGGTTCCTTTGTTTGGTGATGAATACCATTTCATTGTTCAAAGTGCTTGCGATTATATTATCTACATAATATGTACAACAAGTTGTTATGGATTTTTTTCTTTGGTTTTTATGCGATTTAATCCCATCCTTTCTTTGGCGGGAGTTTTGAAAAGTGGAGGTTTATCATTCAAATGCACTGAAAGTTAGAAAAACGTTTCACAGATTTTCAATAGTTGAGCCACGCCTAAACAAATAAAGATACTTTGATGAAATAAACAGTGTAAGAAGGTAAAATGTTAATAATTATATTCCACTTTTGGTTTTTATATTTTTTATATTTTTTTTAACATGGTATAAATCACTCTGGGACACCCTGTATTGACACCCACGCCCATGTCCCTTAGATTGTGCCTAAAATTAAACCATTAACTATGAGCTATATAATGATTGATGCCATGATGTGTGGAACACCATCGACACCAGAGAAATACTGTACAATCAATTTCAATATATTATAATTTTAATAACAAAGCTTTAAAATAAAATACAAATTTGTGCATAATATCATTCATTTGACTAGATTTACATAAGACTTATCGATAAATATAACATTGAATAATAACATTGATTTTTTTTGCCACAGTTATTCCCTAATAAAACAAGGAAGGGAGGATAAAAGATGCACTTGTGGAAACTGAAATGAAATTCACACTATAGAAGTGCCCCGCAATAGGATTTGTTGCCTCAGCTATTCGTTCAAACAAATCCCAGGGCTTACAGCATGGGAATTCAAGCTTTGCCGTGTATAGTGTGTGCTCTGTAATTTGTGTGGACCTACTCGCTGATAGAATAAAGCATGTTATGCATAACATCATTACTTTAATGACGAATTACAAAAGCGAAATGTTTTTTGGACTAAAAACCTTTGCAAGAAAATAAAGATAGATATTGTTGTAAACGTGATATGATTTTGGATACAAACTTTACAAAAAAATAAGTGTAAAATCTGCAGAAAGTAAAAACATGGATTTGAATTTACATGTAGGGTAAATTAAAGAGCTCAAAACCTAATATGTAAATTATTACAACTCCTACTGTTTCCACATTGTGTCACTATTAATTACTGTACATGAAATGTTGAATTAAATAAGGCACAGTTATCTGCATATGGTCATGTGTTTTAAGCTCGCCTCCTTTCGCGTTACACACGGATTTTGGCTTTCGCGACATGATTTTAACTTTACACATTTATATTTGCTTGTATACCCCCTGAGGTGGTAAAAGTATACATTTTCTGAAGGGAAATTGCACGAGAAATCCAAATATGCCATTAAAATTATAGTACGACCAAGAACTAAAATGGTATGATCGTAAATATTCGGGAAAATATCAGAGTTTTATAATTTTTAATTTGAGATCCAAATATTGTTTATACCTACCCCTATCATTATTTACTTTACATATTTAATTTTCTCATGAAATTACCCATTAGTTGATATATAATTGTCAAAGTTACTACGTCGGTATGGTAATTATACCGGCTAGTGAATATCTCCAATTTTTATTTTATATATTTTTAGAATTTTCAGAAATATTTGTTTAAGGATGAAGCCTTCCCTGATATAAACTGCATTTCTGAATTTCTCTAGTTACAAGCTTTCCAAAAATGTATACTTTTGCTATCATAGGTTGAAAACTTTTTCTGTTATAGTCATTTTTATAAATCCGGTAAATTGAGGCTGATTATTCACGTTGACTGTGTAGCGAATAGGAAGAAAGCTGATGATCATGGTCTTATCCATAATTAATTAGTTGTTACAAATAGTTGACAAGTCTGTTGAACCACATACTTAAAGACTACTAAATATCCTTTAAAATGGGACCAGAATGGTGTTTGTAACATTATGGGATGACTAGTTATTGTAAAAAGAACAAATATTATCGCCATTATTGGATTATCCCCATTGAGTTTGTACAGGCGGCACCCCTTCCAGCGGCACCCCTTCCAGCACCACCCCTGGTCTCCAAACATCAAACAGCTGTATCTCCCTTTCTGTATTAGCTATACCAATGCCATTATGCAGGCGGTTAGCTTGTTATTAGGGCTTTAAATGATACCGAATTTGTTGAGATAGCTTTTGTGGTTTTGAAAATATTTGAGGAAAATGACAGCATAAAACTAAAAAATGTAACGGCACCACCCTATTGAGAGGCGAGTTCATAACGCGTGACCATATACATGTAAGAGGATATTGGAGTATTGCTATCAGGGATGGAAAGAGAGAGGGGTGCACTTAAGGTAGATGACCCGATCACATTCCGATTTTCAACTTGAAGTTTTCTATTCTACATGAAAGGTCATCCTTAAAAAAGTCGTGTTCCAAAGTTTGAGTTGCATAGCCCTAATGGTTCTTATTTTAGACGCACAAGATGCTGTGAACTGTACCCATTGAGTAGTACACAAACTATATCGGTGGTTACCACCATTCGCGGTAATTCGACGTTATTTCATCGATTTCTCCGTAATTATACCAATTTAGGCCGTCAAATTTCAGTATGATGATGAGAAAAATACGAGCTTTCATATGATATGAAAATCTCCGTATGTTTGAAATAATTCTGTGTTACGAAAATGTGATCGGGTCATCTACCTTTAAGTTGATTTTTTTAGGGATGTGCCCCTTGAAGACCTTCAAGTTAAAACTTTCCTGAATATAAGACCTATTAGTGTACCTGCACAAAAATCTTTGGCCAAATAAGTGCACTTCAAATTTAGGCAATTTGTATAAACGAATGGTGCTATATTTTATGGTCAGTATACAGGGCGTGTCAAAAAGGGGGCCCATGAGGTACAAAATTAATTCAAAATACATCCCATGTTCTTTTTGTTTTAAAAAAACCAGACAGTTGGTAAGCTCTATTAGTCTTCTATCAAATACACTTTATCCCAGTTATAATTCATGAGATATGATCAATTCAGTAACAAGAGTGCAAATCTCACTTTGGCCACTTTTGAACAAGAAAGATGTTTCAACTGGAAAAACTGCCTTTGTGATTCCGTTAATGATTATAGGATGTCAATGTATTGTTTAAAATACCGTCTAAAATTCAAATAAGTTATGGTATGTCTGTTATGTCACATGGATATGTTTTTCTGTTCAATTCAACTAACTATCAACATGACACACTGAATGACAATTATAATAAAAGAGCTCTCGTCACATGAAAAGTGGACAAAGCTGAATTTGAACACGCGCGGGTAGATTTGCCATAATTTGATATTTGACGGAAGCTCCAAAATGGATAGAATATTTTTCTTAAAGGCACTTTAAAGATTGCTGAACATGATTATTAGTATTTCGCGACAGATTTTGTATTTATCATGGCAAAAAAAACCCCATGTTTCACATGGGACACTTTTTTGACACACCCTGGAGTTATTAACATTTTTATACGAAATAAAAGTTAGCATATTATATACATACATATTTCAATGAGTTAGACAGGGACTGTGAAAATATATAAAAAATTATAATGGACATTCATGAGGCATCTTATTTGTGACCTATATGTATTGTGTCATGCCGTCGGCTAATACCGTTTGAAAATTGAGCTTAATAAATTTAGTACATAAATTTTGTAAATTAAAAACAAACAAAACAATAAAGAGGTATATCAAAGTCTTATTGTCTTCAGCAAGATATCATTGTATAGTTATGAACTAATTCTCTAAATAAATTAAAGCCAATATCTCATGATTTGGTTTGAATGCCATGTGCCACATTAATTTGTATAATCAAGTTGAGTCAAATATTGACTTCATTTTCAAGTCAAGTCAACTTACTTTATACTTTTCTTGACCACCATTTAATAGCACACATTGTGTGACATGTGTAATGTATACACCTGGCATGCTAATATATTGCTTGGAATGCCAACAATTACATCACAAACTATTTATTGTGCATTGTTTTATTACGATTACTGTTGAAAACGTATTTCTCCAAAAATAACTTGATTTCCAGACATTTTCTAAAGAATCACATCTCTGGTGAGATTATTACAAAATTGGGAGAAAAGTATGCATTTTTATCTCTCTGCGGGCAAAAGTAATCAAAGTGAACATGCATGATTTTGGCCGAGCTCAGATGTCAAGCATTTGATGCACAATGCACTTTCTATCAATCTATAATATTCAGTTCTGTTATAATACAATCTGAATCAATTGAAGTCACTGCTTCAAGACATTGAAAAAGAAACACTTTGAGCTTTGAATTAATGGAGGCACTAACAGATCAGTATGCAAATGCTGATTGTCATCAAACCCAACAATCAAGGGTTGTCTTTATTTTGTGCACGATTCTATCAAACTCTTATATATTGATTGCATAGTCCAAGTCAGTAAATCCATATAGTAATTAATCATTTACGGCAAATGACTAGCTTTCATAAAGGATTAGACTTGTCCTCTATCCATAGGCAAGGTCTAAGATTTTGGAATTCATGGTTATAATTTTGATAGAGCTGCTTAATCAAAACAAATAACTGTCGAACATTTCAAATAATTCCCTCTTGTACTATGCGACATCTGCGTGACCACGATAGCCGCTGTGAGCCTGTAGTTTTGGAATACAGTAAATTGCACTTTGGATGAAAGCAAGCGCTCAGATCACAACAATATGATCGACAATTATTTGTTTTGATTATACTTCAAAATATGTGACCTGACAAAGTCTGATGCCATTGCAGGCTGGCATGTGATAAGGGTGAATAGAAAATGTCACGTTGCTCGAAATCCTTCAATGTTTCACTTTCAATCACAAGTTAAAGTGGAATTTTTGCTACATATATTTTCACACTTGAATCAGCTACCCAAAATAATGAAACACAAATGTATTTCTTTTGCATATATTTCTATGTGTTGAAGCTACAAATTGCGAGTTTAAAAACATGCACAAAATCTTTTGAAATCAATAATCTAATTATTTCCAGCTGTCACAGTCTTATTTAATTTAATTATTTTGTCTTGTCCAAGGGAAGGACAGCGCTTCTAACCGGATTCGAACTAGCAACTTATGGAATACTAGAATACAGTACACAACCTCTTTTATCCAACCTTCTTTTACTGAATGAACCCAAAAGATATATATTTTTTTTAAAAGCCTGATCACTTCATTTTCTTACTCATTTGAAGGCCATCTTTTGATGTTGGTAGTACTGTGTAATGCTAAAATAATACATTTGTCACTTCTACTTCTACATCAATAATCAGCAGGATCCATAAGTCACTGTTATAACCCCCACCCCATTCAGTTCTCTGCAGTTGTCCTGAAAATTTTGAATAGAGTTTATTTACTAACACCATAAAGACGGTTGTTATGACGTCAGCCTCATGACCACTATAGAAACCGAGTACTAAGTTGTTCATTGTAGTTTCAGACCCGGGGGGTACTCACGTATGTAAGGCATACGGGGACGTGCCGCTCCAGTGGGTCGTTTTTTCATGAGACATCCTTAGCCATGGGTAGGCTTTTCAGTGAAAAATCCTTAGACATGGGTCCTGTTTTCGCGATTTTCGTGAACATTTGCCAAAATTAGGTCTATTTTCGCGAAGAATCACCCTTAAAAATGGGTATGGGTTTTGAATCTCCAGCGGCACACCCCCGACCAAACCAAATCCGAGTACCCCCCCTGGGTTTCAAACCATACATAATTATACAACAATACATCAAACATGAGTAGCAATACATAGTACTGTACTCAAAATAAAAAGTTAATGTTAAAGGTATATGACCCGATCACTTTTTGGGGGCTATGATTTTTTTTTCACATCAAGATTTTTTGGTATCAGAAGAATCCCCATATTTTTCTCATTATGTCTGTAAAATATTAGGGGCCAGAAATGTTTCATTTGGAAATTATAGGCTAAAATGTGGTGAATTACTACCAAAGGTGGTTAACCACCAACCAGTCTGTGTACTACTCAATGGGCACATGTCTTTTGACCTTGCGCTTCTAAAAATAGAACCATTGGAGTTATGCAACTCAAACATTGGAATGCAACAATTTTAAGGATGACCTTTCATGTAAAATAGAAAACATCAAGTTGAAAATCGGGTCATCTACCTTTAATACTACTTTGATAGAAATGGATCTTAATATGTTATTTAAAAATATTTATTATTTATCTAATATACAATCATTACTACATTTGGAAACTAGCTGACTTGTGGATTAGTAATTGTTAGTAGATATATTGAATGGCTTATAATGTGATACCAGTATTTATTTCATGAACTAGAAAAAATATTGCACAAGTCCAAGATGTGGGCAATATGAACTGCTCAAAAAGAGTTTGGAATTTTTTTTCAATCACAGCTTGTTCAAATATCTAGGGATATGTTCATTTAGTGTAATATATCATGTAAAATCTGATGTGTTCATCTTTACAATGGTATCCAATTTGAAGCAATCCCTAGCTCCAGTGCTCAGCCACATGCTAGAGAACATGGGGAGGTTGCAATCTGAAAGTGCCAAAATTAACACTATTTTGTGCTTAAAATCAATAGATCATCACACTACACTGTAGTGGTCTATGTAACACTTCATTGAACAGACGACAAAGATGTTCTTTTGAGCACGAAATAGTGTTGATTTTGGCACATTCAGATTGTGACCTTCCCATGTTCTCAAGCAAGTAGCTGAGCACTGGAGCAAGGGATTGCTTCAAATTTGGTATCATTGTAAAGATAAACACATCAGCTTTACATGGATATATAAAACTTAATAAACATATCCCGCAATATTTGAACAAATTGTGATTACTTTTTTTGAGCAGTTTTATTTATATTGAGTATTATGTTCTGGTATCATACGAAAATAAGACATTCAAAATTAAATTAATGTTAATTGTAACAGATTGCTTTGATAAAACTAAATTAATTTAGTCAAACTGACCAAAATCTCGAGGCGCTGGCATAAACACACACGCATAGAAAGATGGAAGATACATACATGTGCGTAAATGCTGCGCCTGTAAAGTTACATTACTGTCCAGAGAAAAGAGTATAGCAATTTTGTTCACAGTAGGTAACCCCCTTGGCTAACATACAAGTTATACCATACAGGGGAAGAAAGAGTTCATCAATGTTTGGTTTCACCTTCTTTTTCATCTTGGAATGTTGAGTAGCCATTGTCATCTTCAGAATTTGGTGATGGCAGTTTAAAACTCTCGTCTTTCAGTAGATCTGGCTGCCTTGGCAGGTAGAATTTGACGTACAATACATTACAGATCAGCAGGATTATCATGAAGGCGCTCCACTGAAAGAAAGAAATAAGATAAAAAGATATGTTTTACCAAAGAATTAGGCAAACAAAATTGACTTGCCCAAAAAAGGAAAAGAGATTTTATTTTACAAAATGCTGAACATTACATGGATTAGAGGGTGCAAAAATATCCCAACAAGGGATCTTTTACTGACACATTTGCACAATATTCTAAGGAATGGTATCTTTGAGCAAAATAATTTCCAGAAAAGGAGACCAAGAGTGAACAAATATGGGTTATTTGGTAAGGAGAGGTTAGGAAAAAAGGGATCTCATCAGCCAGTTTAGATTCCAGGTATTCCAGGTTATTTGATTTTGATGTAATGCATGGTATCACCGTATCAGTCATGAGACTTTCTGCTGATCTGCTGATTTTAGTTGATTTGAGATTTCACAATTGTCACACTTTTATTTGTAGCCCAGATATATTAATTCATATTATTTTCAGCTGGTTTCAGCCTTCCCCTCCTTTTTTCACACTTTGTTTCTCATGCTTTGTTATTTTTGCTATATGGTAAAGTCGCCTATTTTCGGTCAGCGCCTTTTTTCGGTCACCTGGCCCAAATCGTGTAATAAAAATAGGGACAGCGGTCCCAAATAGGTCGTCCGTTTATATGGGTAGATTAAAAACAAGGTGGATCTCAAACCACAGGCATCTAGAAAGAAAGAGGTTAGACCACTAGCGGATCCAGGATATAAAAAATAAAATAAACATCCTGGAGTTTGGTTGCAATTGTACTTCACCTGTTTAAATGTAATTAATTTTACATATGCAGCTAATTTTACATCTTGACCTCATATGACCTTTGACCTTGGTATGTGACCTTTGACCTAATTAACATATGAATGTTTCCATGTTGCATCCGTGACCCAAGTTTGGTTGCAATTGGTCATTGTATGGAAAAATGAACAAGAGACAAAAAAAATGAACAAGAGACAAAAAAAAAGTGTACTAAATTTTACATCTTGACCTCAGATGACCTTTGACCTTTCTATGCGACCTTTGACCTCATTAACATATGCGGGTTTCCATGTTGTATTTATGACTGAAGTTTGGTTGCAATTGGTCATTGTATGGAAAAGAAATGGAAAAATGTAATCAATTTTACATATGCAGCCATTTCTACATTTACATGTTGACCTCGGATGACCTTTGACCTTGGTATGTGACCTTTGAACTCATTAACATATGAAGGTTTCCATGTTGTATCTATGACCAAAGTTAGGTTACAATTGGTCATTGTATGGAAAAGAAATGGACAAATGTAATCAATTTTACATATGCAGCTTGACCTCGGATGACCTTTGACCTTGGTATGTGACCTTTGACCTCATTAACATATGAAGGTTCCCATGTTGCATCTATGACCGAAGTTTGATTGCAATTGGACATTGTATGGAAAAGAAATGGAAAAATGTAATCAATTTTACATATGCAGCCATTTCTACATTTACATCTTGACCTCAGATGACCTTTGACCTTGGTATGTAACCTTTGACCTCATTAACATATGAAGGTTTCCATGTTGTATCTATGACCAAAGTTTGGTTACAATTGGTCATTGTATGGAAAAGAAATGGACAAATGTAATCAATTTTACATATGCAGCCACTTTTACATATACATCTTGACCTCGGATGACCTTTGACCTTGGTATGTGACCTTTGACCTCATTAACATATGAAGGTTCCCATGTTGCATCTATGACCGAAGTTTGATTGCAATTGGACATTGTATGGAAAAGAAATGGACAAAACAAAAAGTGTATACCAAATTGTTGAAAAAAGTGTATACCAAATTGTTGACACACACTACACACACACCCCGACTACGCACACACACAGACTACACACGAAGGATGCTGCCATAAGGTCTCTTCCTACGGACGACCTAAAAATGACTTTGTCGTTATAAACTGATGACTAAAAAAAACCTGCATAGTTGATGCCCGGTATTGCTTTTAAAATGGCGACGACCGATGCAATTACACGATTTTGACCAGTGACCGAAAATAGGCGCTGACCGAAAATAGGCGACTTTACCCTACATACATTTTGTACAAAAATGAAATCTATTAGTGGACTGCTTTAGATCACTATTTGTTGATTATTCTTTACTGCCCAATGCCTTAGGATTTAACACTTTCCACGCGGCTATTGGTTTAACCTTATACAAAACAGATTTCAGAATCCTTTCCCAACTTTCAAGGTCTACCTCAAGGATTACTGAACCAATACCAGGCATGTTTGTACTTATTCCAATGCAATTCTAATGGTGATTCCAAATATGGTAATGAAATTCAATATTTTTGACATTTTTGAAACATTCTGTAAACATTTTGAATGTCGTCTGCAGCCGCCTGCCGCATGGAAAGCATTAAAGTGCCAACCTTACACCCATATCCATTTCATACATTAGTCTCCCCCCCAGATAATCTCAAGTAATGTTTAGTACCAAACTAGACAAACATTCAATTCTAAGGAAATGTTTCCCAATCACCTCATGGGATCAACTTTAGCAATGTCTATAGTTAGTCAGTTCTAGATTGGCGAAAATTTGCATTTTTTTTCTCTCTCCGTCAGCAAAAGTAATCCAAGCATATCTACACAGGCTGAAAAAGTAGGCAATACAGAAAGCTCCTTGCAGGGGAATTTGAGCATTTGGAGGGAAATTTTGGCATTTGGAGGGAAATGTTACTCTTTCATTAAGAAATGCATTCCATTTTGGAGGGAAATTTGGAATCGCTTGTCGGGAAAAAACACATTTTTTCAGGCCATGCATATCTATGTGATTTTGCATACGCACGCGTCAGACATGATATACGCATACGATGCACAATGTGCTTACTACTTTCATGTACACCCACACTCTTCTGTATTATATTACTGCTGTAAGCAGGCTCGCCAATTATGAGCTACCAAACTAAACTAGGCAGACAGCCAATTATAGCTAAAGTCAATGTTCTCCATTCACCTGATTAGCTCAATCACATGAGGTTTTAGAACGTCACTTTTTTCATGCATTTAATGCCGGTCAATATCGTTGTAACTTTCTATTGACAATCTATAGCACTTTTAAAAATATGAAGATAAAAAGTATAGAAATAATCTTATCATGCTTGGTTGGATTGATTGCCATTTTAATGGAATAAAATTTGCAGCAAGGCTTGGAACCAACCTAAAAAATCTTAAAGGAAGGGTCCTGCAAGCACAACATTGAGCATTATTTGTTAGAAAAATAATTATCGAGCCGAAATGACGTACTTATATAGAACAAAACACCATACTAAGTCACAAAAATGAATAAAAACTGCCATCACTCAACCTGCAATTTTTAAAATTCGCGGCAATCGAAAGTCCCGGTGTCGATGACGTCATGGGTATCGGTGCTAAAATTTGCGCATGTGCATTGTATAACTATGACATCATCGACACTGGGACTTTCGATCGCCGCGAATTTTAAAAAGTGCATGTTGAGAGATTTCGGTTTATATTTGTTTTTGTCATAAGTGTAGTGTTTTGTTCTACATAATTACAAAAGTTGGGCTCGATAGTTATTTTTCTAACATATGATGCACACTTTTATGCTTGCGGGACACCTCCTTTAAAACCTAAAAAGCCACACAGTTGCACTCTTCGTGGTACCAAAATGAACGCAATTGATTGTGTAAACCAAAAGAACCTTTTTTGTGCTAGTCCAACATGCTTCACATCACTACTGTGCATAGAAGATGGGATTTCTTACAGAATAAACAGTGCCAAACATATCGTCGGTGTTGCATGTCAAAACCGGGTATGTTTTCCTAGCCCTTCAGCATGTATAAACTGCCTAACAAGTATGCATAGGAAGTGTTGCTTTATACATGTTCAGGGTCAAGAGCATCAGGCCAAGGGTGCTCAGGGTCAAGAGCATCAGGCCAAGGGTGTAAGGGTTTATTTAGGGAGAAATATTAGCAGTTTCACAACAAAATTATTAACAAATATGATCCAATTTTAACATTTTATCAAGCAATAAATGATTTTTTTTGATATGTTTGCTAAATAATTTGAACCAAAATTTTGCATAAATCTGGTCTAGTCAGGAAAAAGCAAAACAAGTTTTTTGTGTGCCTAATTCAGTCGGTTTTGGTTTAAATCCAACTTTTCAAACCTTATATATATGTTATTCTAAAAAATAAGGGACTTAAACAATATCTCACTACATTGAAGTAACATTAAAGGGACATGAAGTAGTGTTGAAGTGGTTTTTTTATAAATTAATTTACTTCAGAATTCAAGATGAACATTAAAAATTACCATTATTGTTGTTTCTACCAACAAAAACACAGCAAAACTTGATTAAACAATACCATCGCTATTTATTGAACCTTTTCTTAAAATAACCTCTATGTAAATATGGTTTCGCGTTATTTATCACACGTGCTGCAGGGGGACACTGTCTGACGGAAAATGCTGATCGCGGCTAAATCAGCATTTTTGAATCTACGTTTTGTTGTACAAAGAGGGCTGATTTTTCTTAATCCTTATAGGTGTAAGTTCATACATGTAATACAATTGTAAACATATACCAATCCCAGTTTTTATCATAATTGAGGGCGCAGCCTCCAACACATCTCTTAGTGTCCCTTTAATTGTGCCACTTGCAGTTGTTTTTCATAAAGACCTGTGATTAGCACTATTATAAGCAATGGAATAATAGTTGACACTGGTCATGGGATGAAAGTGAAACCTGCTGGTGTTACTAAAAATCTCCTTAAACGAGGGTAGGGTATTAGTAACATTTTAAAGGGGCATTGAGAGATATGTATGGGAGTGCGTCCTCAATTATCCTGGAAATCAGTTTTTTGGCATCAAAGTAATACTTAGGCATATACTAACTACCATCTGAAACAGTTTACCAACATTCGCCGTTTATCACATAAAATTTCATGATTTTCTTAGTTTCGGGGGGATCATATCGAAACTAGGTGCTGAATTCGGAAGTTATGCTATCGTTTTACTTGCGGACTTTCACTGCAAATCTCAACCCGGAAGTACTGTTATTTGCTTATTTTGGCATGAAGGCGATGTCAGAATTGTATGACATTTTGGAGATGGGCTATGTTGATGATTATCTTTACGTTATTTGCTCACTAGTATATCGATACATCTCTCAATGCCCCTTTAAAGGCTTACCTCAAACACAGTAGCCATAAAACTCTCTGGACTGAATCCATACCATGGTTCCTCATCTGTATCACCGCTTATAGTGTCTACTGCCCACCATATGATCAGTATAGTGGCCTCTAATGGGGCTACAACACTGAAAAATCAAATCATACAGAGGGTTGGTTTTCAGTATCAAATTAAAATTTGATGATAAGGTGGGAAAGAAAAAAACATGTTAAACGGACATGACTATGATTTTTTTTAAATGTTTGAAAAATATTTTTTGTTGATGAATTTTTTGAATGTTTTGGTTCAAAAATTATTCTATTTTAAGGTGACCTGTGCTTTAACTGTTTGCAGACTTAAATGGAGTTTATATCAAGGTGCCCTTGCTTTAATTGCATAGCAAGTATTTTTGGCAGGCTCTGACAAAGATTATAGATATCAGGTTATCATAATAAGATATATAGTAGAATGAAACAAAGGAACAGGAAATAGTATGGTTTTGTTGTTATTAGCAACAATGCTATGTTGTGCTACGTACTTCTACATGTTTTAATAACACAAGTGTCAACAAAGACAAATTTGAAGTCATGAAAATACAAGAATAGCAGCCATGTATGCGATTAAAATAAAAATAAAGATAAACAATGCACATAACAGGGATGCATAGGTGTCCAGTGACAAATTTTACCTGCAGATTGGTTCAACAATAACCGCATTTGGTTCAGTATTTGAAATACACTCGTCCAAAGAAGTTCCTTGCCACTTAGTAAAGTCCAAATATTTCAAATTAATATTTAATAGAATATATATAATTGTATATCAAAATAAGCAGAAAGTAATCCTCTAACAGCTTAACATGGAATTTAGACATGATCACTCATGCATGGCAGATCCCATTCACTTGACAATGGCAAGGTCTGTGGAAGAAAAATTGGATAATCCCTCCATTCAAATGTTAATGTGAATGATTGAACACAATATGAACCTTACCATTGCTTAATGAATGTGCTCAGCCACGCATGAATGCGTACATCTAAATTTCATACAGACATGATAGAGAATTATTGTCTGCTTATTTTTACATGCAATTGTTTAATTTATATTAAATATATATGTGAAATATTTGAACTTCAATATTTGAACTTCAATGAGTGGCAAGGAACTTCTTTGGACGAGTGTATATCTATTTGGTGAATTATTGAACAATCATGATGATAATGATAGTGTTAGCTCAGATAATATTAGTTTTACTTGGTATTTTGTAAGTATTACTGAAATTATTTTGCTATTCTTGATCTTCATACATGGCAACATTAGGGTGTATCCTTGGTACAAGATATTTATAAGTTAAGACTAGTGTCCAGACTTATTACGGAATAAAGCTGTATAATCCTTTATTCCCTCAATAGAGGATTTGGTGCTAGGTTAGTTTTCTGCTGTCTTACACCAAGGATAAACCAAACATCCATCCACTCTTATGGGAAAGCAGGAAACTAAAATATGTGGAGTGTATTGAAAATTTATAATAGCACTCCACATGCGCGTCATGCATACCTGCACTACGTGCTATGTTTTGATTTGATGTTCACATAGCATGGGTTTGCCGACTTTAACTGTAGGTGTTATCCAACTGGTTAACATGTTATTATTCCTTTGAATTTGAAATTATATTAAAAAGAGTAAAAGTATGCTAAAAATGATAAATGTTGATGAATATTGTCGTGTATGAATTAGTCAATACATATGTTTTAGTTCTAAAAAATAGAAAAATCAATGCACTTGCGCAAGTGTAAATATGCTCACAATTGCACTCCTCCTACAGATGCTATCCATTATTCACACATCAACATCAGCGTGTGTGCATTGATTTGTCTTCAAACAACACATTCGCATGTATTGACCAATAAATATTATAAGTGTCTCATGCAACTATGTGCAGATATAAAATACATACAATTTAAAATATTTTTATTAAACAGTCAAGTTAATTACAGTTTGACAGCAACCCAACAAATAAAACAATTCAGACACTGACTAAAATGAAGATGTATTTTAAAAAAGGGGGAAGTAATTCCATATCACTGGTAGTTCATTGGTTCAAAATCAACATAATCTTCAAACTATTTTTGGAATTGAGAACTAGATTTCAATATCAAGGTCACCATAGCACTTTAATACTTGTCTGAAGTCCACTGAGTAATCAGTATCAACAAGTCTATATTTGCTTGAAACAACAACGGCCAGCATTGACATTTGTGGACACTATTAGGTCAAGATCAGCAAAACTTTGCAAATCTCGGAACCAAGTTATAGGGTTTAAAAATTAAATCCATCAAAACATCACACCAATTTAAGGGCCTAGGGGAGGGGTACTCAGGTCTGATTTTGATGGAGACATGCTGCTGGACAATCTAGAATTAACGACCAATGGATGGATATACAATATGTTCTCGATAGTTGGACCAGAAACCGTGAGCCAAATTTAACACATGCCTATGTTTACCATATATGTCACTACTTTTCAAAGTTTACAAAGCACCTAAAACTGAATTTGTTGTGAAAGTTTCACAAATTTTTGAACACAATTTCTTTACAAAAAGAGAAGGGGGGAAACCTTATTGACACCTCTCCGCCAAAAAAATGACCTAGAAAAAAGGTATAGGCATTTTTAAAGAGTGACCCTACCCCCCTAAGAAAGGTAGGTAAAGTTTCATTATCAACAAACTAAACAAATAATCCTTGGTATTGGGAATTTTGAATTTCAAAATCAAGTCCATCACAGCAAGTACACTATTTGTTTGTCTGAAGTCCAGTAGGTCACTAGCAAGATCAATATAATTTATTTGTTCTTGGAATGGATTTGATAAATACAATTATTAATTAACAAATATTATCTATATATATATATATATATATATCTTTGTTGTTTTATTGCACAGCAATTTTCATTGCTTGTCCCAGTGCATTTCCGTTTGTTTTTGTTTTTTTGTTATTTATCTATTTTATCGCGTTATTCTCCCTTGTTATTACCTGTTTCCCCACACCCTGTTGGTATATCTTGCTTTTACTCTTAGCAAATATTATCTATTTTTCAATGAATCCTCTATGACTTTACCATAATAGGTGCAATTTTGCGGTGTGAAAATTCTTAGACAACAAAAGAACAACCCAACCTTGCACTACAGGCTGACAAACCTTCCATCAATTGGTCAGGCTTATTTTCTTCTTCAAATGATACTAAAAACAACTAAATTTTGTTTAAATTTTGAGATTTTTTGAAATACTTAATTCCCCCCTAAAATGTTCCAAATTTGGGATGGTATTTACTTGTACACAATTCCCACCATTTAAAATCAAATGTGGGTTGGTCAGGCCTGTGGAACAGAGTTTTTTTCTTGACCTTAAAAAATCAAATATATTAAGGTTGAGATATTGGGCTAAATAAATACTTTTTAGACATTTACTATTCACCTGTTGTGTGCGAGTAAATTCTATGACTGATTATCAAAAGCAATTTCAATTTTTGCAATAGAATGATTAGCAATTGCATATTGATATGTAATTAAGGCGAAACAAACCCACCCTCTTGTAGGGGCAAACGGACTTCCCAGGTGTGTCAATCGGTCAGGCTTTTTTTTATCCCCCCCCCCCCTTATTTTCCCTTGAAAATAACCATGACATTATTTAACAAATCTGTAAACATTTTGCACCAATGAGTCGGTAACAACAGGTTTTTTTTCTTGTCGCCTGAAGGTAACCTATCTACATTTGCTGGTACTTTTTCAAGAAATCAACCATGAGTGACTTGTGCTTTTGCTATTATGCTATTGTTTCAGTTGAATCATTTATTGAAAAACTAGCATTTAATCAAAGTAAAACAATATTGTCAGTTTTATTTGAACAGACAAATTTTAACCAGATGTGTGCTGCATGAGTGACTTACGCTTTTATGCTATTGTTTCAGTTGTATCATTTATTAAAAAACTAGCATTTAGTCAAAGTAAAACAATATTGTCGGTTTTGTGCTGCATAGGTACTGTCCTTCAATTTCTAATCAGATAATAGTAAATGCTAGACCTGTTATTGTTGACTCCAAAAAATTGCTAATTTTACTACTATAACTTACACTATTATCCATTCCCAAAAAATAGGGAGTGGCCAATCATTGGTGCTGTAGTCATTATATAATTCCATACGGAACCTGCGCACTCCATATTTAACAACTAAATACTGCAATATTAGACCCGATATTAGAAGAGCAAAACCCCATACAAAGTCCTGTAAAATAATCATATAAAAAATCATCATTAATAATAATTTTTTTAATTATATATAAATGCTTTGACAAAAAGAGAATCAGAGTTAGGAGATAACAATTAAAGATAATGTAGTACAATGAAAATTTACAAAATAATCACAATTGTGATGTGATGTTTTATAACATATTCATTTGTATTTGATGGATAATTGCAAAAAGAAAATTAAAAACAAACCACCTAATGGAAACAATCTTTTTCTTCATTTCCCCACTCCAATTCCATTTCCCCTCACCCTTCCCATTTGTTAATTTACCCAAACAATCCTCCTGGTCCCTTCTCTCCCTTCTGTTCCCATTTCACGATCTGGTGCCATCGTCTCTTTTTTACCCACTTGCATCTCCCTCCTGGTCCCATTGGTCCCATATCACCCTTCTGTTCCCATTTGGTTATTTACCCTACTAATCCTCCTGGCCCCTATTACCACATCTGGTGCCATTTCCCCCTTTATCCTAATGTTCCCATCTCTCTTTCACCTTAAAGGGTGTTAACCCAAAAAATATGAAATGTTATCAAGCGCTGTAACCTTTGAACTTTTAATGTGATGTATAAAAAAGTATCAATTTTTCAAAGGCAATGAGTTGGAGAATCCATTTTTGGTATCAAATGTCACTAAAGATGCTCATTTTTTTAATTTTGACAAAAAAATAACTTCTTTGGCTCAAAGATTTTTGGACAACATGCAAAATCTTTTTTTCTTAACCTCATAACTGCAATTTAACACCCCATGGGATCATTTGCCCTGTATAACTCTAAATAGTTATACCTACAGAATGGGTATTTCTATATGGATAATAATTTGGCTCATGCACAATTTC
Organism: Ophiura sarsii; assembly: GCA_035610835.1. Lineage (NCBI taxonomy): Eukaryota > Metazoa > Echinodermata > Ophiuroidea > Amphilepidida > Ophiuridae > Ophiura > Ophiura sarsii. Next base: position 73,110,222 of record CM069445.1, on the reverse strand, counting down.
GACACACATTTGCATGTTTAGTTTCAGATATTGCTCCATCTACTGGGGAACATATCGGTGTCTCCCCTAAAATCATATATAAACCTCTTCAGCTAATCTATTATATGCATTGTTGGGGTTTAACACACAAAAAAACCTTTCGAGTTTATTGCACATATAATCTATATACAGCCTGTTCAAGCTATCAACAAACCTTGTCTAGCTAATTGCGCATATGTGATGCGATCAAACAAAATAAGTTGGATCAAAATAAGTTGGATCAAAATAAAAGTCAATCATATCACATTTTAAGTTTTCCACTTGTTTGTATTGAGCATTTGTAATGCTACATTTTGGAGAAAATCCCATTAAAACTAAAAACATTATTTGAAAAATATGAGCAATTGAAGTGTTTTCAAAACGATAGAAAACAAAAGAATTGTGTTACTTTGTTTAGGTATATCTCAAAATTAAAACGAGCGACTTCCCACTTATTTGACCGGATTGCTTCACATATAATCTATTAACAACCTGTATGATAATACTTACTTGATTGAGTAGGAAATTAATATTCAATGCTGAACCGAGACCAAACACGAATACCACCGAACAGCAGATGAGTGTAGCTAGTTTCCTTGGCACTGTAATAATAGGCAAGAAACAACATTGTTATGTATAAACATGTACAACTTTCCCTCACCAAAATTGAGATTTCAATATCAAAACAAAAAACAAAGCAAAGTATAACCGGATCCCTGAACCTTTCCCCACCAACGTTTACATTTTTGTATTAGAACTAAGCTCATAAGGTGATGAACCCTCTGTACTACGGGAAAACGGACCTCTCGGGTAGGGGGCAGGGCTCAGGTAGGGGCAGGGATCAGGTAGGGGCAGGGCTCATGTAGGAGCAGGGTTGGTTGATTGGGCATTTTCATGTGTGTTTGTCAATTTTTTGTGAAAAATTTGTGGTGAATTTCTATAATTTTAATTTTTTCAAACACTTTTAATGTTTTTCCAATAAAAGAAGAAAAAACAAATTCAAATTTGTAAACAAACGTTTTCACACAAAAAAATGGGTTGGTCAGGCCCATAGAATAATTATACAATTTAACTTTTAAGGCAACTTTAATACAAATAATATACAGTATCATGATTATTATGATTAAGTACCATTTTGAAAATACACAATCATGACTGTGTAGATATCTGTGATTTGAATTGACTGAGCGACATATTTTGTAATTCAGAACGTATTGCTGGTGATATATATTCCATAGATAACCAGATCTGGCATGAAAAAGAATTAGAGTTAACTTTACGGATGTTTAAGTATTAGTTGTATGATTTCTGCATGGTTGCGTATGTGTGATAATTATGAACAAATTCAAAATTGGACGATAAATATGCTGGACAAATATTTTTTAAACATTTAAATACAATAATACACATTTTAATTTTCCATCTATCACTTTGTTTTATCCACTGTAGCAAGTTCATCATATCATTTACAGGCGTTCTTATATCTGCAGATGATATTACTCTTGCTAAACGTTTGTGTAAAATTTGCAGCCTTGTTTGATATGCGAACAGTTATAGACCACTAGCGGCGTACCCTCGCTACGCTCGGGTCCCCGCTAGATGGTTCACATTAACTACCTCTGAAACCACATAAACCCCCTACAACACCCCCTAAACCAGGTTGATTTATAACCATATCCCTTCTAAAGGCATTATAAACCCCTATAACCCCCCCCCCCCAATCAGAATCAGAATCAGGTTGATTTATAACCATGTCCCTCCTAAACCATTTACCGTGGCTACTTTATTAACCCTGTATACCTCTCAAACAGCATCAAGTTAACCCTCGGTACTTTTAAAACCACATAAACCCCATACAACCGCCCCCACCCCCCCCCCCCCCCAATGCAACTACACCAACCAGGTGGATTTATAATCATAACCCTCCTAACCATTTCCCGCGGCTACTTCATCCGCTAGATGGTTATGCCATATTACCTACCTCTGAAACCACATAAACCCCCTACAACACCCCCAAACCAGGTTGATTTATAACCATATCCCTCCTAACGGCATTATAAACCCGCAACCCCCCACCCCCAATCAGGTTGATTTATAACCATATCCCTCCTAAACCATTTACCGTAGCTACTTTATTAACCCCTATATAAAATCTCTCAAACCGCATCAAGTTAACCCTCGGTATACATTTAAAACCACATAAACCCCCTACAATCGCCCCCAACCCCACTGCAACTACACCAACCAACGGCTACTTCATTAACTCTTAACCCTATCCTAAAACATTTCCCGTGGTTTTTCCCCCCTCCCATGCACACACCCAAACCAGTTTGATTTATAATCCCTTAGATTGTTGATAAAGTAAAGAAATCAGGTTGCTTCATTAACCCCCGCAAAACGCTACCGCGGCAGTGAGACCTTGCGCAAACATGCACGCGACGCGTTACCACGGTAATATTACGCTGTAGTAGTACGCGCAACGCACAATGTTGTTCAATTCTAGTGGTATTTATGAGCCAAATCTGAGAGGTTTTTTGCTGTTTTTAGAGCCAATTGTTAACCAATTTCAGTGGAATAAACTTTAACACCCTTCCCGTCATTTCCTCTATCTTTCATGCAAATTAGGCGCCACTTTGATTAAAAGCAACGGAGAAATAAGGATAACAAATAAACAAACAAACAAACACACAAACACACACACAAACATACACCGTTTCCAGATTTATAGTAGGATACTGGGCTGGCATAGTCAAAATGAGGAATTACAAGAGCATTTGATAACATTACAAGTGTTGGATGTGGAAGAAAATGCTTTACACAACGAATTATACCAATTCTTTTAGAATTTTTTTTTGCTAAGTAATCAATATGTGATGACTGAGACATATTACTATCAAATTTGATACCAAGATATTTAATTGCCTATTTAACAGTCATTTTTCAAATTTGAGTTCATTTGCTCCAGTGGTTCTAATGAAAGAAGCAAAAAATCACTTAAAATTTCCCATAGAACAGTAGGCCCGGGGCGATCTCAGACGCACAACAAGCGCGGCACAATCTCAACTGCCACGCACAGCACAATGAAGCATAGGACCCAGGAAAAAAACAAGGCAAACGCAACACTTTCAAACAGTTGTTTTTTCAGTTTCCTCCACCAAATGCATTAGGGATAGGGAAAATGTGCAACAGCATCAAAATAGCAATCAAAGTCTAAATCAAACAATGTACATTTACCAACAAATTGCATAACTGTGGAAGTGTTTATTCTACACCTTGTTTAGTTTGAATTAGTTTTGAATAGAAATATCATGTGTAAATATGGAAAAGCACAACGTAGCCACAAAATGTTGGTTTATTTTTAACGCATATGGCATATATTTGGGCAAAGAATCACAAAGATTACTGACCAAACACAAGGCATGTTTGTACTTATTTCAATTCATTTCTCATGGTGATTCCAAATATGGTAATGAAATTCAGTAATTTAGACATTTTCAAAACATTTTGTGAAATTATGGAATGTCGTCTGTAGCTGCCTGCCGCGTGGAAAGTGCTAAAAATCTATTCATACTTACCTCCAAAGTCACCAACATTGTGAACAAATAGTTCTATATTTGCAACCATTGAGCTAAGACCAGCTAGTACAAGAGCTAAAAAGAATATGACGGTCAGAAATCTACCCCCACTGACTTCATTGTATAGGATGGGCATCCTGTGTGAGAGAAGACAAAGTGGATGGTTACACACAGTCACTTGAGTAACATTGAATACTTTCAGTTGCTGATTATTGTATCTTATTTTCACTGCTGTTCTGTCAAAACCTTTCATAAAAATTGAGTGGATACTTTTAAAGTTATGATGACTTATTATAGGTAACAAGACGAACCAAACACAAAGTTGCCATAAAATGATTTTCTATGGAATATTATTGCCTAGTGAGTGCTTAGCAGTGACAATTTGTGTGAATGCGACTGTGCATATTCTGCCATATTTACGTTACATGTGACAGCATACTTTGCAATATACATAACTTTTAAAAAGATCTGTTTGATGCGGAAATATCCTTTTTGGCTTTTGACTAATGAAATTACAGTATTCATGTCTACTGAATGATAAAACCTTATGCTTTTATGATGACGTTCACAATTTTAATCTAATTCAATATTGAACAATTTTGACAAAGGGATCATCTGTTATCACACATTTGCTCAACCCTCTTATACTAAGAGACGCAATCTTACCATATAAATGTAAGCCCTGTGTTGGCTGGTCCATTCTCTTTTAGAATGTCAACAATTTCAGACTGGTTGGTTCCATTCTGCATTTGTGTTGCGAATACGGTTGAGAATGTCAGCATGCCACATATTAAACTAGAACGAATAGGAACGTAAAGGGTATAAATGTTTTATTGTTTGATTTATTGTTAAAATTTAAACAAAAGTTTGTCATAACATTTTAAATATTGTTTTGATGTTTTTATAGGAAAATTGTTTGTTATTGTTATCATATTCTATAGTGTGTGATTCGAACACAAAAACCAGCCTCAAAACATGTTTGGCAAATATCTTATCAATATATCAAATGAAATAATAACTTATTGACACAAATTTTATGTAAACTATGATTGAAACTTGAGGGTGAGATTATGATGAAATCTGTGAGAAAAAAAAACCAGCTGAAAAAGTCAAAAGTTTTGAATTTTCAATTAATCGTATAGCAAGTGCTTATTCATTTATAACCATATTTCACTGAATAATCAAACTTATCACACATCAGTATAGTGTTCTGCCAAAAGTAGCCCTTTTAGTACATTTTACCATAGGCCCAAATTTTCTCAGGGTGCTATTTTGTGAAAACTGGGGCTAGTCGCCCTTCACCCCATGCAATTTAACTCTGATGCTTCATTATATTGAAAGTATAATGTTGGAACATGCAATTAACTGGTAAGAGATTAATTAGGCAAATGAAAGTTGATTTATTGGTTCCTATTTCAAGTTCTTGGATTTGGGAGGAGAGGACTATTTCATTATTCATTATTTTCTTGACTTTCATTATTGTAAAATCTAAATGACAAATGCAGTGAGACAAAAATTCACATTTTGTATCACATCTGAAACGGATTGTTATGTATCATGAGTTGTATTTTACGCTCCTATATTTAAGAAAAGGAAAGTCCGAAAATAAATAATCAAAGTTCTCCAGTTCGACGCAGGACGAGAAACGGGAACCAATGAATCAATTTTGATTGGTCTTATAACATGTGAGAGGGTACTACACTTGGAGAAATTCAATTAGTTTAAAACTCAAAGGCACTACCAAACAACATCAATACAGAGGTAACTTGACAAAGGAATTGACAAAATAAATCACAGGTTACAAACTTGAAACATTTGTTCTGGTGGATAACTGAAACATGATGTTCCATTATTTGACATTGCCATGCCATCCCACTGCAATCAATTAAATGATCGATAGCACTCCATCATCTTTATCTTTTTTTTTATTTTAAAAAAGCTTCAATAATTGGTGAACTTCACAAATATGTTAAAGAAAAAAGAAACAACCCAGCCGACCAACCCTATTCTCTAATCATATTAGCTGGTTGCTGGTCGCAACAGGTCGCTGCACCTAATAATCGCTAGCTCAAATTATTTTGGTGCGACCTTTGAGCGCCATAGGTCGCATCGAGCAACTAAATCGCCGGAAGTCGCACATAATTCAGGTCTTTTTTGGCCGCACAGACAACAACTTGGATAATGGCTGCTGATTGGTTATCCTAAGGGGTCGTCCAAAATTATCGCCATTTTTACTTACGTACAGAGCGTACGTAACTTTTTACCCCCTTCCCCCCTTGAGTTACGTACGCAATAAATGGCGAAATTTTATTTTATTTTGTACTTTAAAAAAAAAATCCCGCCTCTCAAGATCGCCATTTAAGTTACGTATGGTTGGGGTATATTTCGACCCCCTCCCCCTTCTTACGTACGCTTTGTACGTAACTGAAAATGGCGAAAATTATGGACGACCCCTAAATAGCCTCACCCCATTGGTTGAAAAAGTACGGTGTTCATTACATCATAAGCAACCAATCATTTGAGTTGAAGTCAACTGGCCATGACTGGTCGTTTCCAGTCAAGCCATCTCTTGATCGGTGTATCGGGAAGTCGCAGCAGGTCGCAGAATCAGAGGAAGGTTTTTGAATATGACGTAAAACTCGTCATAGGAGCAACCCGAATCGCAAAGCGACCTTGGTTTGTTTTCAGCATAAGAGGTCAGATTTAGCTGGCAGCTATTTCTTTCTTTTTCTAAAAGACTTTTAATTCAAGCGATAGATTTTTATTGCTTGGTCCTGCTGGATTAACAACCTGGTACCTGTGGGATATTTTATTTCACACAATTTCCACAAACAATTATGCATACGAATGTCAATTAATCGCAATACATGTTAATTACATTATGAATAGATCTAAAATGTTGCAGATATCCATCCATTCAGGAACACAGTAGGAAAGTAGGGACATCCTAGTACGGTAAAAATGTGGCTGAAACCAAATTTGATAACTGCCTTTTGAACACATTTCACAGCTGTTTTATGCTCACATGATGTATCTAATCAATTCAGAGAACAACTCAACATCTGGATCAGTCTCTGTTTTAAATATCATGTACCAGCATATTCCTGCCTTCTCTCTGAATTTCAGCACAACAATCACAGGTACTGACGTCAGGAATATAGATTTTTTATAAATGTGCCACATGCCCCAAATTGTTAAAGGGCATTAATTATCAATGGCAAACCAAATAATTAAACAAAACAAAAACATACAAACAAATAACAAAAACATCCCACCAACAAATAAACAAACAGACATCCATACCTAACCAAGTTGTTTCCTGCAGGTATCAATACAGATAAGCGTACAATGCCATGGTCAGGCCTCATATAGGTGGCGTAGCTAAGCATTAACCCCCACCCAGCTCCCGTATCAAACGAGATCTGGATGGCTGCATCGACCCACATTTTGGCGCTTTTAAATTGAGCTAAAATAGGATTCAAAGATATTATGGGTAACGATAACTTGTTGATAATCACAATTTTTGATATTATACTTGATTCAGCATTGAAGTCCACTCAATTCTACAATACTATTCTATCTTAGGCTATATTAAAAAATCTTTTGTCTCAATGCTCTTCAGTTTTTCAAACCTAATGCGGAATGCTTTTAAAAAGAAATTATAAATATAAAATGAAATCCTTGTAAAAGTGACATTTTGAAAATTTGGTGAAGCGTTGGGATTTTTTCTTTTTTTTCTTTTTCCTAACGCGCGCGGGAGCTTTAAGACAAATGATTTTTTTTAATATAGCCTAAAACTCCTCAAAAATAAGTTCAGACATTTTTTTCATTCACTTATTTATTTATGTCTTGTGATATGTTCAAATTGTGTTGCACATCAATGGAAAGCCGATTTGTTCATCTTTCCGATGGTACTGAATTTGTATCAATTACCTGTTTCAGTGCTCAGTTAGGTGCTTGAGAATAAAGGTTTCAATCTGAATGAAACAAAATACCCACTTTGTATAGTGCTCAAAAGAACAACTCTGTTATCGGTTTAATGAAGTGTTACGTTGACAACTTTTGAGGACAAAAAAAGATGATCTTGGCCCATTCAGATTGAGAACCCTATATCTCAGATCAAGTGGCTAAGCACTGCAACACGATATGAACATGTATCAAAATATATGAAACTTAGGCGATTGACAAAATGTCTGACATTTTTTAGGAGTTTATTCTATTCGATATTATTCTGGGATAAAGCCAAAGAATATAAATCTATCACTCCAAGGCAGTGATATATGAGGGCTACATGACTGACTGGTTACAGATCATATATAGTGCATTGATCAAATGTGTTGACATGTATGCAAAGACACAGCAGATATATACACAAGCCAATATGGTACAGCAAGTTGATATCACTGCCTGGAGTAAAGCAAATGGACTTTATTAATTAATTTCATTTGATTATCTTTCAATCCCTTGCAGAAGTGAATACAAACATGCCATCTTTGAAGTCAGTGGTTGAGTTACTTGCTAGGATGAACAAATACCAATTTAGCCCCAGTTATTATTAGTGTTGTGACAAAACAAAAATGTAGGATTTTCCACACCCTGCAATTAAAGGTGGATTGGATCTGATTAAAACACTAGTAGTATTTAGGTCAACAAAAATTGTTTGCTTGCCCTTGTCCGACCGACCGTGAACTACAGTCCTGTGTACTTTTTTTTGGTTTTTTGCAAAATTATATTATTTTTTACAATTTTTCAACAAAAAAACAAAAAAAACCATGTCTCGTATATGCCCTTGATTGACCCCCATGTGACCCCATGGCATATGGTTCATGTTAGGTCCTGTTTTGGACTTAGAAAATGAAAAAATGTTAAAGATTTGTTTATTTTTCTTCATTTCTGGTATCTAATTTAGAAAAAAAAGAAAAAAAGGAAGAAAAACCATCCGACCCTTCCTTTTTGGAGAGCATCTATGGGCAAGCAAATAGGTTTTTTTTGCCTTAGTACTAGTAGTCTCTGTCCTCTGTCAAGAAGAATTAAAGTTCCGCCCAAATAAGGAAAAAAATGCACTCCCTCCCGTAAAAATGGGTCACACAACAATATTTTAGCGAATTGAATCTTAATTATGTAATGTATAGCAATGGTAATGTATGTTTGTTTGAACACATATTTTATCTACCATGAATATATAGTTTGCCATTTTGTTGTTGCTGCACAGTCTGTTTATCAGAAGCTGAATTTCTGATTTTAATGAGAATTTCTTATTGTAAGGAAGCCAATGTATACATTTTCTTCTATTTTCAGCCGAATTTCAATCTATTCAAGTTCTTTCTGATCTACTGTAAAAAAGGACATATGTCGGCCTTTTTTAAAGTATTTTTTGCAGATACAATATGAATTATTTTCTTTTTTGTGCCGGTCAGTATGGCTTCCACTTAAAGGCATATTATGTGATCTTTTCCAGAGAGCGCCCTCTATTCATGATTTTTTTTTAGAAAGTAGATTTTCTTGCAGATTTACATTTCTGATCATAAATCATACATACATTCCAAGTTACAGAGCGATACGATTCCTAATTACCTCAAAATCATGGTTTTAGAGTGAATTTAGAGTGAAAATATAAACTGTCGGAGTTATCCGACAGTTTATTTTCACTCTAAAATCATGTTTTTGAAGTAATTAAGAATCGTATCGCCCTGTAACTTGGAATGTATGTACGATTTATGATCAGAAATGTAAATCTGCAAGAAAATCTTCTTTCAATTTTTTGTTCGATGTTGAGGGCGTTTCTTGGAAAGATCACATAATATACCTTTAAGCACTACAGTTGATGAAGACCAGGCAGTGACTTTGCTGCCGACTGGCATCAACAAGTGTAGCCACTTACCTGCATATTCTTTTAACAAGTTAATTATATGATAATTATTTTTGCCCATCTGTTATTTTATACTGGTAGGGATTTGTTGTAAAAATTAACAATTGGATAGGTCTATCTGATACAGCCATGGCATGCTGCGACTTGTTAAAATATCCTTTTTATATGGCGCTTTCTGAATTATGCTCAAAGCGTGTACATTTTAATCAGTTCCCATTACATAGGTGGCTGCATATATTACAAATACTGATAATTGTGCACATTCTCATCAAACACTAAGATTGGGATTATCAACAAACAGCTTCCCCATGTAACTCCTGGATGGAGAGAGGCAAGTGCGGTAAAGTTTTGTTGCAAAATGGCCTACATCCAAATTTTTACAAAATGTAAACATGATTTTAAAAAAATTGAAAACTAGCACATTTTAAATTTATTTCAATTTCAATTAGTATGTAGTGTACCTCTTTCATAATCCATTCAGTTTTTCAATTGCTCAACTTGAATATTTAGAAACAGTTTTTAGACTTTTTCTCAATAATAGCCAAAGTGGATAAAGGCCCTTTTGCAAAAAACCTCTTCATTTGTTGAACCAATCAGATGAATAGTAAGAATGATCATATCCCCTACAGAGATTTGAGTGAAACATTCAAATGCTAGATTTATCTATTCTTCCCTCCCTCTGCCCCATCTTCCCTCCCTCCATCTTCTTCTCCCCCCCCCCTCTCCATTTGTTGTAATTGCCCTCCACTAGATTGAACAATAAGTGAACAACTTTATAGGTGGTATTTCAGGTTGAAATTTTAATGAAATCATTTATTTTAATTACTATAAGATGATAACTAAAAGACACTTTAAGTGAATAATTTAGAGACTTCAATTTAAGCAAAAGTTGATAAGAAATTGGCGAAACCTCTTTACAGCAGCGAATGAATACAGAAGGACACAGGGGCATTTGAAGGCAACAAGCGTACTGTGCGTGACGAGTATGTGCGACCAAAACCATGTGCATGTGACCATAATCACGCTCGTACGCTTGGATTACTTTTGCGCGCGTAGAGATAAAAAACAAATATTTCTCACCAATTTGTAACTGATTGAACTATAATCAAGAGTGTTATTGATGATCTACACCTATGTGACCACAACCAATGTTAGTTTACTCAAAAATGACCAATATTAGTAACACCCAAACACAAACAATCAATAAACAGACACACAAATAAAGAAACAAAAACAGACAAATAAAAAAACCTAAATAGATAAAACCATGCAAAGAAACAACAAATAAGTAAACAAATACACACCAGAGATATGAAGAAATCAAATCTAAACAACACAGATATTTTCCAGACAACACCAATGAAATCTGACTAACACAAAGGTTTTGAAAGATATACCTAACCAAGTTATTCCCTAGAGGCACCAGTGTAGCTAATCGTACAATACCATGATCCGCCTGCATAAAGGTAGAGTAAGTCAAAAATAGACCAATTCCGGCTCCAGTGTCAAAAGCATTCTGACTGGCTGCATCTACCCATGTACGTGGATTTTTAAGTTCAGCTACAAATGGGATCATACAAAGTGCATTGGGTCAGTGTGTGCGGACAATTTAGTTAGTAACATTTAAAATACACAAACAAACAAATCATTTTAGACATAATGAATGGGTTGAGAGGAGTTAAAATGTGAAAACATCATATTCTAAAATATCTTAAAATATTTTATGATTGTGTAATCATTAGTCAGCATAATTACTTACTGTATACAGTGTTGTCACTAAATTTTACTGACGGCGAACGGAATAAGTGTTGCAAACGAAGTGCAGTGGATCATGGCATGAGGTCTAGAGGCCTTCTTAATGTTTTTTTAGGGGTCATTAATGCACTTTGAGGGTTCTTGTCACATAATTTCTTGTTTTATGAGGCAGTTTAATGATTTTATCCACAAATTGTAAAAAAGAAATAGTGCCGGTATTTTTACCCAGTTTTTTTTAGAGTGCCGGCTCCTCCCGGCCGCCGCCGACCGCCTTAGTGACAACCCTGTGTATACACTACACCCAGGAGGGAGAGGACAACCATTACACTGTAAGCATGCGTAACCACAAAAATGCGTAATAAGGGTTGTTTTTTAGATGTGGTGCATTATGCGCGTAACGCGTCAAGGGAACACTAAAATCGACTATTTCCAAAGAAAGGGGTATTTTACTCATTTTAGAAGGTTAAATTGGAGGAAACATGTTAAAGCCTCTTTTATGATGCATTTTGGCTTCTGAGTCTAAACCCTTTATCATATATGCTTACAGAATAGTTGATTGCCCCCACCCCCCTTCCCCTGATAACTACACATTAAATAAATTAGCTCGGAGTTATAAAACAATTACTGCAAACCATCAAACACACACTCAAAACACTGTTAAAGGAATAGAGATAGTTGCTGGTATGAGAAGGGCATAAGCAAAGTACCATACAACTAGGCCTTACACCGCACACTTTTTACAATTATACAAACTACAGCTGTCTGTGTTCTGTGAGGTAACTTACATGACTATTAGAAATAAAAATCCACAAATGCTTTATTGTTATTTTGTCCATCACCCTTACTCCCCACACCTTTGTGCGACCTTCTTAATTTTAATTGATGTTAGTTGTTACTATTAGGCATGTAAATGCCCCCAGTCATGACCCCCACCCCCAAATGTTGAGTTTTAATGGTCAAAATTACTTTAAAAATTAGCTTTAAAGTAGTCTGAAATGTCTTATTCAGAACAAATTAAGCTAATTTCAGGCAATTTGTACAATCAAAGCTAACATTTTCACACATCCCCCCCCCCCCATTTTGTTGTCGTCCCCCAGATTTTTTCTTTCTTGCCCCTCCCCCCAAAAAGAATTTTAATGCTGTCGCCGCCACTGCTCTCTCTATGTAGTACCATTAGGTATTCCATTCGGCGTGTTTCCACAGAACTGAACTTTCAGGTTATTGCCGTGTAAGAAATTGCAATTCCAGTAAGTTCTCCTGTGGAAACACACAATAATCGGATTATTGATAAACCGATTATCACCCATAAACAGTTTATTATAACCTTCTCTAGAGATAGCTCTTTCTGCTCAAGATCGGCACACTGCGCTGTGGAACACACCGGTTTATGATAAACCGTTTAAGCTGAATTTGGAATCATAAGGCGCCCCGTTGTGCACCCTACCTTTCACGCGCGCCTCACGGCCCACGCAGTAATACGCTCGGTTCTACGCAGCCTTGTTATGGCAGCAGAGATGCGGTGCGTTCGACAAACACCGCAAGGCTTAAATGGTTTAAATCAGGAGGGTCAGAAGCTGATTATTTAAACGTTTTATTGCGCTCTGTGGAAACGTGTCGATTAAGTGCCAACACAGAGTTTTCATCCAGGGTAAGATAAACCGTTTAACTAGCTCTTCTGTTTCCACAGAAAACTAGCTCTTTTCTGTGGAAACACACATTGTCGATTGTCTAGACATTTTAGAGGTTCAGCTAGACGTGAATGGCATGTGTGGAGAATGTGAAGGAGAAAGGGAGAAGTACATATACTAACCTAATGATGTTATTTCCGATAGGTACAAGACAGGCATATCGCACGATACCATTACGAGCAGTCATGTAGGTAGCATACGGTACAAATAACCCAAGCCCAGCACCAGTATCAAAGGCATTCTGAGAGATAGCATCAACCCATAGACGAGGGTTTGCCAATCCATCTACAAATCATGATGCATGATGGGAAACAGGCAAGGAATAAACAGAGATTTGGTGTAAAAAAGGTTTGGTTGGCAAAGCAGGGTTGAAGAGGAGTGTTTGAGACAAAGAATCTGTAGAAATGATCTCATCTTAACTCTGATCATTCTGTACACAACAAATCCCTACGCTACTAGCTTGTGGTACCGCGTGATCGCCCGTGATCATTTTCTCCCCTGATAGTTTCATTGCCAAAAACATGCCCGGGGAGTTAGAGTTAATCTTAATGTTCATGGTTTTGGGGATGAAGTATCAGGGGAAGAAATGTGTAGAGCTCGAAAGGGATTGAATAATGAGATTGAGCGTATGGGGTTACCAGCATATAGTAACTGCAGTTAAGCATAAGGATAAGGAGCATTAGGGTTAAGCACAGTTTTCAACACACTTCCAAATTTCACCATATTTGTCACTGTTTTCATGACATCGCCAGGGTAATAAAATTGGCATTACATTTTTGATTTTCATAACTTTTTATAAGCTCCTCAAAAAAAGTTCAGATTTTTTTCACCAATTTTTCAAATATTTTGGGATACTCATATTGTTTTCATATCGATGGAAACCTGAGGTGTCCCTCTTTCCAAAGATACCTCATTTGTAGCAATGAATTATTCCAGTGCCACTTCCTTGCTTATTTCAGTGCTTAGCCACTTCCTTGAGAATGTATGGGAGGAGATATCAGTCAAAATATGCCAAATCCATCACTATTTTGCACTCGAAAGAACAACTTTGTAGTCTGTTCAATGAAGTGTTTACATTGTATTTTGTGCACAAAACAGTGATGATTTTGGCAAATTCAGAAAGAGACTTCCCTTTATTCTCAAGCAAGCGGCCAAGCACTGACAAAAATGAGTGCCACAAATCTGGTATCATTGAAAAGAAGAACACATTTATAAGCTTTCCATTATTGATGTCTAACACACTATGGAAATATAACAAAATAAAATAATACAAAATATAAGGCAAAATTCTGAACTTTTTTGATAGGGTTATTGTGAAAATTGTTGTTGGGTGTTAGGAGTTGGATGTTTATTAACCCTAACCATCCTCAATGCCGCAAATGTGCACGGTAAAGTCTGTCTGTGCCAGCTGGCGTGGCACTTTTTCGATGAAATAATGGCCCCAGGCTACATAGTCGGGCCAATACACTGGCCCGAGTATGGTTGGACCCCGTGGCGCTCTGGTAGAGCGTTCGTCTGGCAACCTAGAGGTTGTGGGTTCGAGCCCCGGTGGCGGCGCCACTCTTTTTGTCGTTGAAAAAAAAAATCTTCAAAATGTGACTTAGGAGGTTAGGGTTAAAGGATACTGTATGCCAACCAATCATCTTTTACACTAATCATGACTTGGGTTAGTAGAACAGAAAATGCTGAAATGAATGCACTGTTGCCCGGTGAAAGATATGGTACACACTTTTTGGCTTGAGAAATATGTTTTTTTCTTCTAAGATGCAATAAATAATCATGCTATGACATCGTCAAAAAAATAAACTTGGCTTGTGATAGACTATTATTAATTTGTTCCGTCATGTGAGTGAATGATAAAGATGATCAATAAAAGAATGAATAAATAGGGATAGTAAATGGAATTTTCATGTTATTTGTTCAAGCTATTTTGTATGAATCAGGAATAGTTATATTTTGAATCAAATTTGTCCATATGATCTGCGTGGATTTTTTTTTTAAGTATGAAAGAAAGTGTGGCTCTTATAATCCAATGAGTTGAATTTTGAGTTGAATTTTTAATTGATCTTTACAGTAATATTTTAATTATGCCAGTTGAAACTTATGATGAATTTTTAAAAATAACTACTGCAAAGCGTGAAATGAAATTTACCAAATTTGCAAGTGGTGGTAAATAGAGAATGGCCCATAAGGTGAAAACCCCTCCCTGTTCTACAGACCGAACCAACTATCTTTTCTCTTAAATTTTCCACACACAAAACTTTTTTGAAATTTTAATTTTGTTGTTGTTGCAATTTAAAAAAATAAAAAATAAATTTAAACATTTTGAAATTTCGAATATTTCTAAATTCCAAATTGCTAAAAATTCACAAAATTGCTGAAAATTCACCAATATGTTTGGGAAAAGGTAAATAACCCCCTAAAAAGCCCCATCAACCAACCCTACCTGAAAGGTCTGTTTGCCTGTTATTTTGTCACCTAAGCAGTTTATAACCATGGAGGTAATACAGGTGGTCCTCAGTAAAAGAGGGTTTGGAGGTTTATTGTATAATGGAAGGTCCTTCCTTTTCATCCCTTTTGTGAAACTAAAAAATCCCTTTTAAACCCCTTTTTTGATAACATTTCTCATTTGTTTACTATATGTGTTCACTGGTATTGATTCTCCTTCTACAGGGTATCCAACTATTATCATTTTGCCAGTGACATTTAGCTGTTTCAATATTCCAGACCCCCCCTACCCTGACTCCCCACTTAAACTAACTAACTAGGTCTGTATGATAACAACAACACGACTACAGGTATAATTATTATAGGTGGACTATTTCCACTGTACATCTGTTTGGACCATTATCCATTCACTAATTCATGGATTTATACTCCTATAGAATTTCTTTTTTCAATTTGGACAGATTTCCAAAACAAATGTCAAAATATATTTTAACAGATGTCTTTTACAGACTCATAGAATGACTGAAAATGTTGCTGGACTTTTTTTTTGTGTGTACTCATGATAAAGCATAATTTTCTATAATTAATTGATTCAAGGATGTGCATTGTGGGACATCGTCAGAAACCGTGGTGTTCAATACTATTATTGGGATGGTTTAGTTAGAATGTTCTTATCTACAAGATCACACTTTTGTTGTTGTTGTTGTTGATCAAACTAATGTAAAAAGGGTTATTTTCAAGCTAAAGATGACTATGTTTCTCACAATCACTATGTGTTGGGTTGGATTTAAGATTAATGATTTTTGGTACACTTGATTTCTGACCCCTGGCCACAAGCACTTCTAGGCGCATGCACACAACTTTTGTCCCATACCAGAATACCTGTATATATCGTCTGCGAAAATTTAGCCTGGGATTTAGAATAAGGCAGTCCCAGATTGTCTGTAACCATCTGGCGTTACTAACACGGAAATCCCACCCTTCTAATAATGCTGAATCATTATGCTAAGATAAGTGACATAGAATTTACGAGTTAAGTGCTCTTATTTTAAACAATTTTATAAGCCTGGTCAATGCTACACATTTACTCATAGACCATAGAATGATATGTGAAAGGCCTTGTAAAAGGGGTTGTCTACTGGAGTGAAACACTTTACAGTTTGACAGATTGAGCACAACAAAGATGTTAAAGAAACATTTTATCCTCATTATTTGGTTAAAGATTTACTCTTTCCTGTCATTTCCTATATTATACTGAAGAACCAATGAAATTAATAACTGAATAATGTAATGCAATTCTATATATTCATTTTTCTTGTCAGACCGTGTCAAATCAAGAAAAATAATTTAATTTTTAGTTATTTTTCTGACATAACTTTTACTCACTTGATTTAGCTCAGTTGATTAAGCAAGCTTCAGACTATAATGGATCTGATCTTTTGGAAAATTTTATTCTGTTTTCTATCTCATGTAATGTATCAGTCTATCTGTTTTGGTTTTGTGTATTATTTGTATTGTTCCATTATATTGTGTTTTGTTAATTACTTTTTTTTATTACTGTGGCTGCACTTCTACTCCGTGGGTTTTCTTATTATTTTCCAAGCATGTTAAAAAAGTTATAATAATAACATTTCTTGTTGTTGAAGGGTCTCCATTATTATCAGCCCTACTTGTTATTAAGGTTTGCCAAGATTGCCCTCTAAATGCCGACATTGTCCAGGAATGAGCTTCCAAGATTCCCCTCAATGCACAGAGACCAACTAAATATTTTCATTCAACCTTTAAATATACACATTCCTCCATGAATATAGTATTTTTTTCAACCGTTGACTTCAGAATAGGCATGTTTGTTTTCGTTTTTGAATAAAATTTCATAAATACAGTGAAACCTTGTTAACACTAAGTTGCCCGGGTCCAAATTTAAGTTTGTGTTAACAGGAATTTCAGGTTATGAAATAGTATACAAACATTAATTGAATGTCCGAGCGTGTGACAGTACAAACTATATAACGAATGAAAATATTCTAGCCATCTGATTGGTGGATACTACATCAGATAACACAAAATAGTTTGGTCCAGTTCATGCTTGACGTCACTTCCCGATCTTTTTTTTCTATCAAAAAGTACTATTGACCGCCCACTAGTACTTTTGAAAGACAAAAATGCCCTGCCTCGTACGATTTTGCCATAATGGCATGGAGGATCGACTCGCCTGTAAAATCTTTTTCATGTTAAATTTGATCAAAATCACACACAAACATATTTTCATGCGTTATATAAAACAAATATGGACTGCTCTTTATTCGTGAAATAGGGTGAACTATTGTCCCTTGGTGATCTGGAGACGTAAGCTTACTATTTTAAAATAGTAGGCTTACGGTCTCCAGATCACCTTGGGGTAATAGTTCACCCCATTTCCCTCATGAACAGTCCATATTTGTATACTATATCACAAGGTCAAATTTAGATTTTTCCATTGCATGAGGCGAAGCCGAGTGTAATGGAATAATCCAAATTGGACAGAGTGATATAGTTTTACTATTGCACAAGCAAAAGGCATTCAATATTTGTTTTATATCATGATATCACACTTTTCTATTCCAGCCATAATGATAGTAAAAATATCACATGGTCGAAATCAAGCATATCATGATATAATATAATATATAAGATGGGGACTTGAAATACACTATGACCAATTATAGCGTTAATATTCATGGCTCAATAAATTCAACTTCCCTAGATAAGATCATTCTGAGACACCCTGTATTAGTTATTCTATGCATACAATAGCACAATAATGCTTTCTGACCATTAGGCTAAATTAAAAAAAATCTTTTGTCTCAAAGCTCTTCAGTTTTTCAAAGCCTAATGCAGAATGCATTTTTTTTTTTTTAAATATAAAATATTGAAATCCTTGTAAAAGTGACTTTTTGTATTTAAAATGATGTGATCAATTTGAAAATCTGAAAAATCAGTGAAATTTTGGGATTTTTGTTTTTGTTGAAAAAAAGAAAAAGATTTTTTGTTTTTCTAATGCGCATCAATACACTAACGCTCGCGGGAGCTTTGAGACAAATGATTTTTTAAAATTTAGCCTTACACTTGTAACAACGACATCTTAATAATCCTTCGGACATAAACTGTTTTTCTTGGGTCCATTCCATTCCACCTAAACATGACATCAACAATTTACAGATTCTCAAATGTTCGCCAAATTGTTGCCCCTGTGCTGGGATTTTCCTAATAGATCACTCAAGTACTAACACACAGCGTGTGCATTAGAGTCACACACCAGATAATGACCTCCACTCACTGGAATAGACTCTGATGTCAAATTTAAATTGGAATGGAAGCTGTGTTCATTGAAATATGGTTCAATATCAAGTATTACTTCTGGTGGAATGGCATAAAACCTTTGCGTTGGTTTTTATTTTTGTTTTGGAGTGTCCAAATATTCCATAGTCCAATTACTGATGCTGATTTCAGCTAGGAATGATCATTGAAAGAATAATGGGGAAATCTGTTCCGAGATTACACAGGTTGTGCTCGAGTAATTTGTATTTACATGTACATCCAAAGGATTATGAGGCTATCTAAAAACAGCATGCAACATGTACAAATGAAAAGTGGGTATGCAGAAAGCAGACAGCTGAATGCTATTATAAGCCTATATCAGGGGTGTACTTTCGGCGCGAATCCGCGAATCGATTCGCGTAAAATCACTACCGCGCGAATCCAGGTGGATTCTCGCCAAAAAAACCAAAAACCAAAACTTTTTTCTTTCTTTTTTAAACTTTTTTTTTTTTTTAAACTTTTTTTTCTTCTTCTTTTTAAGTCCAAAACAGGACCTTAGATGACTGGTATTTGACCCTTAGTCAACAAACATGCCGAATTTGGAAGTTATGCAAGCTTATAGCCTTATTCTTGATATTAGTTTAATTAATTTTAAGAAGTGTTTGATTCAATTTGTGTACTATTATTTTCTAAGTATACAATAGTACAATAAATGTTTAAAATGCGGAATTTAAATTCAGTAAAAAGGATTCTCGCAAAAATATTCTGCGAGAATCTATTTGCGAGAATCCATGGATTCTCGCAAAATTCCTCTGTGAGAATCCATTTGGATTCTCGCAGGATGTCGCGAAAGTACACCCCTGTATATTATTTGCAATCTTAAAAAATTTCAACTCAGAAGCTCAATCAGCAATAAATTGATTCAAGACGCACATATCAAGGGATAGTATTTTTCCAATGTGTTGAACTCTGCACATTTCATACAAATGCTTGTACTTGTATTGAATACTAAATTTTTGGATGAAAATTGGGCAATTTTGGAAGAATTGATAACAATGCATCTGAAAATGAATACAATTGTAACTAACGGTCAATGAATCACTAGACATTTCAATGGAGACGTCTCTGTTAGAGGGGATTATGTTTATTTTGATTAATTTCTGATGATTAAACTTCTGAGCATGCATAATTGAAATTGCAAAAGTGCATTATTAATCACTGATATACATGTACAGGCATATGGTATAAAACACTTTATAATTTCAAATTTCAAGCATTTGATACACATGTAAGCCTAACAACAAATTGTCTGGTTGTCCTCTTACAAATGATGGGTAATAAGTGAACAAAAAGGGCCAATACCGTATTTACTCTATTAAACCTCCCTGCACTATTATTATTAACAACAAATTTGCCTGCAAAGTTGAGCTTCTTAGCTGTAAATCATGAGATGAATACCTTTTTGCGATAAAATCGGTCAAAATGATGCGAGATGCAGTGCAATTCAAGTTCTGGATTGACAACCCAGCGGCAATGTAGCAGGTGACGCCCAACACGGCATGGTAAAGGAAATTAATATTTGAGCAACTTTGGTAGTCTGAACCTATTCCCTTGTATAACAAAATTTAATCTCTTCAGCGATGTAAACAAGTCGACATCGCATTTCTTTTTAACATTTCTTTTTAACGCCACTAGCGCTTGAAAAATTGACCCCCAATAAATTCCCCCCACACCCTTTTTTGAAAACGCAGCTCCACAGGGCAGTTTAATGGAGTAAATATGATATTGTAAACAGCATGTATTATTTAGTACTTTTCACTTAATTAATGTTTTAAAAATTGTACAAACATTAAAATTGTGGGAAATTACCGATTTGGAATGTCAAAATTGGAACAAAAGTGGTTTGGACAATTAGGGTTTCATAAAGAAAGGAGAAAAAAAAAAAAAAAAAAATTGTTTTCCCCAAAACTTGAAGGAAAGATAGCAACCAAACAACCCTTTCCAGCCTAATGTGAACACAATAGCATGGATGCAGCTGCAAGCGTGATAAGCATTTATCAAATCAATCATCAATACAATATTTATTTTCATTTTTAGAAACCGGGATCCTGTTTCATGAAAGTAAAGATTAATCTTCTTCAAGGTATATTATGTGATCTTTCCAGGGAACGCCCTCAACATCAAAAAAAAAATTGAAAGAAGATTTTCTTGCAGATTTACATTTCTGATCATAAATCGTACATACATTCCAAGTTAGAGGGCGATACGATTCTTAATTACTTCAAAATCATGATTTTAGAGTGAAAATAAACTGTCGGAATTACCGACAATTTATATTTTTCACTCTAAATTCACTCTAAAACCAGTGATTTTGAGGTAATTAGGAATCGTATCGCTCTGTAACTTGGAATGTATGTATGATTTATGATCAGAAATGTAAATCTGCAAGAAAATCTACTTTCTAAAAAAGTAATGAATAGAGGGCGCTCTCTGGAAAAGATCACATAATATGCCTTTAATGATTTTTAGTATTGGAATTCACGAGTCCGTCGTCATGAAGAGACTAGGTTTAAGTTTTGGACTGTTTTTTTCTTTGTAAAGCTCAATTCAGGAAGATTACTTAAACATTGTTCCTTTCTTGACTTAAAAAGAGTTATGAAACAGGGCCCTGATTAAGCAACATGATGACAAAATTGTGATTCTAAGAACACAGCATTAGCTGTAGCTTGTTCAACGTTATCCAATACAAATTATGACAGAAAAATTGGGATAATTATAAGGAGTTACATGACAATCCAGCTTTCTTAAAATTGTAACTTTGTCATCATTTTGCTTGATCTAATTGAATGCATGTTATTAAAAAAGGTTCAAGGTGACAAAACAAATAACAACTGTTTGACAAGTTTAACCTATTCGTAATTTGAGAAAATGTAAATATTGTTGTCTGAAATGTTCTGAATTTATATTTGAAATATACCATGAGTGGTAATTTACTTTAAAAGCCTGCCTTTGCCTGAACCACTCTTCATGAAAGGTCTTTTGGCAATGATAATTTTGTCACCATTTGGAACCTATATTTTCCCCTAATAAATTGATAATAGTCCATACTTAAAGTATTAAAACTTACCCCAATCAGGCGAAAATACAAATTTAATGCCTTCAATAGCATATTCTAGCGTGAGACTCCATATAAAAGTACAAAGTAAGAGTAACAAAAAGATAGGCACAACTATGGTGTTGACTAACTCTATACTCTTAATTCCCCAAGCCACAGAGAGTCCGCCACATACAACAGCTACAAAGTGTGTTAGTATAGGCCACAGTGAATCCTAGGATGGAAAGAAAGAAAAACAAAAGTATATCTAACAGTATTTATGATTGGTTAATTACAAGATATACTCATTTGAATAACCAATTACAATACTGCATCTGAAATATTTCACTCAAATCTTTATCAGTGGATACAATTATTTGAACAATGGCTCTGATTGGTGCAACAGCTGATGTATCTAACTTTCTGACTAATCATCAGATAGTTCTGAAGGGGTTAAAAAAACAATGAATTTCCAAAATAATTGTGCCCAGAGTGTTTTACTATTTAGGGCACCCTGTACAGATATTGAAAACATGCAGGTACAATTCGCTCTTTGCACGGATCCGCCATGCGAGGAGAGCCTCAAACTGGTACTGCATTGAATGGGACTATAATTCCATAACATTATATATATAACTAGTTTCACTCTCTATGCACAACATGACATTGTGAAATGATGCAAGACTTTGATTCAATCTGATTCTAAACACACAATTATTATTATGCCATGGTTAAGGTACAGGATTTCCTCTGATCGCGGAATTCACGGCATAATTCACGGTTTTCATGCTAAATCACAGATTTTGTAAATTGTACCATGAAATCGCAGAATTGCTATTTATTTCATTTTTTGAACAATTTGACAGCCCAAACGCACCGTTTTATGAAACCAAAGTGTCTTCGACCAGACCAATTTCGTTTGATCATAAATCTAATCACTTCAACATCATCCCCCAACAGGGGTCGCATTCTGACGCTTCTGACGCGTCTGCGCGTCCTAGACCTCTCATAGTGACGCGTCAGGTTTCAAATTGGAAAGACTTGCGGGTCCCGATCAAAATTGAAGGGACCCCTTAAATTTGACGATGTATGGAAATGGAAACCTTAAGAAATTCTGTAAATTACATATCCATCCTTTGCTCACAATATAAATTCATTGAAACTGCCCGTAAAAAAGTAAAATTTTCAAATACCCAAACTTCAGGACCCCTCAATTTCTTGCGGGACCCCTTAAATTTGTTTTTTGAAGTTCGACAGGGTCCTGAAAAATGTCATGGGACCCTCTCACATTTTTGATCCAGTGCTATCCCTGTCCCCCAGTACGCAATTCCATGTAAACTCCATGTAACCAGTTGTAACGATGTTCATTGTATAACATCGCCAGGCGTCTCGAACCTTATGGTGAACTTACCTGATAGAAATAGTCAAATACATCCTGACTATCGCCATGTGTTTGAGGAAGACTATTGACTATATAGAAAAATAAGTAGTATATACACCAGCCTACTATCACTGAATAGTAGCATCTGAAAGGAATGACAACAATGAGATAATCAACTATAATAAGGGTTTTTTTTCATTTTTTCCCCACAGGTACTTGTGTTGATAAGAGGGTGTTTCCCCCAACCTACATGTACTATGTATATAAGTACTTCTTACTTTGAGATGGTTAAAACAAATTAAGTGGTAGGCTATAGTTAATAGTACCACGAAACACTCAAATGTGATAAGTTTTTTGATCAAGTTTATCAGGTCTGTTCAGCGTTCGATTTCCAGCATTTTTTTGTGTAGCAAAAAGTGTGATGCACTATTAGTTTTGTGTAGCAATTCACAAATTTTGTATAGCACTTTTTTTTCTTATAATAAAATTAATATTTCATAAACTTTGCACGTTCTAGTCTGGCATGCGCACGTTACACAGTTCAATGTCACGTAAGCAACATACAGTATACGTGTACACGATCTAGATTTTACAATTTGAACTAACACATTTTAGTAATTTAACTCTGACGAAAACAAAATATAAACTGCAGATACGTGAGGATTTATCATACTTTTTTTTAGTTATTTAAAGATGAAACTCAATCTTTGTAGGTTTAGCTTTGATGGTATGTGACCAAATATCAAGTAGGGAATCTTTTTGGGTCGCAATGCGATACCGGTTAAATCGAATGCTGGGACTGTTATATAAAGCTGATTGATGCTGTCCTGTATATCTAGTACAGGGAAGCTTTGTATGTCAGCCGCCGGGAGTCGTTTCATAGAATAAACCGTGTATGGAGTATTTGGTTTACTACGTTGAAGTATGTTGAAACGACTCCCGGCGGCTGACATACAACACTTACCAGAAAACCACTTACTTGTTGACGTTTCAGTTCTCAACACTTGCTATGGGGTGATGACGATCTGTTGTTTACCCAGGGTTGGCAATTTTAAATAAGCCATGGTTTTTATTTTTTTTAAATTTGATTTAAATCGATTTTTCATTTAAAAAAAAAATTCAAATACCCTCCGAGTGTTAAATTTATTTCAAGTACTAACTTACCCTCTAAGTGTTAAAAAACAACCGGTGGAATGGTGGGCAACTGGGCATGCAAAATCCTACCAGATATTTACATAATCAAATGCTAACAATTTGCAAGCACAAATATGGTAAAAATCAAAGGAAAATCACTGTTGAATTTTGCACCTTAAAAACCCTAACTCCCGCGGCTATGTTTTTGTGTGTATTGGGGAAGGGGTAAAAAGTACAATTATTCTTGACACAAAAAAATCACCGAGCACCCACCAGGACAATCCGCACCAAAAGTCTGTGCCCTATCGATGAGCTAAGCAGTAAGCACCCAGCGCATATGCGGGCAGCAACTTCCTGCCCACATGTCTGCGGTAGGTGGCGTAATTGATGTCAATGCAGCAGCATGCGCGTGGAGATAGTTTCTGGCTGTATGATTTTGTAAGATGCAGTGGGGTTAGGATTATACCGTACGTGAATTTATAGGAAATAGATAAAATTACATCATAGGGGTATTTAGTGTTATCTAAAATTTGTAGAAGTAGAACAGTCAATATAAGAAAGAAATTCACATAAAATTACCACCAAAAAAAACTTGATATAAAATAAAAGTTGATTTAAATCAGTGATTTTTGTAAAAAAAATCATTTGATTTAAATCGGCCAACCCTGTGTTTACAATGAGCCTGATCAACCCATTTTTGGTCGAATTTGTAATTGTTTTAATTTAGAAAAATAATATCAAAATGTTTGCTTTTATTTAAGTTTGATTTTATTTCATTCATTTCTACCGAAACCAGATGGAATTGGACAGAGCTCCAAACTGAGAAAAACATAATTGGGGGTGATTTTTTGGAAATTTGAGTTTCAGGTAAATAATTAATCTTCAGAGTGTTTATTACATTATTGTGAAAGATTCAGATCAAAATATCATCCTAAATGTATGTTTCAGTGATTTAAAGGGCGATATAAACATGTAAAACCATGGTACAAAGTAACTTTAAATGGTACAATGTAACTTTAAAGTAACTTTAAAGTAACTTCTCAGTTTGAGTTTTCATAAAGATTGTTAAAGACGAACTAGAAAATGATGTAACTCCGCTTTGGGAAGTCCGATTAAAAAAAGAGAGGTACCATTGTAAAGCTGAAGATCTCTACTTTAATAATCAATTACTAACTCAATTTTGATATCTTGCCCAATTGTGACTGGTTTCGGTAGAACACGTCACAAATATTAAGACCATTTTGAAGAAAAAGAAAATGGTCCGACTGACCGACTCTACCTGGGAGGTCTGTTTGACCGTAGTACAGGGGTTTTTTTTCGTCACCTAATCAACTTACGTTATGCCTAAATCAACCAATCCAATCCAGGCTCCTCCCCATGCATTCTTTGGTCCAATCATATTTTGGAATGAAAATATGGTAGCTTTCTTGGTGAATCTTCCAACACCATACTCTATCACGATCATAGGTATGGACCAGATAAACAGAAATAAAATCCATACCAGTATAAATTGTAGACAACCTGTGTAAAAATAAACAAGTGGAATTGATTTATTAAATAATTTTGATGATTTGCTCGATTTGAGAACAGCTTTAAAAATAAATGATATTTTGTAGACTAGACATAAACATCTATCTATCCACTGGCTAGGTAATATTTTAAACCATTCACTGATTCTTTAGACTTGTTAACAGCATGTCACAAAAAAATGGTGTGAAAATGGGAAGGCTGATAATTTTTAAAATGAAGACCATTTCTTTGTATTCAGTAATAAGAAAAGGTATAATAACTGATAACGTCTGTGAAATGTTCAGGCGTTTACATTTCAAACATTTCGAGATATATGAAATGATTTGGAATAAATGCAAAGCATAATTTATTTACACTAACCGTATTGGTCCGGGTATAGTCCCATGCTCGATTATAATCCCACCCCCTAACTTTTCAGAAAACTCAGGAATTTCCAAGATATGTGTTGAAAAGCTATGACTTTTTCAACACATATCTTTTTAAAGTACCTTAGAACATTTCACTGTTTTTATCGCTTTATTATCCCTTGTTATTGCTTGTTTCTCCAAACCAAGTTGGTAATGTATATCTTTCTTTTATTCTTTGCATATTTTCATGTGTAAATGAATACCGGCCTCCAATAAAACGGCAACATTTTCATCATTTTTAGGTCATTTAAAGGGAAAAACCCGAAACAACCGACCAATCTGAGAGATTCATTTCGTCCGTAGAACAGGGTTTCTTTATTGTTGTAGCCTATTGGTGAATATTTAGCACATCAAAAATGAATTATAACATGCACTGTTTTTGCCCTGAAATTTAGCTACGCTAAATATTGTTGGAATATTTTGGAAGGACTCATACTAGACACATTTAAAAATTAAATCTGTCAAATTTGTTCTAATCACATCACAGATAAAAGCCTGTTGTGAGATTAAATCAATAATGTTGTATGTATACACGCACCTGATTCACCGCTATTGTTAGCTAGTATACGTGGGAATCTCCAGATGTTACCAGTGCCCACCATACATCCTATACAGGACAATACCAGACCAACTTTAGAGTTGAATGTTCCGCCAGGGTTCTCTTTTTCCTACGTAAAGAATCAAAATAATTGTTATTAGACACATGCAAGGTAGAAAAGAGGAATGTCAGGGATCGATTTACCTGGTGTAGCGTAGCAAAATGCTTAACAACACTTTTAAAATTTGCTATTCAATCTGAAAGCAATAGCATTTTTAAACAATGCATTTCAATGTAACATTGTACCATTTAAAAAACAAATTTTGTGGAGAAAATTGTTCCCTGGAGGAAATTGTGCTGAAAAGTACAGAAGGAACACTTTTCATAACCCTATAAACTCTGAAGGTGTTTAAAAAAAACCTATAGGCCAAACAAAAAAATAGGTTTGTCTCAAAGCTTGGGTATGCATTGGTTTTGAAATTCCAAAAAATACCGCGTCTGAAATGCAGGAAATTGTAAAATGATTGGTTTTTGTCCCTACAAATTTTTTTCTCAAGTTTTTATTAAAAATATGGGCAGATTATCTTTTTCTCTAACTTTTACATGACTCAGTTCTTCGAAAAACGCTGCACAATTGTTCATTGCTATACGTAGCCCGATTACAGTCTCTATACCATGATTGCATTTACACTTTGGTGCTGTGTAGATAGGGGCAATTTCTAACAAAGCGTGTCAGAGACTGTCTAATATAGTCTTCTTCACATACGGATAGTACTACAATATTTATTCGCAAGGTCCATCAGCATGCAAAAAGACAAGTAGTTTCGCAACTGCGCAGATGATTTTTCTACAACGGGCTTTCAATTTTGACATCTGGGAGCACAACACAAAAAAATCCCTCAGCATTAAAAACAAAGTTCATACTACTAAACATCATCCCTCACTCCCCGGAGGATACTAGATAATACAAAATATATATGTCTTGTTTGAAAACAAATGGTACGGAACTCTTCAATGTTCAGAACACCATAAATAAATGATTTTTGATCTGTACAATTAAATAAGGCCCGAGAGTAGTCCGTGAACAGAAATAGCAAAGAGGCTGCTGCTGATTGCACAATGGGAGATTGAGAGAGCAGAGAGAGGGGAAATGGAGGTTTGCTGATGGTTGGGGGAAAATAGAGGTTTACTGATGGATTGGGGGGGGGGGGGGGGGGGGTGATTGCACAATGGAGATTGAGAGAGCAGAGAGAGGGGGAAATGGAGGTTTGCTGATGGTTGGGGGAAAATAGAGGTTTACTGATGGATTGGGGGTGGGGGGGGGGCGGTGATTGCACAATGGAGATTGAGAGAGCAGAGAGAGGGGGAAATGGAGGTTTGCTGATGGTTGGGGGAAAATAGAGGTTTACTGATGGATTGGGGGGGGGGGGGGGGCTATGCTGCTGATTGCACAATGGGAGATTGAGAGAGCAGGGGGAAGGGGAAAGGAAGGTTTTATTTTGTTGGATTGAGCGTGCATTTTCGGGTTACTATTAGCATGGAGATAAAAAAAAAGATAATTAAAACTGTCTAATCCTATTTCTTGTGATAACTGCTATTCAGAATTCTACTCCATAGGCCAAATTAAAAAAATAACAAGTTTAGCGTCCCCACCCACTTCCTTTCTAAGGTCCACTTCAGTTTTCTTTTATTTATTTCAGTCATAACTTTTTTGTTCAGGTGTTTTAGAGTTTGATAGATGTTTGTAACAACTTTGTTTCTTTCTCATCAGCACTTAAAACAAGTTTTGTAGTGACCAACCCGTCAGAACCATGAAATAAGAAAGATCTACTCCTCTTTAAGATTCGCAAAGTGTATCACTAACAAACAAGAACAGTTTTTAGCTCAAAAGTGGGCCGGAGAAACAAAGGGCCCCTCCTTCCTTTTTTTTGAAAAAGTCTGGACACTTAAAATGGTGTTTTTTTTAAAACTCTGTCTTATGCAGATCATTTTAGATCACTGCACGGTTGCATCCTCCCATGGCAGCAGTTCAATGCCATTGTGCATTGACACTCCCATTGAAATGCCACTTCTGCACTGCAGTAGGGCGAGTAGGTTTGTTTGTTTGTTTACACGGTCGGTCCGTATAGACACACGGCACGCTTGGGTCCTGAAGGGACCAGACTCAAGCAAATTGCTCGGGCCAGGCTTAAAAAGCCTATATAAGCATGCTGGTTGAATTATTATTAAAAACAGCCACTCCCAACAAATAAAGTTAACAATTTTGCTGTCAGCCTTCAGACATGAGAAAAGAATAGTCTTGATCCAAGGTGAGTTTACAAGATCGCCCATGTGGAAAATTGCAACAGACAGAAATGATTTTAGATGGAATAATTGAGTTTAATTCCACACTAGACACAAAAGGAAAGATAACTCCTGCATAAATCAATTATACTACTCTGGGGCCCTATCTGATCGGGAGCCATTTTATAATGGCTGGAACTGGAATATGGGGAAATGAAATACTATGTCCTCTATTTGAACTGTCAGATTTGACAAGTCAACTATATAAACTTGTTACCAATAATCATAGCTGTGCAATAGTGATATAGAACAATGACCTGTGATCAGGGAGCTGCTAATGGACTTGAACTTTACATTGTTGATCGATATCTCTTGTCATGTGCACTGCTTCCATTTATAGTCTACTGATATGTTTATCATCGCTATTCTTTCAAAACCTTGTATGTTTTTCCGGCCCTTTAGCATGTATAAAGTAAAACTGCCAACGGTTATGCATAGGAAGAGTTGCTTTATACATGTTCCGGGACAAGAGAACTTACAAGGTTTTGATAGATGTGATTTTGTCACTTAAAAATGTTTAGAGCAGACCATCTAAAGGTCATACATAGGAAGTATTACTTTATACATGCTGAAGGGCTGGATGGAGATACAAGGTTTTGAAAGAATAGCGACGTTATGTTATTGCGTTGATTCATAAAGTATGTGTTGGTACATGACATGCCCATTTCCCAATTATATAATATCTTCATTGTGTTATTGTTCACATAATAATTTAATAATAGTGACAAGGCACATATCCACTCTAAATAAGAGCGCTCAAGGCACAAACATAAAATACAATAATAGAAAACGATAAACAACAATAAAACTACTTAATTATTACAAAATGTCTTAGACATCAGATGTGTTTTCAACAGTTTTTTGAAGATTGTAACAGTTTTTGCAGTTTTAATATGGATAGGAAGTTCATTCCAGAGATGAGGAGCTGCAATAGCAAAAGATCTGTCTCCCAAGAGCACTTGTAGATATAGTTTCTTGTGTAATTTGGTTGAAAAATGGTGCAATTACGTTTTTTCATAGCTCATTGTTTGAGAAATGTGGATCTTTGGGTACATACTATAATCAAAACAAAGAATTCTCGATCAAATCGTATACGATTCCTCAGTGTCCCATGCGACTGGGGCGTATCGTACGTGACCGCGTCAATTGCGATGGCAGGGGCGCAGTAAAACCGGAAGATGTGACGTACTTGTAAACAAATAGGTAATTGACCATGTCATGTTATCAGGGATAGCGCTAAAGGGGGTTCTTGCACGTTTTGCGCATATTTTTTTCATTTTGGCGCAATAAATTAGCTGAAAATCCAAAATAATCCCTATTTTTCAAACTTTTATGGGGTTCAGGGTTCTAAAAAAACCTAATTTTAAAACCTAGCACTACCCCTGCATGTTATTCATGTCACGTACCACCACGTTGTGGCTTGGTTGTCAAGGGCTCATCACGCTGCATTCAAAATTTGGATGAACGCTGGCGTGACTGGAATAAACGTTTCGATCTAGAATTCTTTGTTTTGATTATAGTGTAGAACATAATAAATTTCCTATATTTTATTAATTCCTTGCCACATCCACATGTAATCACTGCAATATATTGATTAATCATTATCACAAATTGAAATGGATCTAGGGTTTTTTCTTCCATGTAGTTCTTTTTAAATTAAATTAGTTCATTATTGTTAAGGTCAAATAAAAAATGTTTAGTAGGTTTTTTCTTCTTCAGTCACCACATTTTTGTTCAGGTGTTCCAGAGTTTGTAACAGCTTTTTTCTTTCTTATGTGACCTGGCACCACAAAATGAGAGTAAAGTCGCAACAAAATAAAAGGATTTTTTCACATTTTCAGAAAGTTGATGTCCTCAGGTTTAAAACCTGCCGAACCCTAGATACTACTTGCTTAATTAGGGTAGTAAAATAGTCTCCATACTTGTTTATAATAGGGGTGCTTTTTCACATTAATGCAATTACTTATTTAGGGTGCTTTTTGAAAGTCCTTGGACGCGCCTGATACCCCCTTGTAATGACCACTAAGCACCCCGGGGTCAAAACATTATGAGACCATTATATATATCAAAACAGCTATAAATATTTTATTCTCATTTAATATAATTTTAAGTTTATTGGTTATTTATAAATATTTTTATCAATAAACAATTCTTTTCAACAGGCCACACAGTAAATATCTGATGTACCACATGCTTCACGAGTCTATCTCGTGGCACAATCCAGCGAGTTATCAATTCTCAAACTTTTTTGAGCTCCCTCATTAGCGCGATTAGTTACCAGTGTCCACCTTTCAGGCCGGCAGCCCGGATTTGATCCCCGGCGCAAGCAAAGAGACGGAGTGATTTGACCAGTTTTTCTCCTCTGATAGTTTTAGGGAGTTTAAATCAAACAATAACAAATTTCTAAAAATATCCAGTGAGTTGTTTACCAACCTGCCTGCTTCAAATAATCATTATTAAGCACACATACATAAAGCAACTCTGTGTTTTATGAACATTAAATACGCTGGCAGCAGCAAATTTGTATAATAGGTCTTGCTTGAAATCTTAACACACGATGACCATACACGACTGAAGCCTGTAAAGGTATGAATCAAAGGTATTATGTGATCTTTTCCAGGGGACGCCCTCAATCCTCGAAAAAAAATTGGAGTGAATTTAGTGTAAAATTTGAAAAAATAGATAGAACCGCTCGATACAATCTATTTTCAAACCATGATTTTGAAGTTATTAGGAATCGTATCGATCTGTAACTTAGTAATAGTAGATCTTCATGATTTATGATCAAAAATGCAAATCTGCAAGAAAATTTGCTTTCATCGTAAAAATCAATGATAGAGGGCGCTACTTGGTAAAGATCACATAATATGCCTTTAAGCCCGCCCCAAACTATTATAATTTGGTCTCATTAAATATAGTTATAGTACATGTACGTACTACGTATACTGCCAAAAATGTGCCCAATAACCAATCAAATTGCCTTCTTGAAATGCAAAACAACAACTAATCACTATACAAAATTACTTATAAATTAAGAATACAAAATAGATACATGTCATAAAATAGTTGAATAAGTTTCCTACCTTTTCACTTTTTTCTGATCCAGATAAGATTAGATTAGCCGTCTCTCCCGTTTCTTCATTTTGCGTCGTCATTTTCAATCAAGTTTAGATGACACAGAGCCTAAAATAAATGTCATGAATTCGATAGTACTTGAATTGAAAAGTAACTAACAAGTTTTCTTCAAATCAACAGTTCTGAAAATAGGATGATGGAAGAAGCATAGCAAACAACTTTTTTAGCATCATCTTAACTTTTTTTTATTAATTGATACGACGAGATAACAAAGCTTAATTTATTTAAATTGTCATGTAGTCAAGGTATCTTCAATTGGTGTCCTTGGTTGGATACTTCAGATGGGCCTGTTGTTCATGCATCGTCACCCATTTCACCGACCGACAGTCACTGCAGACCACCGGCACCACCCATCACCTGACTCGACTAGTGACTGGTCTGTTCTGTCAACCCGCTGTCAAGTCAACCTCACAAATTCGTTGTCGAATTGCACTTTGCAGCTATGCTATCGAGAAATATACCAATCAGATTCCGTCTCTATACTGGCGTACGAATAGGAAATAGTCAACCATCAATGTTTTACTGAAAATAATGTTTTAACCAAAAGTTTCGCGAGCACGAAGCAACCGAACCCGTGAATTGAAAACTATTTGTTTCTAAAATCTTGACTTGTCATGGTGTTGCCAAAAAAAGCCCAATTCGAGCAAAAAGAAGCCCAATTTCGTTCATACTGTCGGTTTCGATAGGGCCATACAGTTTCAAAAAATTGGGCGACTTACTGCAATTTGAAGCAAGTTGCGCATTCGTTAGGGTGACGAGCGGTAATTAGCCAAACTCTGGCAATTTTGTTTTCATTTTTGTTTTGTTTTAATTTTGCCCTGGATTTTTTGTCATATTTTGGTGTAAATTCATGATATAATGTAATCGTAGACTTGTATTGAAAGGAGTAAGTATCTTAACAAAATTACATCTGCAGTGATGATTGAAAAGTATGTGTAAGTCCGGGAAATCGGGGAGGAAGTGTAAATCAGTTCTAGCAGGTGGCCAAATTGTCCCACCGAGTAAGTGGGCAAATATGGCCACCAAGACAAAATGCGTAATAAATTCACTATTTTTCAATGTTGAAACCCAAAATAATTGTTCCAATGGAGTAAAAATTTGCTGGGGAAGGGGTTAAGTTTGATTTCCTGTTTGATACTTTTGAACATTTTGTGATTTTGGATTTGAGACTGAGAGGCTTGATATCTCCCAGCACTATATCAGGGTGCATCCACTAGCCCCAATCCTTTGTTGCCGCGACAACCAGAAAAATACCTCCATGCTCCAACCTCAAATCAAGCATGTTATGTTTTAATAGCTGGGGCACACCACTAATGTAATAATTCCCCGTTGAAATACATGCATTTTGGCCCTTTTCAAGACCATATTTTTACCCCACGTAAGGCCCCTTGCAATTAAATGTGAGTTTACTGTTGCCCGCGCGCGTCCAAAAGTCACCCGCGTGATATATGTAATATTTTTAAAATATTTAATTATTTCATTGTTTACAGCTTTTTCATAAGCTTTTTAACACTTTTCTGACGATAAAATTAGCCGATGAGCCGCAATTGCAATACTTCCGGGTTGGGAAAACATTTCTGGGAAGTAAAAAACTCTGTACGAAACTTGCAACTGTCGCTTTGTATTGAAATGTGTGCATTTGAAGCATATTCGTAGGCACGGCAATTGATTACTGCGCAATTGCTTCAGCGCATGACGTCACATCAAAACCGCCAAACTTTTTTAAAGTTTTATAGTGCATTCTGGGTAATATTTCAGGTTTGTTTACGATCGCAATCTTTAAAATTCTCCGAGCTAGCGTAACAATTTTTTTTTACAAACATCAATCGAGTAGGCCTATCTCATTAATATTCAAAATAGGGATGCAAATATGAGTAGACTCCTTTATAAAAAATAAAAGAAACAAAATGCAAAGCCAAGGCAGTAGGTGGTGGTAGGACATAATTAACATCATTTGAATTGTATTCGTACCTTGGATAATAGTTAACAATGCCGACAATATTAAATCAGGTGACTTTACCCCAAAATATTACAATATTAATATTAGATAGTCACCTCATCCTGCTTTTCAAAAACGCAACAGTAAACTCACATTTAATTGCAAGGGGCCTAACAATGATGGATGTTTCATGTTGCATGTCTCAGATATGTGTTGGATTTTATTTTAAACTTGATTTTTCTTGACCCATCTAGATCAACTTTTCCACTACGGGCACCTAAAACAGCGCCCTCACCATTTTAAACCGATAATTTCGCTTCCTCACAGGTTCCGTCCGAGATATCCTTCCGCAGCCTAGGCTCCCGTGCGTATTCGATTCCGACAATTTTTGACCACATTAGCAATGCTGAGGTTCTATTCTATCTTTTTCATAAAAAATAAGCAAGATTTACTTCTATTTGCTTCCCCTGCTGGGGCGATGATCAAATTGATGTAGGTACTATTTCTCCAAACCATACCCCAAACGCGCAAGGATTTATTGTAGTGCCCCCTTAGAAGCAAAACTTTTTTTGAGTTTTCATTCTTTTTTCTACATATTTCAGAAGAACAAGTATTTCTAAGATAAACTGCTAAAGCATACCTCTGTGCGATCTGTGGTTCTCAAATAAGAGCATTTTTCTGAAAAATGATGATGTCCCAGATTTTCATAAATTGTGTATAAAGCAAGAAATCACCCGGTCCGCCACCATCTGGTCCGGCACTATATTTGGCAGGGTTGATTATGTTATAAAAAAACGGCACATGCACTTGGAGATAGGCTTGGCTTGGAAGTAGTATTATGTAGCATACAAGGCTGTTAAGAGTTAATTGACCACGAAAAAAAGAAATTGGCTACCATAACCCTAACCCCATAACCAGGTTTTTAACCGGGTTCTTAATTTTGGAAGAGAAATCAACAAATAAATCACCGCTCCCGACCCAGAATTGAACTGGGTACCCTCCTGACCAAAAACCTAGTCTGGCGTATTACATTTACAGAATAAAGTGAATTTTACTCAACTCATTAAAACAAAAATTGCCTCATGTCCTAAAGGTGACTTTAATATCACAAAATTGAATTCTGTATTTTTTCATTGCCGCAAGTTCCAAATACTTAAACTCACTCTCTGGCATATCACTTCGTGTTGGTGACATGCATATCAAATCTAGTTCTCATGTTCGCAATCTTGGTGTTGAATTTGATAGTTCTCTGAAAATGTCCCAGCATGTGTCCATATTGTGTCGCAGTTTGAATTTCCATCTGAGGAATTTATCCGTGTTCGAATGTTCATTGATAAAAACACATGTCACCATGCAGTTCGGGCTCTTATTACATCACGCCTTGATTATGCAAATTCTCTTTTATTTGGAACTACCGCAAAAGAAATTAAACGTCTTCAGCGTCTTCAGAATCGCGCTGCCAAACTTATTTTCAAAGCCTCTAAATATGATCATGCATCTCCATACTTGCAAGAATTACACTGGCTTCCTGTGATGGAACGGATTGAATTCAAAATGTTATTGTTTGTTTTTAAATGTTTCACTCACTGTGCTCCACCATACATTGAGGAACTTCTTTTAACTTATATGCCTGGCAGGAGTGGGCTTCGCTCGAGCACTGACACTAGACTTCTTAGTAGACCTAAAACACGCCTTGTTTCCGCAAGTAAAGGTTTCTCTGCCGCCGCTCCTATGCTCTGGAACAAGCTCCCACATAATATCCGTCATGCTTCTTCTGTTGCCCAGTTCAGAAAACTATTAAAAACACATCTTTTCTTGCGTAATTTGTAATCTGTTAATTGGTTGTCTCTTCTCATCAACTTGTTTTAAAAATGTGTTTGTATTTTAGAAAATTTCTATTTGTATATGTATTTTTACCTTTTACCAAGTATGTATTTTTACCTTTTACCGTGTATGTATTTAATTCTATATGTATTTTATTCTGTAAAGCGCTGTGGTACCTCATTGTGTAAGAGCGCTATATAAATGCCTTGTATAATAATAATAATAATAATAATATTTTACAATGGGCAGTGATTTATGGAGTGTGTCTCTTCTCATTCTTAGAACACACCACTTATTCATCATTGATTTTTTTTGGTTACAGCTTTTACATTCAACTCATTCACTGTTGAAGTATTGAAGACTTTTCCACCCAGTTGACCATGGGATATCTGCACACAGCCTTTGTGGTTGCTGTTACAGCTATTGTAGTTGTTTATGTCCCTCAACTATTCACAAAGAGACTGCCTGTCATTGTCAATGGGACAACGGAACCAGGATTTGAAGAAATTCTCAACACTTTGAGGTGAGAGTAAAGGTATGTGGGTCTGAAGTGGGCTAGAGTATGGAATGAATGTTTTAAGTTTTTAAATCTGAGAGCATTCATTGACAGGGAATGTGCAAAGGAGTGGGGTCTTTGAGTGAGAGAATTCCAAATTTGGTGACAAAGTTGTACAATGTTTCTATAAAAGGAGTATAATGTAGGGAGTAAAAAAGACCTCAGGCTGAGTCAGTTGGTCAGGTTTCTTTTTTATTTCACATTTTTGGACAGACTAAAAAAAATCCAAACATTTCCAAAATATGAGTCAGTATTCATTTGTACAGGAGACAGTCTCTCCCGATTTCTTTAAAATTGATAGATTGGACCTGGAGAACAGGGGTTTATTTTTAGTCCCGTATCCTAAAAGTAGTTGTTTTCCAAAATGTCCCAAAATAGAGAGAGGTCTTTAGGTGACAACATGTGTCTTTCAGTGACATTTTTTTCGGGGGACATATCAGGGCTGGAAAAGGAGTCTCAATATTCTTATGCATACCCAAGAAAATGGATTGACACACACCCTTTCCTGACCACTAACACACCAATGAATTAGCACCCCATCTATTATTATCCATGCTTTAAATTATTGTTTTGGTGAAGTTTTGGTCTCTGAGCAGTACAACTGTGTGGCTCTTGTTCCCACACTCTTTTAGAAAGAAAAATGTTTGCTCATTTTCAGTCAAATTTGTTCATGGCTTGCACAGCATGATTTTGTGTGTGGTGTTGTGTCAGGGATGTTGTAAGGGATGAGTTAATTAGAGTTTACCAGAGGTACATTTTGGGAGTAGATATACATATGAACAGACACTGTGGGCGTTTTTTACATTGTGCCGGTACTCCCACAGTGGAAACTTTTCCAGGTGGTTTTAAATGGCCTCTAGAGGGGGTATAGCTAATCATAGATTTGTATGTCTTTATGGGAGTATTTTATATACACCTAGAATGACTGTTTATACTAATTACAACAGCCACAGGGCATGTTTGTACTTCCA
Source organism: Ophiura sarsii (assembly GCA_035610835.1). Taxonomy (NCBI): domain Eukaryota; kingdom Metazoa; phylum Echinodermata; class Ophiuroidea; order Amphilepidida; family Ophiuridae; genus Ophiura; species Ophiura sarsii. The sequence continues at coordinate 73,072,720 of CM069445.1, read as the reverse complement.
ATTTAGTTTGTTTTTGTGTGTATTGTGGGCTTACACCCACACTGCAGGTATTTGTAATGGGATATGGAATAGAAGAACACTTTCCACACAGCTTTGGTTTTACCATATGACAGCCTTTTTTTTCAGAAACCTTTCCCAACTTTCAAGGATTACTGAATCAATACTAGGTATGGTTGTACTTATTTTAATGCATTTCTCATGGTGATTCCAAATATGGTATTGAAATTCAATTATTTTGACATTTTTTAAACATTTTGTGAAATTTTGGAATGTTGTCTGCAGAGGCCTGTCGCATGGAAAGTGTTAATTTGTAGGTCAAGGGGCCATGGCAATTTAAATCAATGTGATAGCATCAATATTTGTTCCATCTTATGTTGGGTTTTTTTGTATCAACAGGGAAAATTTCGAGAAAGGAGTAGAGCAGCCGTTTAGCGGTTCTGCCTTTTCAGCTTACTACAAAGGTAAAAAAGTTGTTGACATCTGGGCTGGTTATGCGGATGCTGAAGCCTTACAACTATGGAGAGAAGACAATATGGCTGTTGTGTTCTCAGTAACGAAAGGTGAGAAGGAAATACCAGGGTCATTCAATAAGTTCTGGGCCTAAGCTTAAAGGGTAAACAGTTGTTGACATATGGAGTTTGTTTACACGGTCGGTCCGTACAGACACACGCTTGGGTCCTGAAGGGACTCAGACTCAAGCAAATTGCTCGAGCCAGGCTTAAAAAGCCTATATAAGCATGCTGGTTGAATTATTATTAAAAACAGCCACTCCCAACAAATAAAGTTAACAATTTTGCTGTCAGCCTTCAGACATGAGAAAAGAATAGTCTTGATCCAATCTCATTAATGCCACTGAGTGGTTATGCCGATGCTGAAGCCTTACAACTATGGAGAGAAGACAATATGGTGGTTGTGTTCTTAGTAACGAAAGGTGAGAAGGAAATACCAGGGTCATTCAATAAGTTTTCGGCCTAAGCTTAAAGAGTTATAAGTTGTTGACATCTGGGGTGGTTTTGCCGATGCTGACGCCTTACAACTATGGAGAGAAGACAATATAGCGGTTATTTTCTTAGTAACAAAAGATGAGAAGGAAATACCAGGGTCATTCAATAAGTTATGGGCCTAAGCTTAAAGGGTAAAAAGTTGTTAACATGTGGGGTGGCTATGCTGATGCTGAAGGCTTACGACTGTAAAGATTTCAGAATAACAACTTCACCTCTTCACATGGGGCCCACAATTTCTTGCACATTGTTTATCTACACAAAATCTGTCACAGCCGCAAAATGTGTCCCACTTTGTGTAGTGTCAGCCCGCAAACTTTGTCCCACTTTGTGTGCAGCCCACAAAATGTGTCCCACTTTGTGTAGTGTCAGCCCGCAAACTTTGTCCCACTTTGTGTGCAGCCCGCAAACTTCTTCACAGATTGTATAGACCCAGCACACACAAATCCTCACACTCACAGATTGGTAGGCACACAAAATCCCTCACAGATATGGGTGGGACCAAAACCTATAAAAGGGCAATAAATTGCCAGGGAGAGTCATTCTGGTGGTAACACTTGACCACTACACATCTATCATGGTAGCCTGTATATAGCCTGTACATAATATTCTGTAGATGTAGCTTTTGACATGCACACTTCGAGCTGTTGATTTAATAAGAATATGCAACTGTATTGAACGTGTATGAGTGTCTTCTTACTTTGTCTGAATCACAACAATTGGTGGCAGTCATGGGATTATTTCATTGTCCAAATCTCGACATGACTATGGAGAGAAGACAATATGGCGGTTGTTTTCTCAGTAACGAAAGGTGAGAAGGAAATACCAGGGTCATTCAATAAGTTATGGGCCTAAGCTTAAAGGGTAAAAAGTTGTTGACATATGGGGTGGTTATGCCAATGCTGAAGCCTTGCAACTATGGAAAGAAGACAATATGGCTGTTGTGTTCTCAGTAACAAAAGGTGAGACAGAAATACCTGGGTCATTCAATAGGTTCTTGGCCTGAGGTATAAAGTTCTTAGTGATAATGTGTAGAGCTTAACCTGTTGATTGAATGTTCACACCGAAGCAAAAAAACCCAAACCAACCTGTTCTACGGGCAAACGGACGGGGTAGGGTCGGTAGTCACAATTTGTAAAAAAGTAAACTTTCAAAACAACTTGGTCGATCGGGCCCGTTTCGTGGCCGTACAAAAGCTCAAACCCGTGTTTGGGGAGATGAATTGATTGTAATGTAACCTACGTCATAAGCATAAGTTTCAATTCAAAATACAATTTTGCTTTTTGCTTTTATTTACTCATCAGGAATGGCTGCTTTGTGTATGGCAATGTTGGTAGACAGGGGCACTTGGATTATAACAAAAAAGTGTCAGACTATTGGCCTGAGTTTGCACAGAATGGTAAAGAAAATGTGACGGTGAAAATGTTATTGAGTCATGAGGTAGGTATGATGAAGGAATGCTGCTATGTATGGCAACTTTTTTCTTATTGAAACAAAATCTTATTTATTTATTTACACGGGCCGTGTGCATGCAAGTCCAAGACCCTACCGACTGAGATATACAGGTCAGCTTCAAAAACTTCAATTTTTTCTAAAGTTGAACGTCCGGCGAAGCGTGGTATAGATAAAAAGGGTGATTACACCGGCAGCTGTAAAAGACAGAAAAATAAAAGACAGAAAAGGCAGAAAAGACAGAAAATTTTAGAGTTATGATTTAGTGAGTTGTCTAAGTCGAGTTTTCATGGTTACAATTTCTGTACTAATGCCAGTTCAAACAATGATTTGTATTTAGCACTGTGTGTGGGCTGTAGATTTGGTTCAACATACATTATGTATTGCTCCCTAATTGACAGAAATTTAGCAGGGAGGCCTGCTAAATTTCAATATTGTAGCTGCCCTCCCTGTGTTTATAAGGCCTAAAAACGAATTGATGTTATGTTTCCTATCACCAAAAAGATGGGTTTTTTATGTTGGGGTGTGTGCATGTGAGTTAAGGTTAATATATCTTACAAAAGTTTAAGTATCACTATTTATAAGGTACCAAACTTGGCTTTTGTAACATGGGAAACTTCATGAGGTATTACAAGGTCACATAACAAGGTTAAAGTTGATACAGGTCAAGCTATGAGACAGATCGATGCAATAATGTTAATGAAAATTCGCTACAAACTTGAAGAACAAAACAGGCGACACCCCACCTAGTCAACTTTGTATGACCGTATGTAATTTCACTGTCATACAATCGAACAACACCCTCTGATACTTCGCCATGCCAAAAATAGGTACATAAAAGGGCGGCAGCTGTAAAAGACAGAAAAATAAAAGACAGAAAAGGCAGAAAAGACAGAAAATTTTAGAGTTATGATTTAGTGAGTTGTCTAAGTCGAGTTTTCATGGTTACAATTTCTGTACTAATGCCAGTTCTTCACTTAAAGAATGTAACTCACTAAATCATAACTCTAAAATTTTCTGTCTTTTCTGCCTTTTCTGTCTTTTATTTTTCTGTCTTTTACAGTTGCCTGTGATTACACTGTGCAAGATTGTAGCAGCGTCTGGTTTTGTAGTGTGTAGTAGGAGAGTTAGGGTTAATGAAGGAATATCAGTTAAATACATATTGCAAGCCCATTGTTCCAAGATACTTTTAGGCCAAATAAAATAATTATAATGTTTAGCGTCCCCGTCTGCTTCCTTTTTTGGTTCACTTCAATTTTCCTTTTTTGTTGTTGTTTATTTCAGTCATAACTTTTTTTAAATTTGTACAAAAACTCAATTGATCATCAGTCATTTGATTCCCCTAGAAAAGGGCTCCATTTAAGGTGATCATTGAAGCGACTGTAATTGTGCAGGCTTGCCTGCATGCTTTAGCTAGTTCAAGGGAAGTATTAGCAATTTATCCTTTGGGTATATTGTTAGACTCGATCCTCATGTCTTCCCTATTTTAAACATGGCCCCTGCGAGGGTGCTCAAATGTGAAGACTGGAAAAAATACAGTTCCACAAGTGTGCGCTGATAAACTGCTGAATATACATGGGCATATTTTCGCCCCAGTCATGCCACAGTGCACCGATAGATGCATGCGGCGTTGTACACTGCGTGACGCGATAAGGCGCACGATTTGCCTCCCCGCGGCGCAGCGTGACGATCGTTGAATGCACTGCCTTTGAATTGGACCAATCGCGTGGTATTTCTGTTGTTGCTGTGAAGAAATGCGCATGCTCTGTATTGGTATGCATATTCATATATCTGCAAAGTTATCGTGGAATTCCACGACAAACCGCACACTTTTTGGACGTACTATTTTCCCAATCCCTCTTTTTTGTCCGCCATTTTTAAAAGATGGCGGCCATATAGAGGGACGCGTGGACTCAGTCTAGGTATATTGTACTGTACTTTATAATGTTAAGCGAAGGAGACGAAAATAGCAAACCCTGTTCTATGGGCCATTTTTTGTTTAATTTTCCAAAGAAAATTTTTAAAAATTTAGAAAACTGCTGGATTTATTCGCAAATGTTTAAAATATTTTTTTAAATAAATTGTTATTGCTGAAAATTCACCTACATTTCCCAAACATTTGTTGTTGTTGTTGTTGTTTTTGTTGGGCGGGGGGGGGACAGGTCTGTTTGCCTGTAGAACGGGATGTGTTTTTCTTCGCCCAAATGTGACCAGTCGCGTCAAAAAGACATGTTGTCGGCAAACACATTTATGAGATAGCGGCCAAATTTGGTGAAATATAAAGAAAATAATAGAAAAGAGTACTGTGATTACAAAGTCTAATTACCTTCAACATGGTGTCATTTCAAAGTTTAAAACTTGCTCTTTCAAGTCTTATCAATAACTCAGATTTGACTCGGGCCTCCAACATGTCTATTTTGATGTGACGGGTCACAAATATACAATATTTAATTTTGTTTACAAAATACAGGCAGGACTGGCTATGGTGGATACCACACTCAGTTTACGTCTTCTGCAAGACTATGAAGAACTTGGTCAAGTTTTGGCTAGAAGTCCACCTATATGGGAACCGGGTACAGCACATGGGTATCACGCAATCACTTACGGTCTGTATGCCAGTCAACTCCTAACTCATGCCGATCCTAAGAAAAGGACTCTGGGCCAGTTTTTCAAGGATGAAGTAGCTGAACCTTTTGGTAAATAAACTTTTTAAAGAAAACTGTAATAGGGGTGAGTGTGGGGTTGAAGCCCCATGGAGCTTGAAGCTAAGACACTTTAAAATCAGCCATTGTCGGTTACATTTATAAGGTTATTGGTCCAAAGCACCCTGGTCAAATTGGTTCAGAAAGGTTTCTGGCCACAACCTTGATAGCATTGCATAGGTGTATTGTTTTTATGTAATATCAATACGCATTGAATTGAATGTCTGGGGATCAACCTGAAGGAGCTAGGGCACAGTGGGGACCTGTAAGAATTACACATTTAGTTTGTTTGTTTCAGCTTGTGACAGCAGTCCAATGCCCCCCACCCCCTACAACCCCACCCAAGGGTCCACTCAGATACTTTTTGGTAGACATGTGCCGACAGGAAATTGAAATTGACCTTAACAGATATCAGTTTTCAGGGAGAAAAGGATCCATATGTTTACTTGAGATCTGTAGCTATCCCTCATATGTGACCGATTTCGCCTAGATTTTTGGAAGAAATAAAAAAAACTCAAGAAATAATACTTTTCTATTTACAAAATATAGGACTGAAAAAGGGTTCATCCACTTACCAGGCAATTGAGAATGGGACACTCAGCAAAGAACCAGTGGGGAACAAGAGTCAAGTTTGATTTATGATATTATTTTCTTTATTGATGCTTTATTGAAAGATTTCAAACATGGGGTTCATACATATGATTGGTAAATTTATAGGGCATATTCTCGTATGTATTTAAACACGGTTTTAAGCTAAACATATGTTTAACTTAGACTTCAAACACATTGTTTAACTAAACGCAATTCTCAAACATTTGTTTAATTTAAACATATGTCTAACTCGCTGAAAATGTCTAACTTTAAAGATGGGTATGAGGGTTGTTTAACTCTTGTTTAACTAAACATTTGCGCCAAGTGCATTGTGATTTTCCTTTCGCAACACCATGACACATATGTTTGGTGCGATTTGAGTTGAACAATTATGTAGACGTACATTTGCATTCCGTTCATTTCTACAGTAACCTATTTGATCGCTGATTATTGAATAGCATGCCATGCTTCAACAACTTTGCTGGGAACGATATTCATCGTGTTTAAAAACTTGTTTTGTTAAACATCCTGTCTAAAAGATAAACTTGTGTTTAACTTTACAAGAGTTAGTTAGCGACAGTTGTATGCCTAAACTGTGTTTAGTACGAGAATACGGCCCGTGATATAAAGTCTTAGACAAGGCTTTCTCAACTGGTGGCGCGTGCCACTTGTGGCGCATCAAGGCATCCTAAGTGGTGTGAGAGTAGTTACATTTTTTTAAATCATCATGATATAGACAGATTTCATAGGCCTACTAAAATCAACCACTGACCGTCCGCGAGAAAAAACTTGCCCCTCCACTACACCGAGCCCTATTTTCCTCTAAAAATAACTTGAATTGTAAATTCTAAAAAAATATGACCAACGAGAGGCGATTTAAATCAGTTATAAACCCCAAGACCCAGGAGCTTCAGGGGGCGATGCCCCCTGGACCACCGCCCCCTGGACCACCGCCGGAGCTTCAACAAGTTGGTTACTAAAATGTGGAGCATCAGTAAATCTAGTTGAGAAAGCCCGTCTTAGACACCCTACTCATGCACTATCCCATTCATTACAGATATTGAATTTTACATTGGTCTACCATTGGAGTTGAATTATCGCGTCAGCAGATTTGTGACTGGGGCAATGAACTTTTTGTTGATGATGATGGAGGGTTTACAGGATCCAATTCAGAGAACGATTGGTTGGGAGATGTATGTCACTGGCGATGCAATATTACCAGCTGTTATTGATAATGCTGGGGAACTATTAAGCAATGTAGGTATATAGGGACATACCATTTGATTACAAGGGGAGGTGGTGTTAGCAATACAGTATGACCAATTTTTTTCCATCTTAGAAAATAAATAGACTGTGTTATTGTTATTAACCTTATAAGCCCAATGTACTACAAAATACTACACTACTACGTTCTGGTAGCGTGCTGTTCCCCAGTCTATCTCCCAGCACACCCAGACAGGCTTTCAGATGCTCAGGAAAATCTTAAGATTTTGCAATCTGCCTCAGTAGGTCAGTTGAGTAGGCACCGGACTGCTACACATGCAACCCAGGTTTTATTCACGGTACCGGCAGTGCCTGTCCCCCCCCCCCCAATTGATCCTTTTTTTCCCTGATAGTTTTATTCCCCAAAACATGCTGCCGAGGTTTAGGGTAATCAGTTGAATACATAACACACATTAGGCCAAATAAAAAATAAACATGTTTAGCATCCTGACTTTTTCAAAAAAAAGAAAGGAGTAGGCCCTTTTTTATTTTTTATTTTTGGCACTTTTTGGAGCAAAATCATCCTGATTAGCGACAAACTTTGTGAACCTGAAAGAGGAGGAGGCCTCTTTAAATGATTTTTATTTCATGGTTCTGAGAGGTTTGTCACCACAAAACTTGTTTAAAATGCATATAAGAAAGAAAGAAAGCTTTTACAAACATCTTAAACTCTGAAACACCTGAACAAAAAAGTTATGACCAAAATAATGAAAAACGAAAAGAAATTTGAAGCAGACCCCAAAAAGGAGCAGGAGGGACGCTAAACATGAATTTAATGGTGCATCCTCTATTGTTTGATCAGCTATGACCTAAATACTTATTATGCCATCTAATATACTTGACTGTTCTTAAAGAAAAACAGAGATTAAAAGTATATGTGATGCAGCACATCAAAAGCGGGACTTTACGACCATGTGTTTTTTCAAGATAAAGATGAACAGAAATTTAAAAAAATAAATTAAGGAGTTATTTTTTACTCGTAAATGTTGATAAATTTGGTGTCATTTTAAAGCTTAGAAAATGCTCTGAGAGCACACTTAATAAACTCAAAATTTACTTTACCTGCTATGCCCCCCGCCCTTTCTTTTGATGTGCTGCATCACATATGTAATTGGGACTTACTGTTGCAAGTATTTCATCACTGCCAATTCATACTTCTATCCTAGGGTCTATGTAAAAGCCAATGGATAAAAAGGTGACATTGCTCTAACAGTATCATACACAATGAGACCATTATTTGAGCTAGAGGCTGTTATAAAAAAGATCTCTGGATCAGACAATTTGACTAGGTTACTGAGCTCTTCTGATAAAATAAAGGGCAAATGCAACATTGGAAAGACGGATAATAATGAAAGGAAAGGTGGTAAGATGTGTAATAATGAAAGGAAAGGTAGTAAGATGTGTATTCTTTTATATTCATACGCTCTTTGTAGTGTTGAACCAATCAGAAAGCAAGAAACTAAAATATGCGGAGTGCATTGAAATGTCTAATGCACTCCGCGTGCGCGCCGTTCAATGTGCGCATGACGCACTTTGTTTTGATTCGTTGTTCAGTTATCGTAGGTTCGCCGATTTTCACTGCGGGTGTTAGCAAACTCATTAACATGTTTTTATTCGTTATTACATAGATCAAAATTATGCTCACATAGTGAATTGTGATTTGTATAGTGTTGTGTATGAATTAGGTCAATACAATTAAACAAATCAATGCACTTGCGCAAATGTTGATATGCTCACAATAGCACTCCCCTGCAGGGTCATGCCATTATTCACACATCAACATCAGCGCGCGTGCATTGATTTGTCTAATTTCTCTCGTAACAACACATACGCATTTATTGACCTATAAATATGCCATACACAAAAAGAGCACATCTATTCAATTGTGAAACAATAATATTGTTTTTCATGTCAGCTGAGTTTTGCCAAAACATAAATATTTTTGAGCTTATAAATGTAAAGAGTTGCCAATATTCATTTTTCTTCTCACAGAGGTACATTATGAACGATCCAGATTATCGCGCTACAGAAAGTGGATCTATGGGTGGTATTGGAACGGCTGAAGCTGTCGCTAAAGTTTATGGCATCCTGGCGAATGGCGGAAAAAATGTGGAGGGGAAAATGCTTCTTTCTAAAGACACCATGGCTGAAATGTTAGCATGGAACAACACAGGGAAGGATAAAGTTCTCGGTATACCATTACGTAACAGCAATGGAATAATGTTTATGGGAGAGGTAAGTGTGTAACTATGTAATTACTACTGTAAAACAAGTTAATTTTGCGGCAACTTTTTTTCGCGAATTACTAATCATCACTACTTTCGCGGTAACTTAATTTCGCGAATTCAAAATTTCTACCACTACTTTCATCTTCACACACATCAATTCGCGGCAATATAATTTCGCGAATTTGAGCCTCTCGCGAAATTCGCGAAATTAACTTGTTTTACAGTATATAGTTCAGTCAGTTCCAAATAATTTTACATGAATGATGAGTTAACCTTCAGGCAATAGGCATTTTCATGACTAACTAGCTTCGTACAGCATGGACTCTTCAGATGACGGCCTTCGACTGAATCGAAACAGTAATTGAAAGAACGTGAAATCGCATCGTTTTATATAAATTAAGGTACTACTTATTCTCACTTATTTACTCCACAGAATCAAGAGATGATTGGTCATCCTGGACTGGGAGGTAACATGGGTATTGCCATCTTGAAACACAACCTAGGAGTTGGATATGTCTCACGCTATCAATCGCCATATGGGTTTGGAAATGACCCTAGATTTCTAACTTTACAGAATGCTTTGACGAGATGCATTGAAAGGATTGAAGCCAAATGAAAACTGTGATAGAGTCATCATACGACTGGATACTGTAAAACCAACAGATTTAATTTCATGAATTTCTTGAGGGATGTGGATTTGCGAAATTAAATACCCACACAATTTTGCATTGAAAGTATCAGTAACAGATTATTGTTGGATGACTCCGGGGGTTAGCATTTCTTCAGCTTGTTGAGCCGTTTCACGCATCACCAAAGCTTTACGCCATGTTCAGGTGGATTATATGACATTTCCACTAACAGCTGAAGAAGTGTGCCAAAAGCAGAGGCAATTCACTACCTCCCATAAACTAAAACATGTTGTTCCTTGTTAAAGCTATGCGTACGTTACTCTCAGGGATGTGGTCTTCGACAAAGCTTCATGGTCTATGTACAAAAGAATAATGATAATGACACCTTACATATTAGGCTTCCAAACCACACTACAGTAAAACTGTGTATCCAAAAAAGGTACCCTATTGTGTGTGCAATAAGCTTCTTCAAATGCGCTAATATGTATGCACAGATGATGCGCACAAGTACATTTTGTTGATCAGCATTTCAGCACTGAAATTTAGGCCAGTTTGCAGAAATTAGAAATTGTCACTGTTTTATCAAAACTTTTTTCCTGCCCTTCAGCATGTATTAAATAATACTTCCCAACAGTTCTGCATAGGAAGTGGTGCTTTATACATGTTCAGGGGCAAGAGCACTTTACAAGGTTTTGAAAGTTGTGTTTTTAGCCCTTAAACATGTTTAGAGCAGTCTCCACCAAGTTTATACATAGCAAGTATTACTTATACATGCTGAAGGGCCGGATGGAGGTTTTGACACTACAGCGATAAAATGTTTTATCAAAGAAGTGTATTGTAAATAAAATGATAATATTGGTTGTCTTATTTTCATGTGATACAAGAATATAAATGTATTACACAAAAATATATTGCACCCGACATAAAAATATCATTGTATCACACGCAACTAATGCCATTCAATTTTAATATAATTATGGCATATATAACAAGGGCGTTTTTTAAACATAGCGATTTATAAGAAAAAAAAGTTTATAGCAGTTTGATGTTATTCAGTTGACAATATTCCTCTTAAACCTTGGCCCAATTTTGACATGGTGTTTACTATTCTATATGAAGACGCATACATTGTATATTACAAAATGTGAGTTAAAATCCTCGAGTTGTTTTTCTGATAGACTCAAAAATAGACTCTTATTTTCCCATTGAACACTGAACAGTACACAAACTTGTAGAGCTTTATACCACTTTTGGAGGTAATTAACCATTTTTCTCTCATAGCATCCAAAAGAAATATCGCTTATACCTAAAATGTTACATGTGGGTAGAAATGCGAATAAGGCGCTTGAAAGATGATTTCGAGTTTCCAGTCCGTGTCACTTTTTTTCACCCGTGTTAAAATTTCAAGATTGCCAAAAAATCATTATGTATATTTTCAAAACATTATTTTTGTGAGTTTTAGCAATTTCAAATATATTTTTCACTTTGTAAAATATGAAACTGGGAACTAGGCTTAAAAGCAGGGCTTTTTATTGTAAATACCTATTGTGTAGCCCACGTATCAATATGGGTTAATCAAACATGCATTTACATGTCAATAATGAAATCTGATCAAATAATGAATAATGAAAAAGTCGCCTCGTCACTCAGCAAAAAAAAGTTAAGGGAAACTCGTAATTGACTTTCATTAGCCTAATGAGCTTTCTTCTGATACCAAAATCGCACTTTTGATGAAAAAGGGAGTTTGATGGGCTACCCACCTTTAATAGAATTACGATATAAGTTACGTTCACACAGTGGTTAACAGACGCGTAATTTATTCTAATAGCAATACAAATCCACAAATATTGTTGTTATCCTGACGTGTCCACACACCCCTTCGTGTAATGAACATTGATCATCAGCGCCGCTGGAGAAAGTGTTGTGTTGAATAGGCAACTTTGCTTGCGTTGAACTTTGTATCAAAACCGCATTACTCTACCGGTATCAATCAAAATGGTTTCTTCGAGATAAATCGCATTACTCTACCGGTATCAATCAAAATGGTTTCTTCGAGATAAATCGCATTACTCTACCGGTATCAATCAAAATGGTTTCTTCGAGATAAATCGCATTACTCTACCGGTATCAATCAAAATGGTTTCTTCGAGATAAATCGCATTACTCTACCGGTATCAATCAAAATGGTTTCTTCGAGATAAATCGCATTACTCTACCGGTATCAATCAAAATGGTTTCTTCGAGATAAATCGCATTACTCTACCGGTATCAATCAAAATGGTTTCTTCGAGATAAATCGCATTACTCTACCGGTATCAATCAAAATGGTTTCTTCGAGATAAATCGCATTACTCTACCGGTATCAATCAAAATGGTTTCTTCGAGATAAATCGCATTACTCTACCGGTATCAATCAAAATGGTTTCTTCGAGATAAATATTGCATTACTCTACCGGTATCAATCAAAATGGTTTCTTCGAGATAAATCGCATTACTCTACCGGTATCAATCAAAATGGTTCCTTGTATTAAAATCGCATTACTCTACCGGTATCAATCAAAATGGTTCCTTCGAGATTTTGTGTGGTGATGTCTGTTCTGATATTTTGGTCAGCTACTCCATGGCGGAGCTCGCTACACCTGCTACAAAAGCAGGTGTAAATTGAGTGGTGTTAGGTAAAGTAACTGACGCCACCCATCGCGTGCAGTCACTACTTTCATCAGTTTTGCGATCGCTACTACACACCACCGCTACTGTTCCTTACGCTGCTCGTACTCCCCTCGTGTAAACGTAGCTCATTGTCAACAGAATGATTTATATGTGACCAGTCGCATCAAAAAGGACATGTTGTCGGCAAACATAGTTTTGAGATCATATATTTGGAGAAATATGAAGAAAATAATAGGGACAAAAATGCTTCTATAAATCATATCTTGTGATAACAAAGTCTGATTACCTTCAACATGGTGTCATTTCAAAGCTTAAAATAAAATGTGCTCTTTTAAGTCATTCCAATAACTCAGATTTGACTCGGGCCTCCAACATGTCCATTTTGATGTGACGGGTCACATATAAGTATTCCAGTCTGGTCTAGAAATTACCATTTTAACAAGCTAGTCAGGATAACCCATAAAATATGATGCAGATAATCTAATATTTCTATTAAGGGATTTCCACGAGTTGATGTAGAACATTTCTAATTATATTTAACTATATCTTGTATTGTCAAACAGTATAGTTGGTTATATTTTCTTCCACTCTTTTGTATAAAAAAAGGTGGTTTTTTTTTTAAAGAAACAAATATAAACATAATTTTTCTGTTGATTGGAAATTAATTGTCTGTGTTTCTGAATTTTAATTCAGGTTTAGGACTTTTAAGTCTTTAAGGTTTAGGACTTTTAAAAAAGTCCTAAACCTCAACAAATAATTGACTCTTTAGTTTAGCAGTCAATAACTTATTCAACAAGTGAACAACAGTATAAATATACGATGCAGAGATAGTCTATTTTTCCAGGGTTTAATTTTCTGTAAAAGTGGTAATTTTTGTGCAATTTAGTTTTGTGCGCTTTGCTGATTTTGAACCATTTACTTTGTTTTTTTAATCTGCAATTTAAAAGTTTATTACATAGATTATACAGAAATGAAATACATTTGCACATTTTCATGGTAGCTCGTGCTCGATGCGCAAAATGCATTACATTTATGCAACACAAAAATGTCCACGTTTACAGTATACCTTGATCGAGATAATGATGATAAAATCTCATAATGACAAGAGTCATTTGAATGCAAAATATCCAGAGATTAAGGTAGCTAACTCAGTTCCTACACCACTGCAGAAAAACAGCTGTAATACTAAATCAATTATATCTCATCGAAGAAAAGTCTTTCCTCTACCTTTTTGAAGACTTTTGGATCATTTTTTGAAATTTCATGTTTTTCTTTATTTTTTGAAAATTCCCTAAATTTTCACCTTCTGGAATTTCTGTAAACAAAAGGGGAAAGTGCTATGGTCATGACACTTTGTGAATACATTTATTAGCATATTACCTACATTTTCTCGTGAGTTTTTTCAGATACAATGGGTTTTTTTAAAAACAATATTTGTTTAAAGTTTGATTTTAGATTTTTTTCAAAAAGCTGTGAATTATTCTAGAAACACTTAATTGGGAAAAACTTACAAGATAATTTTCTAAACCTAATTACCTTTTATATGACACCTTGTTTGTAATCATTAAACATGTAGTTTTTTCTGTAGAAACTCACACAACATTTGGCAATATAGTGTTTCTAGAAAATAGTGAAAAAGTACTAACATTACCAGTGAAATTACCATCCATCACCACTCAGTTGTGGTAAGAAAAAAATAGTGCAATACCTTGGTGTTTTGGCATCAAAATAAAATAAACGTCTTTAGCATACATTGATTTTAAAGAGGAGAAAACAAATATTTATAAAAGTATGTGTTTTCTGAAATTTGGTAGTATTTGGGAATCCGAGTTAGCCAGTTGTAACTGATTCTACACAATTACATCATGTTTAACCACAGATTCATTAAAAGCATGAAAGCACGATGAGCAGGGCAATTTGCACCTTTCCCATTTTTGTTTTTATTGTTTTTTCACTCAAATGGTAATAAGGCAACAACAAATAACCTCTATTCTACAGGCAAACTGATCTCACATAGGGTTTGTCTGTCGGACAGACTTTTGATGTTACTTTTTTACAAACATTTCTGGTGAATTTTCAACAATTCAAATTTTTCCCCAAAAAAGTTAACAACACAAATATTTTTGGTTGGGCCAGTAGAACATTTTTGTGTGTGTATGGCCTCACTCTGGTATGTAAATCCACATAAAGCCCTATCATACCAAAACAAAACCTCTAAATATTGTGCATCTCTTGATATGTATATATATGAGTAGTCTCTTTTTAAAGGAGTAATTAAAATCCTAAATAAAAAGGAACAAATGTTTTGTTGGATTGTGTTGTAAAATAAAAATTGTAAGGTTATTTCAGAATTTATTGGGTGCCAAAATCCCAAAATCAATGTTTGGCAATTTAGCCATTAGATTTTGAGAAGGGATCACCCAAATCTATTCTTGCCATTCAATATTTCAGAGCATGTACTTTGATATACACCTAACACAAAAGTTCCGGACGATTTCTTTTATGTTAGCTATTTTAAAATAAGTAATCAGTATAAAATATCTAAGACAAACACTAAACAAGTAAATTTCCTCTCCACAATATGACACCTCATTCATAAAAATCGAGTGGATACTTTTAAGGTACGATCAGGGGCGTAACAGAGGTTGGTTGTCAGGGGGGGCACAGCCAAAAACAAATCCTGGTTAGAATAATTCCGTCCCGGAAGCGGAATTTTTCGTAAAAGGTTGCCCCAATTTTTTCCCAGTCAGTCACCTCGTGAATTTCACGTAAGTGTGGGGGGGGGGGGGGGGGGGGGTAGGGTCACAAAATTAAGCAAGGTCACAAATTTCGCATGGTCACAACATTTCGCACGGTCACAAATTTCGCACAGTCACAAAATTTCACAGTATAAAAAACACAACAGTCAACAATTTTCTTTCTTTCTTTCCCTTTCTTCTTTTCTTTCTTTCACCTTTTTTTCTCCTTTTCCTTTTTTCTTTTTCCTCCCTTTTTCCTCTCTCTCTCTCTCTTCTTTCCTTTTCCCCTTCTTTTCCTCTTTTCCCTTCCCACCATTTTTCCTGGTGGGTAGGTTTGAATTTCTTGCCGAGCACCTGTGCCCCCCCCCCCCCCGGCTGTTACGCCACTGGGTATGATGCCTTTAGTAACATCGCCTAAATGAAGAAAAAAAGTTTTTTTGTATGGAATGTCATTGATTTGTATTGTACACTCTGTGCTATTGCAATTGTTAAGGCATTTATGAATGAATTTTACTTTGTCAGTTGGTCTGGTTACATTAGTCATCAATCATAAGTATCCACTGGATATTTATGAATTAGGCAGGCATGAGAATTTTCAGTTTTAAAAGTGACCTCAGTTTTTTGTGGTGCAAGTTTCCATACTTTCTTTTTCAGCCTGTTTTTGGTCTTTTTAGCCCGATTTCACGCACATTTCAGGGATTTTTCATTTTTTTCTTCATTCTCATGCCTGATAAGGTCTCACATTGTGGGGAAGAATCTTTCTTGTTTAATGTATAGGCCTATCTAAGATTGTTGATACCGATTACTGATTTTAAATTAGCTAACATTAAAGTAGCGGGTCAGAAACTTTTTGTGTCAGGTTCAGGTGTATCTTCTCAAAACGTTGCACAAATCAAACACACAGGAAGTCAATGTATAATTTTTCAGCATTTATGGTCTTTTGGCATATGTACATGATTTTATCATCATATATTTGAGGGCGTCAGAGTAAGTCATATGCCCTATAATTACGCTCCTGATAGACAGCAAGGCAACGAAAATGGATTTATACATTGACGTTACCATACGACAACATGAGCTATAATTGGCTACCATATGTATGCATAATTTTAGTATAATTAATACAATTGTAATAAGGCAATGAAAACTAATTAACTATACATGTTCTGTACACAATTTACATAAGTAACTCACAAAAGCCTGTCAAGGTGTTGAGATTTCAACCATGTTACTTTTACAACATCTTATCCAAAAACAAATGGCCATGAAGTGCTCATAGTAAGACTATTGTCTCGAGAATGAAGTGCTCATAGTAATACTATTGCCCCGAGGTGACATCAACAGAACTACTGTAAAACCAGAAATGTTCGCAAGTTTAAAATTTCACGAATCGGCAAAAATGGCCTAATTCATGGCATGAACATTTTGTGAATGTGAACTTTGTACTTGTAGTTACATTGTGTAACTTTGCAATGCACTACTACAAGGTAGATTGGAAATATTTGTGGCATGACATTTTCGCGAGTAAGTGCCCCTTACGAAATAAGCTGAATTTAAGTGCTTGCGAACAATTCTGTTTTTACAGTATTCTCCTAAAGTTGCGAACCCAAAGGAAAATAGTAACGGTTGGTTAATTATCATCTTTGTATGCATGTGTGTATTCACCAGCGCTTCGGGATGGCGCATATATTTATTCATTGCGATCAGTGAATAGCGTAATGACATCACTGTATCGTGGAAGGGAAATATACTATAGTTTTAATTATCCTTTTGACATAATTTGAATTACGGGAGCATTTGCTGTATGAACCCTGTATGAACCCAGAAGAAATATACCAAGAGTGACAAGCACTAATTTTTAAGTCGGGTGTACAACTTTTGTTTAATATAACATGATATTTAAGTATTTACTAATGGTACTGATGATATTCTTTGGTAATTTTTTTCAAACTGATTTATTTACAGTCAGGTATCCATACATTTGAGGGGCCGTCATGTTCCTCAGTATCATGTTAATTATTTGTAACCCTCCCCGTCCTGATTTTTGAAATTACTGAAATGACCCCTATACAAAAGTAATAATTTATTAACCTTTCTGTAATATAAAAGTTGATTGTAGGCAACCAATTTATTGTTTTGAAACAGATGCCAACATCAAATAATTGATGTTTTTGACCTTATTAATATACACAATAATAATAATCAGGTCAATTTTGGCTTTAACCCTACAGCCCTGAACCCTGTGAAATCCCATTTGAAAACCATGCTGGCAGCATGTGTCATCTCGCCAGGCGCTCACGGCAGGTGATAAATGCACACGGTATTGTTAATTATAGGCGCGTGACCCCCTAGCTGAGTGGACTAAGACAGTGTAGTCCATGTTTGAAGATGGATGGTATCCCCTGCTAAATTTTGCCCATTACCACCCCCGAATATTTTTTTCAACATTTCTGTCCCAAAAGTGTAAGTTTCAGGGTTGTTATAAACATGAAATTTGTCTACGTGAGGACTTCATAAATTTTGACCTCCCCTAATAATGGTAGTATTACTTTTATGATCCCCACCCCATTTATAAGAAAATGATCAACACCCCTACTCTCACACATGGTACAATGGGGATACAAAGTTTGTTCATACAGCAGTTTTGCTTCTGATCAATTGAAATTTCTTTTGAATTTTTTCAGAATATGAAAACAAAAACACATTGTTTTCTGGTCAAATAAAGCTATGACTACACGGTACATAACAAAACTAACTTTATACATCTTATAATAATGCATGGTTATCATTCTAAAACATGACTGCATTATAAACTTTTAATTTGTAACTGTATAAAAATGTCATATACAATACAATAATTGAAGTACATTAAAACTACTAAAAGCGTAGTCTTCTAAAAGCAAGAAAAACATCTTTCTTGCATAATACAACGTGAATGGGATTTGATTGTTGAACCTTAATAGTTATAATGTTGAATGTATGCCTAAGTATTCATATACAAATAAGTAACAAAAGTAAAAAACACAAATATTTTACATTACCATGGCAACACCACCTTTTCCAGCAGCAATATACAGCAACATGAATTAGTCAGAACAAGCTTTTCATGAAATTGTTTGACTCCAACAAAGTTGAGCTTTATTTCTCATATTGTGTATTGGAAAGCATTTCTACTAGAATAGAATAGAAACTCCTCAAAACTCTTTATATACTACCGTACTCAAAACTAAATAGGAGTCAAAAGTATTTTTGGTAAATTTGTTGCCATGGTGGCAACAATCTTTTCTCCCTGATACACCAGCGGATAGTAGGGTCGGTCAGACGCGCAGCATCCTTTTTTTCTCCAAATAAAACCGAAATCTGTTTCAAGTTTGCATTTCACACAAGCACTCACTCAAGTGATGATGTAGCATTTGTTTTACAATAACTATATACATGTTTAAAACTATGTTGAAATTTCACACAAATCAAAATTAATAAGGATAATTTATTAATGACAAATATGCAGTCTTTGACGTCCAACTTACATAAACTGATCCATACTGATAGCTTCTGATGATTCTTGGGGGAGCCACTCAAGCAGGACAGTATATAAAGGGAGGGGAGTTAGGTCACTTGAATGTGCCCCTCATTTGGAACCTTTTGGATAATGAATGACCACCTTTATTAATGTTTTTGGTAAATAAATGGGTCTGATTTTTTTTACCAGAAATCTTGGCGAAATCAATAAGGGAAAATTATTGAATTCTGGTAAACAAACATATGGGTCAATAATTTCCCGCCAAAACTGGGAATTTTTCTTATTTTGCTGGCAGCACATCTCTACCAACAAATCCCCCTTCTGACACAGATGTGACCAGAAAATATGTAATAAGGGGTGTTATTGTATCAGTGAATATGTTAAATTGCATGTGATTTGTTACAGTCCAGAAACACTGAAAAAGAGTTGTTTTAATCAGAAACACTAATTTACTTAAGAAAAAAGAGTTCTGCATAAATGTCCCCTGCTATTTGTTTAGGGATATTTCAAATTGCTTGTGACTCAATAAATCATTAATTGACAATTATAAGAGCTAAATATAAGCTTTTATGTATTATGAGAATGGTCATATTCATGTACAATTTTTAGGCATTTAGGGAAGGGTATGTTATGGGTACTTTGAAGACAAATACTTAGCCTGGACTGGGGTCAAATTTGCTACAAAGAAAAGTGTTATATAGGAGTGGGTTTTCACCTTGGATTTTAATACTTATTTAGAGTTTGAAAAGCTTGGCCCTGATTGGGTATCACATGACATATTTGAGTGCCTCCCCTTCAAGTTGCACACACAGATGGTGCCCGGTGTCTCATGGTTCTTGGATTAAATTCATATGTCAAAAACTTTTAGAAGTCATACTGACTGACATCAACAAGGATGATCGCTTTTGAAGATACCCGTTGTGTTCGTCCACGTGGGTTTCTTGGATTGGTATCATATGATAAAATATCCATGTGCAACTCTGTTCTGTAGGGTCCTGTTATGGGTCTGATTAACTGCAGCTGCCCTGCAAACGATACAAATAGTCATTGACTCATTAAAGGTAGATGTTCCAATTTTCAACTTGAAGTTTTCTATTTGACATGAAAGGTCATCCTCAAAAAAGTCGGATTCCAAAGTTTGAGTTGCATAACTCTAATGGTTCTTATTTTAGACGCACAAGAAATGTGCCCATTGAGTTGTACACAAACTATATTGGTGGTTAACCACTTTTCGCGGTAATTCGATGTTATTTCACCAATTTCTTCGTAATCCTACTGATTTGGACCATCAAATTTCAGTATGTTAATCAGAAAAATATGACCTTTCATATGATATGAAAATCTCCATATGTTTGAGAAAAATCTGTGTTATGAAAATGTGATCGGGTCATCTACCTTTAAACATTCATGGATACATGTAATAGTTTTAAGGTCTTGACGCAAACATTATCCCCTATAGGTAGGTGGGTGGGCAGCTGGGCGGGCCATTTCCAAGCCTGGATTCTAAGCATGCTGGACTGCACAAGAAATCTTCTTTAGTTGTTCTCCCATGCACATTATGCTACATTATCACATCATTCAACTTCGAGGGACATAGTGAGAGCATCAATTTGATGTACATTTCTAGATGTGATGTGGATTTTTTTTTCTGATAAAGAATGTTGCAATTTTGCAATTTCTTCAAATGATTTAATTTGTCAAAATATTAAATTTGTTAAATTATTATTATTTTTTTAATGATTTGAGATCATTTGGGTCCTACGACCGTGGATAACCCAATAAGTTTATATAGCTTATTTCCATTGGGTTACGTTAGATTAGTGAACAGATACAGACTGGGATGATCCCCTACTCTTTACGAAAGAGTCTGTAACCTTTATAACGTGCTCGGGTATTGCTCTTCCGATGCACAGGACCAACATTTTACGTGACTTCCGAACCACTGGTTTTTGCTGCCATTAAGAAATCGTCACAATCACTTCGCTTCATTTACCAGGCTACCGACACGGCGCACACAATGTATCAGCACTTAGCTTGTTATATCCCCTAACAGCTCCCCAATCTCGGTTGGGTCGGCGAGGCAATTGAGACTAATTGCCCAAGGATACAAACATGTTGGCTATAGCGGGGCTAGAACTCACAACCTTTGTATCACGAACCCTGCATGCTATCTACTAAACCACACATGCTCTTAAATGATTAAATTTGTTAAATTATTAAATATTGTCAAATTATTATATTGATCAATATATTATATTTGTAAACATAATATTTAATTGGTAAAATAATAGATTTGACATTATCTTTTTACTTAATTTGTAGAAATACTTTAAAAAATTCAAAAGTGTCAATTTTAGAAATGTTGAATATGAGAAGCTTCTACAAAACCTTTCTTTCAAATTCTGCTGAAACTATTTATAAAATCACTCACCTTCTGTATTTATTACTCCAGAGATTTTATTAATGCCGAAAAGTCCCCGATCATTGCCATAACGTAACTCAAAGTCAATATCAGCAGCAGGAGCCGGGATACGAAGTGTCAGGACATTCTGTGGATTTGGAAGAGTTGGGTAGCTTCGGATAGAGAGTGGGAAGTATATAACCGGAGAGGTACGGTTGCTAAAACAGTGTTCTGGGTCGTTATTTCGTGGTGGACACAGTTGGGGTGAAACCTTATCACAACGCAATTGACGCCCTCTGATGATAGAAAAACACAACAACAAAAAACGTAAGATAATTATAAACAAATTGGAATAAAAGTTCATCTGTGTTGGTGTTTGATGCCATCAACATCAGCATTAGGTCTGGACATTTGGTGCAAACTATTGACTGCAATATACACTCTCACTACAATGTTAGAAAAAAGTGTTCAAACACTTTGTAGGTGTAATGTAAAGTGTTCCCCCTTCCCCCCTGATCAATGTTGAATCCCACAATTTGCCCACCATCAGCACAGGGCCTCGCAACATAAGTGTCCCATTCTCAAACTAGTTAGCTACTACTGTTGTTGTGCCATTGCACTGAATTATACAGCTTTATCCAAAAAGATAGTTTTCAGACACAGATTTCTTGAACCTTCAACAAAATCTTAACCGTAAGACATTTTTTTACAATACTGGTAATTAATAAGCCACAGCGTTTCAGTGGTATGCAGGGGGGGAAATGGGTCGGTGTCGGGCCCGTTAGAACAGGATTTTTTCCCTGCTGCCTAAACGTGCAGTCACACCTAGCTGATGTGGCTCGCCATAGCCAAACGATAGCAAATAATTTACAACGGCGAGCAAATCGGTGGAGCTCCGTCCAGAAAGCACTTGAAAAATAACAATGAAAGCACTTGAAAAATAACAATGAAAGCACTTGAAAAATAACAATGAAAGCACTTGAAAAATAACAATGAAAGCACTTGAAATATAACAATTGGCCGTAGCAATACCGGTGTAGTAGCAGCACGGTAGTACTACGGTTTCACATTGCTGAGAACGGTAGTACATCTTCAGAACATAGACTTGCAGCAAGTCCGTAGGACACTAACAATGACGGTATGGTGTAAAGTGAGAGTATGAATTCAAATACCTAAAATAAATAATGAAACGTGAAGTATCATATATTTCAGGCTTGTAAAAACCAATACAGCACGTACGTTTTATCATAACTTTCAAAACCGCACCATCTTTTGGGAATTTTTCCAACAATTCTGTGTAAACTTCAATTCAGTCTAATACCTAAAGCAACCGACACAAACAGCGACATTGGGACATTCACCAGTGACGTCACTGGTTAAACAAAAGTAACTTCAGATCGGCAAGTTGAGTGGCACACCCTTTATTACTATGACCCCACCGAAGAGCCGCTGATCCATTACGGAGCGCTACCGGTGCTCTACCGACACTTAACCGTTATAGTCCCGATGCTCGCTTCGGCAGCGCAACGGCAGACATTTTTGAGCATGTTCAAAATGTCTACCGTTGCCTGCCAATGCTTTTTTTGTGCAGATGTTCTGCAATGTTCTGACGATGTCCTACCGTTCTTACCGATGTGATACCGTTGCGCTACCGTACTAGAACCGATCCCAGACAATAAACAAATTTGTGCTCCGGTATAGCTCGGGCAAGCCAAATCGGCCAGAATCCCTGACCGTAGACCTGCCGATGTACTAACGATGTACTACCGTTCTAGCGATGTGATACCGTTGCGCTACCGTACTAGTACCGATCCCCGAAAATTGCCAAATTTGTGCTACGGTATGGCATCGGCGAGTCAAAAAATATGATTGCCTCCCAACCCATTTTAAAGTCCTTGCCCTGATTGCCCTCCCCCAATCATAAAGTCTAGTTACGCCACTGTTTCAATGACTTGTGAGATTTGTGATGTGATCACGCAAAATGAGTCTCAGCTCAAAAATATCACAATTTTAGTTTTCTACTTGTTTGCATTGCTCATTTGAAATACAACATTTTCAGAAAATCGCTTTATAAATAGACACTTTATTCCAAAAATATGTCCAATCGACGGTTTGTAGAACAAAAACTAAAGAATTTCTATCCTTTGTTTGGCTGTATCTCAAAAAACCCAAATATTCTCGTCTTTTGACTCGCATCACATTTCTTGACCCATTATCATTTTCATATCTAATCACTATTTTCAATAGCATAGTCACCATTAAACCTCATGGGAACCTCACCTTTGTTGTCATTGTTTTTTGATTGGTTTTATTTTTTGGTTTTATAGCACTCTGATAGTCACTCAACATTTGTATTTTTTCTGCATTCTATAAATTAGGAAACAGACAACTTAAACTGAAGAAGAAAAAAAATCAACTGTAAACACCAAAAAAACAACCAATATACCATCAAACAAACAGAAAAACCCGCAAAGTACTGGAGACAGAAAAAAAACACATTTCGATTCTACCAGAATGATGGCAATACGGTCCAACAATTGTGACAAAATTATTCAAAGTTCTTCTTTTTAGGGTTTCACCCTTTTATTGTAAATATCCACAACTTACTGCATATACATATTAACTTGACAAAGGGCCCAGCCCCAAACATACGTTCTACAGAGGTTTTCCTCTTATCACATTCACGGTTAGGCAAAAAAATGTTTGTGATTGGACAAAAATTTGGAGAGTCGATAGGTCTCTCCTTTTTTTCCCTCTCACTTCTTCCATTTTGACGAATTTTGAGCAATATTCTTTGGCTTAAAATAGATGGATTGCGGCTTGAAACATGCAAAATAATGATTAAACATTGTTTCTACACTTCTGGGAAACAAAATATACACAAATATTGACATTTTATGACGTCAACAGAAAGATTTAGAAAAAAGAAAAAAATAGCGACTCGAGATGTTCATATTTTTGGGTCAGTCGTGGGGGGAAAACAAACATTTTTTTGTTTGCCTTATCATGCAACCATCAATTAGTCTTATGATTACATTAACTATGTCTTATGCAGGAGATATATCTAGGAGTCTTCTCGGGTATGTGCAATAGGGCGGGGCGTAAATAGGGAAGGTATTTTGTTCAAATCGGCCATGTATTCCATTTGACCCCACATGATCAAATATGCACTTCAAATTTTTTTGGAGGGGGTCTTCAGACCCCACCACTACCCTTTATCCCCCTATAGGGGAATACATGGTATTGCCAAATTGGTGTAGCAAAATTAGGTTTCGACCTAGAACAAATTGATACATATTTATTTTCAGCTCAATGCATTTCTATAAGGTACCCATAATGACATACTAAAAGTCTAAAAATATCAGAGTGTTAGAAATATGATACTTTGCATAAACTTAAAATGGCCGCTAATTTGAGCATTTTCATTGTTTTGGACATATTTCTTATCTTAGATAGTTGTTATGGCACTTTAAATAGCTTCTGCATATATCTTTTGAATGTATAAAGTCTCAAAGGACATCACAGATACATATCTGCCCCAATATGTGTATCTTAAATTGCATAAATAAAAAATGGCAGCCAAAATTCTCAAATTAGCGACCATTTTAAGTTTATGCAAATTAGGCATATTTCTACAACTCTGATATTTTCAGACTTTTACTATGTCATTATGGGGACCTTATAGAAATGCATTGTGCTGAAAAAAATATGTTTCAATTTGTTTTAGGTCGAAACATAATTTTGCTACACCAATTTGGCAACTTCACCATGTATTCCCCTATAGGGGGATTAAGGGTAGTGGTGGGGTCTGAAGACCCCCTCCGATTTTTTTTTAAAGTGCATATTTAATCATGTGGGGTCAAGTGGAATACATTTTGACCATGGCCGATTTGAACAAAATACCTTCCCTATTTACGCCCCGCTCTAATGTGCAAGGAGTAAGCCACATTTCTATGCACATTTTGAGGTTCAGGAGGGGTAGTTTCAGCCCTTAAATGAGTGTTTTCACCATAAACTGTGCCTCGCTTTCCAAGTTGGAGTGCATTGCCTATATATGGGTGGTGCAAAAATTGTATTGCCAACAAATTGTTGTCTCACAATTTTTCATTTTGAAAGTTCTCTTATAACCATTGCGCAATCACGCAAAGGTACATATGGGCTCCGAAAATTTAATTTTGGGAGCCCTACCCCGGTAGCGTAATGCACGATCACCAGGACTCCGGCCGTGGTGGCCCGAGTTCGATCCCTGGGGGCAGCACACACCGTTTTTTCTGGATACACTGATGATATGAATGTATTTGTAAAAGACGTAGACTCTGCCAAAGTTGTGATGAATAAGTTAAAATATTTCAGTCAATGTTCAAATTTAAAGGTTAATAATAACAAAACGGAAGCTATGTGGATTGGCAGTGAGAGAAATAGTAATGACAAACCTCTTGATGTTGTCTGGACCAAGACCGCGAAGATCTTAGGGATTACTTTTACACATGATGAAAAAGTGATGATGAACTTGAATTATGAGCCTAGAATTAAGACATTAGTTAACTTAATTAATGTGTGGAAACAGCGTGATTTAACAGTTCTTGGTAAAATCACCATTATAAAGACTTTTGGCCTTTCAGGCTTTCTTTACACTTCAGCCATGATTGGCATGTCTTTATCGATACAAAAAAGAGTCAATACTATTCTCTATCAATTTCTCTGGGCTGGTGCAGACAGTGGCGTAGCTCGGGGGGGGGGGGGGGGGGGGGGGGGGGGGGGCCTTGATGAAAAAAAACCCATTTGTGCCCCCGCCCCCCCATCCCCTCTAAAAAATAAAAAAAAGGGAAAATCACAAGTTGGTGACTGGAATTATTTTGGGGGGCAACCTTTTACGAAAATTTCAGAAATCTTGCCAGCAAGATAGGAGGAAGGATATTTAAAATGTTGTAATTTCAAATACCAGTATTTACCAAAAAATATACCACTTTTTGAATGCATTGAGACTTTGGGGAGAGATAAACTTGTATGAGCCAACGAATGGCATTGAAGCATATGTTCAAATAATTTGAAATAACCTATTCATTTTAATTTCACACACTGTATGACTTTATTGATGACGACGGTGAATTCAAAGTTTTAATAAACTGGGTATTGTCGGCATTAATAATATTGATTACATAAGATGGTGCGGCCTCATTAATGCCATCCCATCTAGATGGCGGGGATGGATCCAAAAGGACCCCAAATTGAGGAAAAAGGATATAGGCTTGAAGTTGTTAAGAGGTTTCACCCTAATTACTAATATAAAGTCACAGGACCTGTACTTTATATGGTATGCCAATACAAAGAAGACAATGTCAGTGAGTCAATATATCTTAATACCTTAAAAAGCAATATAATGTATCTGATAATGATTGTAATGAAATGTTCATCGTGCCTCAGGCTTCAATATAAAATCACACATAAAAACAAAGGAAGTCCAAAACTAGATATATACATACACAGATATGGAACATGGTCTCAACCATCTTAAATAAACTCCACATTTAGTGTAGTTTGTTTTTATCAGGTTACGTAATTACAATTTATGATACATTCATATTATACAAAGTTTATGTTATGTACATATACTATTTAAGTATAGGCATTTGCATTTTTTCTGTATTTATGTATGTCATGTGATTGTAAAAGTGTTTCTTTTGTTGATCGGGGACTTTTCGGCATTAATAAAATAATTAAATATTCCAAAAACGCCATTTGTCAAATTACATGAATATTTCTTCAAACATACATTTTTGTGTATGCAAAATTCATTGATATGTGAATCCTTTTTCCAGTTTTGCCACAAAGAAACAAAAGGAAAATGGGATTAATCTGGTAATTAAAATATTTATAAAAATAACATATCTACTCAAATTTAATGTCTATAAAGATAATTATTGGACAATCTGCTATTTGATTTAAGAACAAATGTGTCAATACATATTCAATTACATTCATTTGAAATATCAATAACTTTGAAATACAACTATGACATATCTGTGGGCAATTTAAATTATACAAAAAAACTTCACAAATGGCATTTGAAAAAGGTAAGAGGCACTAAACACAAAGAACACAATACTTTGAAATCATTATCGACAGTATAGTATATAAACTACGAAACAAAATTTAATGAAATAAATTAAATGTATAAAGATGGATGGATTTGTTATGAATTGCATTGTTTCTGTTGCATAGCACATAAATATTGCTTGGCGTACGTAATGCACTATATGGTTTTTTCTTCTTTTGTTGCTGGAGCAGCAACTTTTTCTTTTGTTTGCATGTCATATAGGCAAAAAACACCATAATAATATATAAATATATTACTTTTACAAAATACTTAATTACTACATAAATTGTCAATTTTGTTTATAAAGAGTCCATTTTATATTGTGCTCCCTTGCCACATGCTATGTGATGCACTATATGTTTGCACATTTACATAATTATAATTAGGCCTAATGTTGAATACAGGGTGTATCAGAATGAACTATACTGAGGCAATATGATTTGTTACGGTATGAATTCGATAGATATTGTTCAAACCGTTTTCACTATATATCTTGCGCAAACGCCCAGCTTTCATAAGAATTTTAGATTCTGAAAATCGGACATTTCTGATGGAAAATACAGACTTTCTGGGTAATGATGGTAGATTTCAATTTGGTCGAAATGACCAATTTCAAGAAACCATGCGTTAATCAGATTTGCTGATGGCTTTTCAAGGTCTGTGAATTATTTGAGCTAACAAATTTAAAACACGTTTTTCATCAATTTTCCATTAAGTCTTGCCACACGAGAAGAAAAAAAAAGATATATCTTTGAAATTAACATATATTGCAGGTGTTTAAATTTAAAACAACAATCATTTTGTATTTTTTATGTATTTTAGAAACACGGTATAGTTCATTCTGATACACCCTGTACAAAATTACAAAAACAAGATAAATACCTGGAAACAATTTGAAAAATTCCCATGCAAACAGTAGATAAAAGTGAATGAATCACACTTAAAAGTCTAATTCTGCAACATGATAGTATATCTTTGACACATATTTATTATACAACAGTCCTCTCCTGTATTCCTTAATCACTACATGTAATTCAAACAACCTCGGTCCTTGAAGAGTCTGGCCGACAAACAAAGTTGCTCTTGGGCCATCCTGCTTCAGGTAAAACTCTCCTCCTTCGTTCCCATACATCAATTCAAACTTTGTCGTGAATCGAGGATCGGGCCGGGTGGAGAGAGTGTACAATAATGATGGAGTGTAAAAGTTTGATGCGGAGGAGATGAAGTTATGACTGATCACTGAAGGTAGGCCTATGCATTGTATGTCGTCCATGGCACAAACCTGTCGGATGCATTTCCTGTAGTATAGGGAAACCGACAAAAGAAATAATTATTATTATTTGCCTTTTTAAATTTGCCTTATATTAATATCACTTAAACTACTATTGAAGTACTAATATGTCCCTGCTCATTTATGAGTTCAAATAAAAGTTAATATTTTGAACATTTTTGGACACATTTAGCAACAACTACTACTTTACACCTATCAACCACACCTGTTTTTTAGCTTAATCCATGGTATAAATAGTCACAATATTAGTTTTACACATACACAAAACAGAAATTAAAACGAGGGCAACTTACCAGGCTAAACAATTATAGTAGAATGCTCACTCGGAGAAGGTCTACCAAGCATTATTGAATCACATGAGGCTGACATCACTGATTACAAATACAAAACGAATCAACGCAGCTCTAGCTGATGGGGTAACTGGTACAAACATATACCTTTATTTAACTATGTTCCCATTACCTCTCTCTGTATAGTAATGTGAGAACATATTCCTATTCTTCCAGCTTAAACTTCAATCATCTACCTCTGTACAGTGACATTGGGTCATACTCCAGATATCGATGCATCATTAATGCGACAATGCTGGAGTTTATCTTTGATAACATAATTACATATTCCAGGTGGGTCAATTTTATTTTTAGGTAAACAAACAGATACTACAAAAGAACACACATCTTTCTCTTTCCTAAAATTTGTAACTTTAATACTTGAACAAATAAGTTAGTAATTGACAATTGTATGCAATTAAGTTGCAGTTAAACATAAATAGAACACATTTTTATATTAATTATAACCAATATCTTATATTTAAAATAGTTAAGAAATATCAAACATTTTATGTAAACGACCCTAGATTATCAGACTTTTGGGTCGGTTGCAAAGGGCAGTCAACTTTTTTTTCATGGCATGGTTAGATAAACAAAGTATTGCGTGTAATTAGAACACGCTGGCGTATGTAATCACTGGATCAAAGATAAATATATGCTTTGATATTGAGGGCTGCAATATTATACCAAGAGCAATTTACAAAACACAAAGCATTTAAATTTAGAACAAACACCATATAATGCACAAATACAAATTGAGCACAATTTATAAAACCACATATGCACAACACATGAAATGCAAAGAAGGTTCAAGAAGCATGATGAGAACCATATTGCAAACACATATTTGAAGAGATTATTATCAAATAAGAAAATAGTATATATTGCAAGTGGGAACAACTTTTAATAGTTTATATTGAATAAACATACAATAATCCTCTTGTTTGAAACATTAAAATAAAATATTTTCACACTTAACGATAGAGTCCTAACGGTGAAGGGTCACAATCGGCCAAAGTGTTGATATCTTGATGATTTGATGGATGGTTTTTGTAAAACCCATTCCTTGTTCATCGTGTAGTTTGATGTTTATTCTTTCAATTATTGCAAAATCCATACCCCCCCCCCCCCCCCTTAAACCTATTGTTGAATAAAAAAAATTAACTAAAGTTGAAATGGTTTTAACATATTTTGTAATTTATTCCGTAATAAAACCAATCTGTAATGCGGTAATCCTATATTACAAAACAAGCATGATATTTGCTCAAACTGCATGCGGTAGAGAGCATACACCTAGCACAGCACTATTCTTCTTCATCTAACTCTGTGCAGTAATGTCAGAGTGTATTCTTGTGATTTGCGCAGCATTTATGTGTGACTGCCGGGATTGATTGTGTTACGCCAGCATATTAAGACCACTCATGCAATAATAAGGTGATCATTAGAATACGCCTCTGACATCGCTGCACATAGTTAAAGGGCACTGAGAGATTGCCAAGAAAAATGAAATTTGGAAAAAATTGTATGTAGGAACCCTGAATGGTAATAAATTATGGGGAAAGGGTTGAATGATGGCGCTAGATAGACATTTGGTTGAAGCAATTTATGTAGTGAGTGGTACTGATAATTTCGATGTGATCCAAATCAAAATGACAAATCATGTAATTTTACACGATAGATGGTGAATTAAACAGTTTCGGATGGTAGTTAGGTGTCCCTCCCAACAGTTTTGATACCTTTTTAAAGGGTTATATCTCCGGTAAAATAATTTGCAGTATAAAACTGGAATTATTTTTAGATACCAGACTTTTGATTACAGCTATCTGTGTCGCCAAACTACAGAGGAAAGTTTTCTGAACTGTAGAACTGCACTTTCAAATAAACTTGAAGTGCGCTTCTGTAATGAATGAAAGGGAGGAAGGGATCAAAGATTGACAATTTCCATTGTGATTTTTACAAATTTTAATATTGTAAAAGACCCACATAAAAGCACTTAGCAAAGTCTTTTTGTTTGACCTACACATCACATGTTTACAGTTACATGCCTGGTGTGCTGCATGTTAAACAATTTATGGTATGGCAAGTTATGTGACCAAACCTTTTAGCTCATCTGGTAAATTAAGGGCCTAAGAAAATGGGACAAGTTTGATATGAAATACTAGTTTTCTACTGCAAATTATTCTACCAGAGATATAAAGCTTGAAATAGGTATCAACACCTTTGGGACACCCTGTATATGAGGCTGATCAGTTTGTCACGGACGGACATGTCACGGACGGACATTTTTAAATGGATTATTAACACAAACTACTTGCACTTATTCAAATGTTTTATGTATTATGTTGAAGAGTGTCATCAACTTCATTGACATTTATTAAAATGTTGGTGGGTGTGGTTTGTTACTAAAAGAGACACAGTTAAATATTTGTGTCACGGATGGACAATATGTTAACCTTAAACTGATCAGCCTCGTATATAGCAAAATGTGCTGTTGGCATTAACAAGCAATTGTTTTAAATCTTGATTTTTAAAAACCTTTTAGGAAATATACCTTGTATCGTCATTATTACCATTTGGGAGGAACTTTTATAATTTAATTAGATCCAAATTGGCGAGCCTCTTTACTGAACAAACACATGAACACAACAAACATGCGTAACATATGCATATGTCAAAATTGCACACTTGGATTACTTTGCACACAGCGAGATTAAATCACTTAAGCAGGGCATTAACACTTTCCATGTGGCTATTGGTTTTACCAAATACAAAACAGATTTTTCAGAAAACGTTCCCAACTTTCAAGGTCTATCTGAAGGATTACTGAACCAATACTAGTCATGTTTGTACTTATTTTAATGCATTCATCATGATGATTCTAAATACGGTTATTCAATTCAATAATTTTGACATTTTTTAAACATTTTGTGAAATTTTGGAATGTCGTCTGCAGACGCCTGCCGAGTGGAAAGTGTCAAGCACAAAAAAATTAGATTCCAATATACTCACGTGATTCTCTTATTATAGTAGTTAGGACACTCGATATTCATGCATCTGTGAGAACCTTTGGTGTTGAAACAAAGTTGATCACCTGAACAACGGTGATTTCCAACTTGACATTCGTCTATATCTGCAATGGTATGATCAGTAAAAAGATTATTTTCATAGGTACTAATTGTCACATCACCATATTGGGTTTATGTTAGTTACTGAGCTATCAGGATGTTATTTTGTATTTGTTAGCTTATTAGTGGGAACATGATTGTAATTTTGAGAACATTTTTAGGTTTAGGTCAAACACATACATATAAGAGTGAACATTTGGTGTGTTTTTTTAATTAATAAAAAGGCAACAACAAAAAACCTGTTCTACAGGCAAATTGACCTCTCAGATGGTGTCATTACTCATTAGGATTTCTGGGGATTTGGGTTGTGTTTTTTGGTTTATTTTTTTAACATATTTTTTACAAAATTTACATAACTTTCAAAGACATTTCCTCAAAATTAAAAAAATGTGGATTGGTTGGGTCCGTAGCGCAGGTTTTCCCCATTAGCCTAAATGTTAAGGTAACAAATACCAAACCAAATCATGAATTTCTATGTAACTTATAATATAGGCATTGTACATCCTGAATTAAAACTATTTTTTCATAAAAAAACCCTGGAAAGTCAATTATTTTTATTAATATACTGCTAATTAGCATATTTATGACAAATATATTTCCGTAGCAATGACTTTACCATATTTTAAAAAAAGTTAGAGATATTCAAAATGGCCGGCGGTGTCCATATCATATACCTAATTTGCATAATTTATGCAAAAAGCACTAGTAATGATTTCTTTTGCATAAATCATCAGTTTATTGTATAAAGTACATAATTAAATGACTGTTTGTAAAAAGGTTTAGTTGCGTACTTGCTGCCTTAAGTTATCTATAGACACTATTATCTAATTCTTAAACCAAATCTTTAAGATAGAAATAAAGAAAATGCATTTTGCATTTAGGTTTTCATGCAAACTTTTTTTAGCCAATGTTTACAACTTACCTCTACAGACTCTACTCTGTATCATGTTGTAACCTACAACTTACCTCTACAGACTCTACTTTGTATCATGTTGTAACCTACAACTTACCTCTACAGTCTCTACTCTGTATCATGTTGTAACCTACAACTTACCTCTACAGACTCTACTCTGTATCATGTTGTAACTTACATCTTACCTCTACAGACTCTACTCTGTATCATGTTGTAACCTACAACTTACCTCTACAGACTCTACTTTGTATCATGTTGTAACCTACAACTTACCTCTACAGACTCTACTCTGTATCATGTTGTAACCTACATCTTACCTCTACAGACTCTACTTTGTATCATGTTGTAACCTACATCTTACCTCTACAGACTCTACTCTGTATCATGTTGTAACCTACAACTTACCTCTACAGACTCTACTCTGTATCATGTTGTAACCTACATCTTACCTCTACAGACTCTACTCTGTATCATGTTGTAACCTACAACTTACCTCTACAGACTCTACTCTGTATCATGTTGTATAACCTACAACTTACCTCTACAGACTCTACTCTGTATCATGTTGTAACCTACATCTTACCTCTACAGACTCTACTCTGTATCATGTTGTAACCTACATCTTACCTCTACAGACTCTACTTTGTATCATGTTGTAACCTACATTACTTACCTCTACAGACTCTACTTTGTATCATGTTGTAACCTACATTACTTACCTCTACAGACTCTACTTTGTATCATGTTGTAACCTACATTACTTACCTCTACAGACTCTACTTTGTGTCATGTTGTAACCTACAACTTACCTCTACAGACTCTACTCTGTATCATGTTGTAACCTACATCTTACCTCTACAGACTCTACTCTGTATCATGTTGTAACCTACAACTTACCTCTACAGACTCTACTCTGTATCATGTTGTAACCTACAACTTACCTCTACAGACTCTACTCTGTATCATGTTGTAACCTACAACTTACCTCTACAGACTCTACTCTGTATCATGTTGTAACCTACAACTTACCTCTACAGACTCTACTTTGTATCATGTTGTAACCTACATCTTACCTCTACAGACTCTACTCTGTATCATGTTGTAACCTACAACTTACCTCTACAGACTCTACTTTGTATCATGTTGTAACCTACAACTTACCTCTACAGACTCTACTCTGTATCATGTTGTAACCTACAACTTACCTCTACAGACTCTACTTTGTATCATGTTGTAACCTACATCTTACCTCTACAGACTCTACTCTGTATCATGTTGTAACCTACAACTTACCTCTACAGACTCTACTTTGTATCATGTTGTAACCTACAACTTACCTCTACAGACTCTACTCTGTATCATGTTGTAACCTACATCTTACCTCTACAGACTCTACTCTGTATCATGTTGTAACCTACAACTTACCTCTACAGACTCTACTCTGTATCATGTTGTAACCTACAACTTACCTCTACAGACTCTACTCTGTATCATGTTGTAACCTACAACTTACCTCTACAGACTCTACTCTGTATCATGTTGTAACCTACAACTTACCTCTACAGACTCTACTTTGTATCATGTTGTAACCTACAACTTACCTCTACAGACTCTACTCTGTATCATGTTGTAACCTACATCTTACCTCTACAGACTCTACTCTGTATCATGTTGTAACCTACAACTTATCTCTACAGACTCTACTCTGTATCATGTTGTAACCTACAACTTACCTCTACAGACTCTACTCTGTATCATGTTGTAACTTACATCTTACCTCTACAGACTCTACTCTGTATCATGTTGGAACCTACAACTTACCTCTACAGACTCTACTCTGTATCATGTTGTAACCTACAACTTACCTCTACATACTCTACTCTGTATCATGTTGTAACCTACAACTTACCTCTACAGACTCTACTCTGTATCATGTTGTAACTTACATCTTACCTCTACAGACTCTACTCTGTATCATGTTGTAACCTACAACTTACCTCTACAGACTCTACTCTGTATCATGTTGTAACTTACATCTTACCTCTACAGACTCTACTCTGTATCATGTTGTAACCTACAACTTACCTCTACAGACTCTACTTTGTATCATGTTGTAACCTACAACTTACCTCTACAGTCTCTACTCTGTATCATGTTGTAACCTACAACTTACCTCTACAGACTCTACTCTGTATCATGTTGTAACTTACATCTTACCTCTACAGACTCTACTCTGTATCATGTTGTAACCTACAACTTACCTCTACAGACTCTACTTTGTATCATGTTGTAACCTACAACTTACCTCTACAGACTCTACTCTGTATCATGTTGTAACCTACATCTTACCTCTACAGACTCTACTCTGTATCATGTTGTAACCTACATCTTACCTCTACAGACTCTACTTTGTATCATGTTGTAACCTACATCTTACCTCTACAGACTCTACTCTGTATCATGTTGTAACCTACAACTTACCTCTACAGACTCTACTTTGTATCATGTTGTAACCTACATCTTACCTCTACAGACTCTACTCTGTATCATGTTGTAACCTACATCTTACCTCTACAGACTCTACTTTGTATCATGTTGTAACCTACATCTTACCTCTACAGACTCTACTCTGTATCATGTTGTAACCTACAACTTACCTCTACAGACTCTACTCTGTATCATGTTGTAACCTACATCTTACCTCTACAGACTCTACTTTGTATCATGTTGTAACCTACATCTTACCTCTACAGACTCTACTCTGTATCATGCTGTAACCTACAACTTACCTCTACAGACTCTACTCTGTATCATGTTGTAACCTACATCTTACCTCTACAGACTCTACTCTGTATCATGTTGTAACCTACATCTTACCTCTACAGACTCTACTCTGTATCATGTTGTAACCTACAACTTACCTCTACAGACTCTACTTTGTATCATGTTGTAACCTACAACTTACCTCTACAGACTCTACTCTGTATCATGTTGTAACCTACAACTTACCTCTACAGACTCTACTCTGTATCATGTTGTAACCTACAACTTACCTCTACAGACTCTACTTTGTATCATGTTGTAACCTACAACTTACCTCTACAGACCCTACTTTGTATCATGTTGTAACCTACAACTTACCTCTACAGACTCTACTCTGTATCATGTTGTAACCTACAACTTACCTCTACAGACTCTACTTTGTATCATGTTGTAACCTACAACTTACCTCTACAGACTCTACTCTGTATCATGTTGTAACCTACATCTTACCTCTACAGACTCTACTCTGTATCATGTTGTAACCTACAACTTACCTCTACAGACTCTACTTTGTATCATGTTGTAACCTACATTACTTACCTCTACAGACTCTACTCTGTTTCATGTTGTAACCTACAACTTACCTCCACAGACTCTACTCTGTATCATGTTGTAACCTACAACTTACCTCTACTCTGTATCATGTTGTAACCTACATCTTACCTCTACAGACTCTACTCTGTATCATGTTGTAACCTACATCTTACCTCTACAGACTCTACTCTGTATCATGTTGTAACCTACAACTTACCTCTACAGACTCTACTCTGTATCATGTTGTAACCTACAACTTACCTCTACAGACTCTACTCTGTATCATGTTGTAACCAACATCTTACCTCTACAGACTCTACTCTGTATCATGTTGTAACCTACATCTTACCTCTACAGACTCTACTCTGTATCATGTTGTAACCTACAACTTACCTCTACCGACTCTACTTTGTATCATGTTGTAACCTACAACTTACCTCTACAGACTCTACTCTGTATCATGTTGTAACCTGTTGGACAGGTGCAGTAAAAACTACCAGGATTGTTGTTGCAAATACCAATACATACACGGCCCTCTGGGTTGTTGCATTCATCAATATCTAATAATTAATATCAAGAGATCAATATATATAAATATTCATATCATGGTAAAACATTTTTGTTATACAAGGTAGGGGGAAAGTAGTAACTTTTTATAGTTTAATCAGTTCCAAATTGGCGAGAAATATCGTTTTTTATCTCTCTGCGCGCAAAAGTAATCTAGCGTACGCGCGAGATTATGGCCACACGTACACGGTTTTGGCCACATGCTCACGTCAAGCATATGATGCAAAGTGCGCTTGTTGTCTTCATGTGCGCCCGCGTTCTTCTGTATTTATTCGCGGCTGTAAGGAGGCTTCGCCAATTTTGAACTGATCAAACTATAGAACATTTGATTTTTCACACCAAGGAAGTTTTGATTTTTTTTTATATACAGTAGTTAGTACACTAAGTTTGGCATCTTACTATTTAGTGAAAAAAAGAATCTATTACAACTGATTAAAAAAAGGCATGCATTTTTGAGATTTTATGGGTCGGTCGAGTTTGGGCAAACAAACCTCTTTTTTTAGGCCTAACAAATGGCATCGGATTTAGGATTTTGGGGCCAGTGCAACTTGTAGAGTTTAACATTCTTAGGGAAAAACTATTGAAAGTATATTAACATACCATCACATCTCTTGGCTCTGGCATTGAATATAGTTCCTCTTGTACATCTGATACATCTATAGGTTCCATTGTAAGCATCATTTACACAAATCTCCTCACCACGGCAATTATGAGTTCCCACCACACATTCATTTATATCTGAAATCAAATCAAAATCAATCAAAAGATCAGTCAGTCAGGATGTCACAATGCAGTGGAGTGTAGTATGGAACAAATTACAAACATTTTTTGACTTTTTCAATTTATTTAAAGATAATCCCTACATGCAAAAGACAGTTCTGTACTTTGATGCATTTAAGGATATAAAATTTATATTCCCAAATCAATATAAAACATATATATATATCTCCAATAGCTGCCATTACAGGGTGTCCCAAAAGTGTTACCACTTTTTTCTCCGGTTAAATAATTTGCAGTATCAAAATAAAACCATATTTGTATGGAGAAGACTTGTAGAATTATTTTGATACCAAACTTACAATAACAATAACTACAATCTGTGTTGCCAAAGCGCAGAAGAAAGCTTTCTGAACTGTAAAACTGCACTCATCATATAAACGCATAGAATAATGAGCGTAATAGAGTGAAGGGAGCAAGAGAGGGAGAGAAGCAGTGAAGAGAAACAAAGAGTTTTCCACAGTGTTTCTTTTAAATTTCAGATTTAAATAATCCTCACTATGAACATTATTAATTTTGTTCACAAAATGTATCAAATGGAAGGCTTTTTGCAAAAATCTACTTAAATAGATTGTCTGACGAATGCAGTCCATTATAAAATTGAAGGCCACCATGTGTCCTGCAAGTTGAGCAATTGTATGGTATTGTGAGTTATGTGACCAAACCTTTCAGCTTGTGTTTTATATTAAAGGCCTCAGAAAAAGTGTCAAGTTAAGTATCAATATAATTCTCTATCCAAATACGTATTCAGTTTGGTATTGCAAATAATTTTAAAAGAGTTACAAGCCATTAAAAGGGTATCAACACTTATGGGACACCCTGTACTATATATAATTACATCTTACTATAATTCATGCAATGTTGTATGTTTGTATGTATGTCTCCATAAAGACTCTCTCATTTTTCATCTAAATGCTGTGAACGTTGTGTTGATAATAGATGATGGTCATGGGAGTATTATAAGTTATTACACCTCATAAATATACATGAACTAATCATGCCAATTCATTGGCCAATTCCTATCTTAAGTACTATTTCCCTAGGGAAATAGTTTTGACTGCTTCCCTACAACCTCATCCCTAAAGTCACAGTGAGGTGTAATAACTCAAACTAACACAAGGCAGCCATTGCACAGATAGAGGGACACCCATGGCACTATAAACCTTCAATTGGTTCCAAGAGCTATAGTTCACTTTATTTTTCCTACTTCCATTTCATTATATCATCATGCCTATTTAGGCTTATTTTAGTTAGCATAGTCCAAGCAATTTGCTTGAGTCTGGTTCAATCACATCTGGACCCAAGCGTTTATCAACTGACCAGGTAAACAAATATATAAACAAACAAACATACCTGTACAATTCCTGACATTCCCGATTAGAGAAAACTTCTGACCATACGGACAGCCTGGGGTACAACGATAACTTCCTGGTATGTTTTCGCAACTCTCATTAGGGCGACATTTAGGTCTGCCTAGCCTTTGTCCTTCTTCACACTCATCAATGTCTACATATAGAAATAAGTCATTTTAGAAACAAAATGAAAAGCAATAAATGATAGCGTCAATTAGGCCTGCTTCAAACAGATAGATACAAGTCAATTTAAGAAACAAAATTATAATTGAGATTAAAAATAACTTGGTTGACAATGAATAATTACCCATGGATTCAGATCGTGTACTTTAACATAGTTTGCTAAGATCGAATGGTGTCATAGATCCACTAAGGTTCAGTAGCTTCTGACCAATCGGCAGGTAGTTCTCAGGAGCTCAAGTTGACAGGTTTTTTGGTACTTTTTAAAGGCCTTCCAATATTTGACTTAATGCCAATTTTAAGATACTATAGTCTAGCTATTTCATTTCCTCTGGACAGTGACGTAACCTTTACAGACGCAACATTAACACACACATATGTATATTCCAGCCTACTACGCCTGCTTGTACTACAATCAAGGAAGCCCCCACTAACATCACTGTCTCGTGGAAGTGTAATAGAATATAGACTGCTGTAATCTCAATCAACTGATGACTATAATTTATGTGACCCAACATGAGTAAATGAGGCATAATGCGGCAGTAGCTGATTTGAGTTAGAGCACAAATGTGGGACAAGGTCAAAATAAATCAAATTTCTGATCTTTGATACATTTGTTATCTATCCAAAGACTCAAATTCATGAAAATAAAGATTTAAACTTCAATTTGAGGTTTTTAATTTTCATTTACTCCATTGATTTGTTAATAAAACCAAAACTTTATAAGCATCCATAAACTTGACAATTTGTATTTGGTGTTTTGCGACAAAGTGATTTCCAATAATCTGTAACTTTGGTTCGGAATGTGATATAACATTGACATTGGTATCAAAATGTCCCTTTAACTTATACATACTATCATGATATAAATAACTCAATATTGATATTTCCCTCATTGTGCATCATTTACTCGCATTGGGTCACATATAGATAGCCTATATACACCCTGGTCCCTCTTACCAACGCATGTCTGTGTGTCATAGTCATAGATGAATCCTTGTTTACACTGACATGTGTGTCCTCCTACAGTATTCTTACACACTTGATTGGCTACACAGGTAGATGATCCTCGCTGACACTCATCAATATCTGTGGGTTATAATAGGAAGTGAGGGAAAGAGCATTAGGCTGTGAAAAATACCCTGTTCTACGGGCAAACGGACCTCTCAATTTTTGGTACATTTGTAACAAATTTTCAAAACATTTCCTTCTATTTTTTTATAAAGAAGTATTGAAAAAATTTGGTCATACGGGCCTGTAAAATAGAGTTTTCTTTCCTGTGGCCTTAGCATTGTTAATATTTTGAAAATGATTAAGCCACACAAAAAAATCTATGGGGCTCACTCACCTCAGACTTAAGTTTTTCCTATCTACTGTATTTTTTCTTCATTTGTTTAAGATTTGTTTCTCAAATTGATACTTTTAAAATTTATTATTTTTCTGAATTTGTAATGTTTGGAAATCTTGAACAATTCAGATTTAACAAACTACACAATAAAACAACACAACATGTGGTTTGCATGCATACTCACACTTCATGGCGTATATATCTAAATGTTGCCAACACATTTGTCTAACAATTTTACAGGTTAATGTTTGTAAAAGATGTGCATACCTGGAAATTTTTTGGGACGTTTGAACCCACTCCCAGGAAATTCAGCTATTTTAGAGGAAAATGTCTGTCTCAAATAAAGAATTATAAGAAACTGCAGGAAAACTGAATATACATTTTGTATTCTCAAGGAGATATAGCATTGATGTGCCTTGGAAATGTTTGTATTTTTCAGCCCTAATGGCGAGACACAACTCTTTATAGCCAAGGTTTCTATGGCAAATCTTACCCATGCATCTGCTCAGATACGCGATATATTCAAATCCTTGTCCACACAGTGATGAGCATCTATAGCTGCCATATGTATTGTCACATCTACTTACCCATGCATCTGCTGAGATAAGCGATATATTCAAATCCTTGTCCACACAGAGATGAGCATCTATAGCTGCCATATGTATTGTCACATCTACTTACCCATGCATCTGCTGAGATACGCGATATATTCAAATCCTTGTCCACACAGTGATGAGCATCTATAGCTGCCATATGTATTGTCACATCTACTTACCCATGCATCTGCTGAGATAAGCGATATATTCAAATCCTTGTCCACACAGAGATGAGCATCTATAGCTGCCATAGGTATTGTCACATCTACTTACCCATGCATCTGCTGAGATAAGCGATATATTCAAATCCTTGTCCACACAGAGATGAGCATCTATAGCTGCCATAGGTATTGTCACATCTACTTACCCATGCATCTGCTAAGATAGGCGATATATTCAAATCCTTGTCCACACAGAGATGAGCATCTATAGCTGCCATAGGTATTGTCACATCTACTTACCCATGCATCTGCTAAGATAGGCGATATATTCAAATCCTTGTCCACACAGTGATGAGCATCTATAGCTGCCATATGTATTGTCACATCTACTTACCCATGCATCTGCTAAGATAGGCGATATATTCAAATCCTTGTCCACACAGAGATGAGCATCTATAGCTGCCATAGGTATTGTCACATCTACTTACCCATGCATCTGCTAAGATAGGCGATATATTCAAATCCTTGTCCACACAGAGATGAGCATCTATAGCTGCCATAGGTATTGTCACATCTACTTACCCATGCATCTGCTAAGATAGGCGATATATTCAAATCCTTGTCCACACAGAGATGAGCATCTATAGCTGCCATAGGTATTGTCACATCTACTTACCCATGCATCTGCTAAGATAGGCGATATATTCAAATCCTTGTCCACACAGAGATGAGCATCTATAGCTGCCATAGGTATTGTCACATCTACTTACCCATGCATCTGCTAAGATAGGCGATATATTCAAATCCTTGTCCACACAGAGATGAGCATCTATAGCTGCCATAGGTATTGTCACATCTACTTACCCATGCATCTGCTAAGATAGGCGATATATTCAAATCCTTGTCCACACAGAGATGAGCATCTATAGCTGCCATAGGTATTGTCACATCTACTTACCCATGCATCTGCTAAGATACG
This sequence comes from Ophiura sarsii, assembly GCA_035610835.1. Lineage (NCBI taxonomy): Eukaryota > Metazoa > Echinodermata > Ophiuroidea > Amphilepidida > Ophiuridae > Ophiura > Ophiura sarsii. The sequence goes on along the minus strand of CM069445.1, from coordinate 73,030,453 downwards.
CGATATATTCAAATCCTTGTCCACACAGAGATGAGCATCTATAGCTGCCATATGTATTGTCACATCTACTTACCCATGCATCTGCTAAGATAGGCGATATATTCAAATCCTTGTCCACACAGAGATGAGCATCTATAGCTGCCATAGGTATTGTCACATCTACTTACCCATGCATCTGCTAAGATAGGCGATATATTCAAATCCTTGTCCACACAGAGATGAGCATCTATAGCTGCCATAGGTATTGTCACATCTACTTACCCATGCATCTGCTAAGATAGGCGATATATTCAAATCCTTGTCCACACAGAGATGAGCATCTATAGCTGCCATATGTATTGTCACATCTACTTACCCATGCATCTGCTGAGATAGGCGATATATTCAAATCCTTGTCCACACAGAGATGAGCATCTATAGCTGCCATATGTTTTATCACATCTACTTACCCATGCATCTGCTAAGATAGGCGATATATTCAAATCCTTGTCCACACAGTGATGAGCATCTATAGCTGCCATAGGTATTATCACATCTACTTACCCATGCATCTGCTGAGATAGGCGATATATTCAAATCCTTGTCCACACAGAGATGAGCATCTATAGCTGCCATATGTATTATCACATCTACTTACCCATGCATCTGCTCAGATAGGCGATATATTCAAATCCTTGTCCACACAGAGATGAGCATCTATAGCTGCCATATGTATTGTCACATCTAGCACCAGACTCACACGTATTAGGATTGTTACATTCATTGATATCTGAGGAGAAAATGAAATGATAATCAGTTAACCTAATTGTCAGCACTTACTATAACAAATGAACAGCCAATGAAGATGAATTAAGATTATCCGATATGGGATCATACTTTCTCTTTTTAGTCACAAAATGCGCTACAGTACGTTAACATTCTGAAGTCTGTTGAGAAGAGTCTTATTGATACCAGCTAATAAGCTATTATAATACGTTCTTGCCTTCATTTAGTGGAGTCACTTAGTTAACACTTTCACAATTTTGGAATTTGCTGTTTTGATGATATTAGCAACTTAAGCTGCTCTTGTAAACCATAGTCAAACGTTACCCCCCGATTCTTACAGAACTCTGACAGAAATCTTAACAAGTTGAAGTTGGGATTTGAAACCAACCATATTAAAGTCGCAATGGATTTGACCAGGTTCTCAAGGACCAGTTCACATGTAGACAGAATCCTCCAGTTGTTTATGCACACTTGTTGTGCTATGTGAAAGAGGCCTGCTAAACATCATGTATGATATCAGGCAGGCAGTTGAGGGCCTGGTAGAATTAGGCTAAGGTCATATGTAAGTCTACTTACCAATGTTGCATGTATTACCTGGTCCTGATTGGAAACCAACAGGTCAAGATTCACAACTAAAACTGCAACATCAGTAGGCTGATGATAGAGGGCCTGGCAAAGTTAGGCTAAGCCCAAATATTTATATAACTTACAAATACTACATGTATTACTCGGTCCTGCTTTGAAACCAACTGGACGTGGTTCATAGCACTAAGGAACTTTGACCATGGTCACTGCATGATCTGAGGGTATTTGATATTTTTTTGCTTGATTTCGTTGTCAAGGCACACGGCGTGATTGCATTTTATTTTCAACTTTTTAAGCAATGCTTAAACATATGCCTTGCAGAGCATGGTGCATCTATTATAGTGCCTTTGCCATGTGAGTCGTGACTGATTAATGATTATAGCTAACACATAGTATGAACTACTGTGTCTTTTTTACTATGTACACATTTTTGGGAACAGATCCTTGCGTCACATCTTTCGTGGAATGTTACAATAATAATTTGCGCCAGGTTTTGGATTGGAGCCTTGGAGGCCAGTAGTACTTCAAGAGATCAGTATTCTTTGGTTCAGACGATGGTAGACACGAATGGTCGTACATTTTGAATCTCCGTTGGTTTCAATGTAAAAATGGATTTTGATTATATAACCCCACAAAATTCATCACACGTTGGAGCTAAATTATTTCATCCTAAAACCGCTGGAGTTGGATAACCAACTCCAGTGTCAGTAGCACTTTTTGAATTTAATCCGTCGTTAACCGTTGGTCCCATTCACTTGATCACGTAACCTCGTTCGCATAATTTAACCTTGAATATTCGTGAATGAGCATGTGTCCGGCATCGTCTGCTTTGGTTTACATCTAAAACTGTAATATCAGGTCATCATAGAGGGCCTGGCAGAGTTAGAATTTGGTCACATTACATTACTAATGCTGCATGTATTACTCGGTCCTAAATTAAAACCAACCGGACATGGCTCACATCTAAAACTTTTATGTCAGCTACACCAATGATAGAGGGTCTGATAGAGTTAGGCTAAGGTGACAAAACTTACCAATGCTACATGTATTACTCGGTCCGGCTTTGAAACCCCCAGGACATGGCTCACATCTAAAACTGCCAACAGTGTTATTACAAGTAAAGTGCGCAGTACAGTCGTGTAGACCTGCAGCGCACTCATCAACATCTAGTAAGACGAAAGATAAAAGGAAAATATCAAAAGGATGATCATGGTTGAGCTCTTTATGAAAGAGTGCATTTGAACAATAATAATAACTTGTCGCCAGAGATATTCAAATGTATGCTAATACAGCTACTGCCTCGGTGATGAGAGTTTTGTTGTATTGAGTGTGTTGCTTCCTGAATTGGCTGTGACTTTTTCACCCCATCAAAATTAGAATTCGGTGTCAGATGAAAGCCCATATTTTCTCACTACCAATACACAATTTTATACCTGAGAGATGCTGCTTTTAGACATTATAAGTAGGCCTGCTCTAAATGAAAAAGTGCTGGTAGTTTGAGTACTGTTTAATAGCAAAATTTGAAGTGTATTTCTGCTTCATAAAATCATAGCAAAAGAGCAATTTAACTACAATTTTGGAATATGACATGTTTTATTGATTAATGATGCACCTTCATGTAGAATAGCAAGCACCATGTGAAAATATTGGACACATTTAAAGCTTTAAAATTATGCATCCCAAATCTGACTTTAGAAACTGAAGATATGATTTCAAGATGCATCTTTTTTCCTAAAACTTTTTTTCTTCACATTTCACCAATTTTATTGACTTCAACATTTTTGATGTAAGTGGTCACAAATTATTTCCCATAAGAAATGCTACTTGTCATACCACGGAAACGGAAAATATGACGTCTCAACAACAAAGTGTTTGTATTAAGAGTGTATCATTAAGAAGCGTCTGTGTTTAGAATCATAAATTTTAATTTGTTACAACTCTAGAAACACATCCAACATACATCACATTATACTTTGTGTGTCATGTCAAGTTGGAATGTGATGTCAGCGTGTATTCTAGTAACTGCATCATGATATCGTGAGTGTTTGCATCCACGTGATTGATCAAAGAAGAATGTCAGCCATGTCGTAGAATGTTGCTGCACCTATGACAACATTACAAACTGATATCTGTCTAGCTTGAGGTAACCCACCCACAGTTAGGTACAACAAATTGTTGTGTTGCCCTGAGTGACCGATCCTAAAATTAAAAAATATAGGGTCACAATTATTTTTTAAGCTTTAAATCTTCAAAATATTACTATTTTCTGCTTGAAATGAAAAAGCTTGCTTACTTGAATAAATAGTTTTTAAACTACTATCACACTAGAAACATTAGTAAAATTGAGATTTAACAATATTGACATAAAGTATGATAGCCACGGTCTGGCAGTAATTTTTTAAAACCCCAAAACATGACAATTTTGGTTTTGCCCCGGGGGTGGGGGGGGGGGGGGGGCACTCATTTTTAAAAGTTGTAATCATCCGTGTGAATCCACTCTCAAAAACTACCCTTAACGCGGACTCTCAAAGAAGGAAAAAGTGACCCTTAACATGGATTGCAACTCGAAGAATCATACTCATACAAAAGATATAGGCCCTCAAAAAGACAGAGTTAACACTGACATGAACATATGAAGTAGATGCATGATTCAGTTTTGTTTGTGAATTTATACCTACGGGGCCAACCATTTTGGGGGTCGAAAAAAAGCACCCATATTCGTTTCGTTCACGCGGATGATTACAACATTATACTTGACTGGCCCCCGGGTGTTTTGACTTATAAATACTAACCTTCGCATTTCTGATTCTGTCCATTGATAGTGTATCCTGTACCACACGGTGTAGTTCTAGTACACCTAAATAATCCAGCTAAATTATCACAACGCTGACCATCTGCACAATCATGGATTCCTAGAGCACATTCATCGATATCTGAAGAGAAAAATCCACAGAGTAATATAAGTAATAAGTAATACTGTATACGCAAATATGTTCATGTACAGGTAGTTTTGGGATTTCAAGTATCATTTACAATTTTGCAGGGTGTTAAATTCAGTCGTTGAAAATTGTTATATTAAATTACCTCCAAAACTCACCATCAAACTCTTTATTATTGTACTGTGTGTGTTGACTGGCCCCCCCCCCCCCCCCCCCCCCCCCCCCCCGTGTGTGTTATAAAGCGAGAACTTTTCTAAAACACAATTGGTCATAACCCATCTTGTCTTATCAATATGGCATGAGTAAAAAGCAACATCCAAAACTGAGTAAAATTATGCACTAGGCTATCGTCTGCTACAAAACCTTGACCCCTCAACCCCCACCCCCCCCCCTCCCACCCCAACCCCATATGTTAAGCCATGCACTGCTACAAACCTTCGCATGTATGTCTCCCTCCAGATTCATCCATAATGACCTGATAACCTTTGGTACACAATGTGTTGCAGTAGTAGGGACCATCATAGTTAATGCATTCTTGATGCATCTCACACACTTCACTAGCAGACGATTCACATACATTGATGTCTTCAAAAACAAAACAAGGGGACTGTCCCCCCACCCCCACCCCCTGTGTTAAGCCACTGCTACAAACCTTCGCATGTATGTCTCCCTCCAGATTCATCCATAATAACCTGATAACCTTTGGTACACAATGTGTTGCAGTAGTAGTGACCATCATAGTTAATGCATTCTTGATGCATCTCACAAACTTCAGTAGCAGACGAGTCACATTCATTGATGTCTTCAAAAAACAAAACAAGGGGACTGCCCCCCCCTCCCACCCCCTGGTGTTAAGCCACTGCTACAAACCTTCACATGTATGTCTCCCTCCAGATTCATCCATAATGACCTGATAACCTTTGGTACACAATGTGTTGCAGCACTAGCAGATGATTCACATTCATTGATGTCTTCAAAAACAAAACAAGGGGACTGTTCCCCCCCCCCCCCCCCCCACCTGGTGTTAAGACACTGTTATTACAAACCTTCGCATGTATGTCTCCCTCCAGATTCATCCATAATGACCTGATAACCTTTGGTACACAATGTATTGCAGTAGTAGTGACCATCATAGTTAATGCATTCTTGATGCATCTCACAAACTTCACTAGCAGACGATTCACATTCATTGATGTCTTCAAAAACAAACAGAAAGACATGCAACAAAGGTGTACATCTTACTAACAGTAAACATAATACAAAAGGTGAACATAGAGTATACACATTATTCACATCAGCCATGAATGGCTTGAGAATATGGGGAGGTCTCAATTAGAATATGTGCCAAAATCACCACTATTTTATGCTCATAAGTCAATAGGTAAGACTAATTGATAAGAATACTCATAATCATGAAAGAGCAAGACTGCACAGCTGGAAAAAATGGGGAACTCCGGAACCTGGTTCCAGGGAAATTTTGACTTTGAGGGAAATTGTTGGCTTTTGAGGAAAACTGTTGGTTTTTGAGGGAAATTTTAGGTATGACAATAAAGAAATACATAGGAATTTGAAGGGAAATATTCTCCTTAAAGGGAACATTAAAGTTTGGTTCTCGGGAAAAACTAAATTCTGGCCCTGACTGCAATGAGTAATAAATAGTCCAAAACCAATATTTGTACATCTATCTATTCGTTAACATTCACAAGTTTACAAACTAAAAGCTAATAATCACTTAAATGTACAGATACAATGTATTGGAAACATTGAAATAAGGACAAACATTCACAGTAAGCATGCAACAAAATCAAGGTCTGTCCACTTGTATTTTTCTCATTTTTTTTGGTTGCCTTGTAGCACAATTTGATCATGACATAACCTGTTCTAATGATTCCCTACCTTCACATCGCCCAGTCACATCATTGTATTCATAGCCTGGTTCTGCACATTGAGCACCTTGTTGACATCTATATGAGCCCTCTGTATTCACACATGCTTCTCCGGGACTACATTGATAGTAGCCTGTCACACACTCGTTCTCATCTGTATCAGACATAATGAGAATATAGCATCGCTGTTATGTCAAATCCTTGTACTGTAAAAGCCAATATTTTTCGCGCATTTTGATACCATAGACATTTCCCGATTTTTTTTTCTCTTCGCGGGTGACCTTCTTGATGCACTGCATAAATGTTGAAAACAATATTTTTGCGTGTTATAATTTTCGCAGAAAAACATTTTGCGAGAAAATAAAACCATAGCAAACATTTTAGCTTCTACAGTATCTCCATTCAGCCCTTTGGCATGATTTAAGTAATACTTCCTATGTATAACCTTTGAACCATCTGCTTTAAACATGTCCAAGGGCCAAATGCACATCTATCAAAACCTTGTAGGTGCTATTGCCTCTGAATATGTATAAAGCAGCGCTTCCTATACATAACTGTTGGGCAGTCTTACTTAATACATGGCCGGAAAACATGCAAGGTTTGACAGAACAGCGACGATAGTTGACAAATTTCAAGAAGGCACTATTGGCTAAATCATTTTGCTTAATATTTATGTTATTAGCCCTTGTTATTATACCTCATAAATATTAATTAGCTTATTACTGAATTGTATTGGTCAATTACGCAAGCATGCGAAGCTTGTATTTTAACTACTTCCCAGTGTTCCCGTAATCACACAGACGTGGGGAATATTTAAATGTACCGCACCTTATTATTGCAACCTTACCATCCCTACATGCAACAATACAAAAAAGTATTACACACTACCTATCATAGGAACTTTGCATTATGGGACAATCACAATTCCTGTTGTCAAGTGGTTGTTGGTCGGTGGTTTCATGCGGCATTGTACACTGTGTGACGTGACAGGGCACATGATTTACCTCTCATGGCGCGGTGTGACGATCGTCCGATGCACTGCAATTTGAGTTGGACCAATCAGGTGGTTTTACTGTTGTTGCTGGGCACAAATGCACATGATCGGTCTGCGTGGAAACCATGAAGAGTCGTACACTCGATTTGGTCCCCCATTTTTAAAGATGGCGGCAAAATAGAGGGACGAGGGGACCCAGTCTACACTTACCTTTACAGCTTGTCTGGTCATTATTAAGCAGATAACCTGGATCACAATAGCATACATAGGTGGCAGTGTTACTTCTACAGCTATGAGTGCAGGGCGCTGTATCACAAAGATCTCTGCGAACTGGTGGCCTTGTTGGTGGTTGGCCTATATTACTATTAGGATCAGCTGAAATAAAGAAGTATGGTAATCAACATTATTTATTGGATTTATGAGTAGAATTGTGGGAATGTGATGCAACTGGAACGATTTTTTCAACTAGCTAGTCGGGCAGGTAACTCATAGAAATACCTGCCCAGCAGAAATTCTACCAGCCAGTGTTAAGTGAGTTTGAAAATGTTTACCTGCCAGTCAGGCGGGTACTTTTGCATCTTCACCCACCTGACACCAAAGTTGCCCGCTATGGGCAGGTTGGGGTGCTATTTCCAGCCCTAAATGTGATGCAATTAACTCTTACTTGTTGTATTGCCATAGTACATATTAGACATAGTGTGTTTCCATCTGAATTACTGTTTAAATAAAGAAAAAAACAAATTGAATGCCAAAAATTTCATGCATATTATGCGATCTTTTCATGGAACGCCCTCTATCTTTGAGTTTTTCCTCATAATGGAATTTGTTGGTCAAATTGGATATATAAAGATGAAACTAAAATATTTTATAAATTAAAGAACAATACGCTTCCTAATTACTTCAAAATCATGGTTTGAATGGGTTAAAATAAACTGTCGGGGTTAACTCATGACAACTTAAATTTCTGAGAGTTTCGTAAGTAAAATTCCATGGTTTGACACCGTTTTAATGCAGTTTACAGTGTTTCTGGTTATGATCACAACTGCACAGAAGTGAACACAATAGTATGGAATGCTTTATGATGAAACTCGAAACAAATATGTGGAAAAATATCATTAAATTGGATGCAGATTTCCATTATGGTAGTAAAGTTCTGTGATGGGTTTTTATGGATCGCAATTGTAAACAAGTTAACACAATATAGTACGGGAACATTTTTTATGATGGAAATTGAAAAAATATGTTGAAAATTCCTTGAATAATTGGAAGCAGATTTCCATTGTGATTTAGTAAAGTTATGAGATTTTGTCTGCGGAAAATACAGTCAAGATCGATTTGAGAGTCCAGGAATGTCTTTCCTGATAGTTAAACTCCATTAGCTTTCCCTCTTAGTTTCGATGTGATCATATCAAATTCGTAAGTTATGCTATCCTTTTACTCACGGATTTTTACGGCAAATCTCAACCCGACTAGTGCCGTTATTTGTTTATTTTGCTTATTTGGCATGAAGGCGATGTCGGAATTGTATGTCTTTTGGATTTTTGCTATTTTTATGGTCTAAATTTTATTGTCATCACAGCCAACCGGCTGAATTGTAACAACATTACAAATTAAATACATGTTGATGATTATCTTTACATTATTTGCACATTTAGTATATCGATACATCTCTCAATGCCCCTTTAAGTCAAAATAGGCCTGTGTTCTCTTCCTAGTTGTATATTATGCAACAGTTTATTACAAGTAATTAAAGAATATTTCAGGCATTATGGGCCTTCCAAACTCTTCATCCATATCTCTATTTTCTGTAGCTTTTAGTTTGTTTTGATGTTGTGTTTATATATATGGAACTAAATTAATTGAAATTGGAAAATATTATAGGCGATTAAAGAGACCCTGTAATGGGCCCGACCAACCTTTAATTCTTTTTTGACATTTTTGAAAATTATTTGGAAAAGGTTTAGATTTGTAATCAATTAAGTTTTTTTGAATTAAGGCTGGTGTCAACCCTGTTTGCGCCAAATTTATCAAGCATTGTAACTTTTAAATTATGAATGTGATGTACATAAAAGTATACATTTTTTGTAATGAAATGAGTCAGAGAATCCATTTGTGGTATCAAATTTTACTAAAATTAGTGATTTTTACTTTTTTGCCCAAAAATCACCTTTTTGGCGTCAACAATTTTCAGACAACCTAACAATATCAGTTTTTGATTAAATATTCCAAAATTTCACTAAAATCATCTAAAGTCAATTATCTAGGAGCGATTTTTTTTTTTTTGGCTTAAAATTTGTTTGTTTTGAAAATATGGACCAAAAAGTGCCAAAAATGAGATTTTTGAGATAAAAAACATTTTTTTGGCACTTTTTGGTCCATATTTTCAAAACAAACAAATTTTAAGCCAAAAAAAAAAAAATCGCTCCTAGATAATTGACTTAAGATGGCTCCTAGATAATTGACTTAAGATGATTTTGGTGAAATTTTGGAATTTTTAATCAAAAACTGATATTGTTAGGTTGTCTGAAAATTGTTGATGCCAAAAAGGTGATTTTTGGGCAAAAATGTAAAAATCACTCATTTTAGTAAAATTTGATACCAAAAATGGATTCTCTGACTCATTTCATTACAAAAAATGTATACTTTTATGTACATCACATTTATAATTTCAAAGTTACAGTG
>CM069445.1:72080987-72420502 GCA_035610835.1 Ophiura sarsii | reverse complement strand
CAAGACTGTTTCTCGTATGAATGCAGTGATGTATGAAGAATATGCGTGGAGTACATTTTTTTAAATTCATATTCATATTTCATTTGTTATTTAATAAAAAGCAGTTTGCCAACCTACGGCCGGGTGTTTACAATTAAACAATAACAAAAATATTAACAAACACCGCCGATGAATGTCCCAACGGAAAAATAAGCAAGGGTTATAATCTTTTTATCCTTTCCCCTTTGTTTGTTATGTCAGGAATACATTCTTTATCAGGTTCAAACTCCGTGTTCTTGACTCACGGTAATTTTAGAACAAAAACATGGGTTTTCATAATGTGCAAAGTAAAGTTTTATTAAATTAAAATGTATTGGTAAGTGTTTCGAAAAGTACAAACATTTTTACAGTATTAAAAATACCATCTGATGCTCCATTATATTTTAAATTTTAATTTGGGCGTTATTAAAATTCAAAACATGCATAATTGGAAAAAGAAAAATGGTAAAAATCGAAAACAAAAGAAGAAGAAGAAGAAGAAGAAGAAGAAGAAGAAGAAGAAGAAGAAGAAGAAGAAGAAGAAGAAGAAGAAGAAGAAGAAGAAGAAGAAGAAGAAGAAGAAGAAGAAGAAGAAGAAGAAGAAGAAGAAGAAGAAGAAGAAGAAGAAGAAGAAGAAGAAGAAGAAGAAGAAGAAGAAGAAGAAGAAGAAGAAGAGAAGAAGAAGAAGAAGAAGAAGAAGAAGAAGAAGAAGAAGAAGAAGAAGAAGAAGAAGAAGAAGAAGAGAAGAAGGAAGAAGAAGAAGAAGAAGAAGAAGAAGGAAGAAGAAGAAGAAGAAGAAGAAGAAGAAGAAGAAGAAGAAGAAGAAGAAGAAGAAGAAGAAGAAGAAGAAGAAGAAGAAGAAGAAGAAAGAAGAAGAAGAAGAAGAAGAAGAAGAAGAAGAAGAAGAAGAAGAAGAAGAAGAAGAAGAAGAAGAAGAAGAAGAAGAAAGAAGAAGAAGAAGAAGAAGAAGAAGAAGAAGAAGAAGAAGAAGAAGAAGAAGAATAAGAAGAATAAGAATGACTAACGAACCTTATGACTAACGAACCTTTATTTGAATTATGATTAGCGGCCCTTTGATTAACGACCATTATGACCAATGACCCTTATAACTAGCGACCCTTATGGCTAGCGAGGTTGACCCCTCGAAACAACCCTGTGAGTTCGACCCACTCCATCCATATAAGTCTGCTTTGGTAGCGACGACCCCATATAATAATCCGCAATTGAACTCCGCCAACCCCTCCCCCTTTTTCCAAAAATAGTCTTCACAGTCCAAACATGTCGACATAATACTGATATTATGTTTACTTGTCATAATACTACCGAATGCATTTATGTAAGACATAACACGGGTACAGTCTAAAACAATACCTTCATTCTCATTCTTAAACAGTCATACTACAGACATTTATTAAATCAAAATTGTACCTTAAATTGCCCACATTTGTCAACTTTTGCTTTTTCAACACGCGGATATAGTAGCAAGTATCTGTGGCAGGACATATTGATCAATGGAAACATCCCCGATCCATATCCCACTATCGAACGGAGGGTTGTTGCTATATACCAGAAAATCAATAATCTGCCTATTGCCTTACCGTGTCTGCGGGTGGAAAAACTACGAAATGAAACTGTATTTCATTCTGGTTTTGGACAACTAGCTTTGTTAATATTCCGTCAATCTTGTAATGAAATTTCTTCACAATTTTTAATTCTAAATATTTTAATAAGTTGGAGCTATAGTTTTGGATTTATGAGCATATTATAAAGGGTTCAAAAAAGTAACCCCCCTTAAATTATATTACGTTTGTTTGCATAACTCTGCACACAATTAGACGTTTTGAGAGATTGAAACATTTATGGAAAGGCTACCCCCCTTACCTTTCCAAAACAGTCCCCAAAACTAGTGCGGTTCTCGGGTTTCGCGGTTCTCTAGATCTCTTTTATATAGCGTTCTAGGCTCAAAAGGCTGAATATCCTAGAATGTGCCCCCAATTTACTTTTTGGGATATTATATCACATTTTGAGTTACGTATAATGTTGGTTTAACGAACCGGTTAATCCGCGACACATTTGACGGAATAAATGACGTTCACGTTGAAACCGCACAAAAAGACTCTTTTTCGCAGCGTTCTAGGCCCAAAGACTGAATATCCAAATATGTGCCCCTTGATATGCTTTTTTTGATATGATTTCGGGACAAATCGGGGACACATTTTATGGTATCCGTCATTTTTTAGGCTAAATTGCCAGGCATTTTTTAGGCTAATTCGTAATCCCGGGACCCGTTTTGTTTTTGGGCGGGACCCGGGATTCCCGAAATGTCTCTAAACATTTAATTCTGAAATTATCCATCATTTCATTCATCAAAATAAAAATAATACAAAATAATAATAAGCTTATTTTAAAAAAAAATACCTTGTCGGCTAAATCACGATTATTTAATGCACAGTTAAATTGGAGATTCATTTTAAATGGATTTATTTGTACTCTTCAGTATGCTCGCTAAAATGTGATTCTTCGGCAAATCTTCGCCGCGTATTTTTTGTTTCGTATCGTATGTAAGCTCTAGTTTCGATAGATACCAAATCTATAATTTGGGTATCGGGTAAAGGCACAATGTTGAAGGGAATTATTTTAGACTGAAAATCGTCAGTTTTTATGTCCCACTCACCTTTTTGGAGTTTGGAAACTCAAACTTGTCCCTTGAATGTTCTCTATCTATTCATGACATTGCTATGAAACTAAGAGCTAGCAAAAGTGTTCAGAAAAGTCGCATTGGATCTTTTAATTTACGAGTAGCAAGTAAACAACAGTGGTAATACAAAAATGGTCTTCGTCGGCCATCTTAAAAAAAACAATAATCACATGCATGGTAAATTTGGTAATTTTGTTTTTCTGTTTAAGGCTATCGGATTGAATTTCATCCGAATAATAGATGCATATTGGTCAAGAAACAGGTGAGCACTCATCTTAAGTTAAACTGTCCGATATGTTAGACATTAATTATTATGTTAATTAGTCACATGATAGCCTTGTCTTTTTGTATGGTTCCCTCTTACACATTTGCCTTAACACGTACTGAAAAGGACTACGTGAGCTCATGGTATCAATGAACTCACGCCAGCCGATTTCCTTGAATTATAATTGACTATAACTATCCGCATTCATTAACGTAGGCAAATAACCTTATAAATATATAATAATAATATATAAATGACAACAAACTCCAACATATTATGCCAGTGAAAAAATGTGAGGAAAATGATTGATAAAATACAATAAATACAAACACAAACCACATTTTAATTCCATGTAATTTCGGGGTCTACTTCTCGTGATAGAGTCTATCACTGTACAACCTAACACACTTTGCTGAATTGCACGCAAAAGATTCTGGCCTTATTATTATGCTCCCGGAACATGTGTACGCAATATCGAACGCGGTAATAATATAGCACTAGGAACATAACATGGCCTACACTTTTTTCCCCGCCATGGCTTAGCGTGATACCTAAATGTGAAACAGAGACGTGCCTTGGTTATGGGCCCCAAAACACCTTAGTAACGCCTAATTCTAAAATATACTGGACTTTCTAATAATAATGGACATGAAATATTCAGGCCACCATCATATCATTAGGGGCCATATCCAAACTCTCAAGTGATTTTATAGCGTTTTTCTACCGATTTTACCCCGGTATTACAACGGTATTTTTTTTCTATTGTTAAAAGCATCGGAAAAAGATCGGTGATTAACTAGAGCCTCTCTACTTATCTGGCGTTAACAATAGAACTATTGTAGTACTCTCCATGGCTCAATTAGTCGTCTAGACATATCAATTAGGCTACCGATCATCACGAGTCTGGAATGTTGTTTACTCTCACTCTAACATGGAACCACTATACAACTTGCGACATTTTCCCGGGACATTTTACGCTCAATTCTCACAGCCCTAGTGCACGTAATACTGAAGTAATTACAGATTGCACAGCACCCGCAAGAAGCTGGAATCCTAATAAACAATTCGTATTGTTTAAAATGCTAATTGCTTCATTCTTTTTAATTTTGAAAGATGTATGGGGATCAGCAACGCGTAAGAAATGTGATGCTTATTAAAATAACCCCATACTAAATATATGTTTATCAACGACTTTGCCAAAACTGTAATTGTCTAGTGCAGCATAGTGGCCACGCTCTAGCGCTCCCACGCAGGAATCCTGGGTTCAATTCCTCAACCAACCATTACTTCTTCTCTTTTCTTCTTTTTTCTCTCTGTGTCTCCAATGTCTCTGTTTTGTTTTGTTTTGTTAACGTTTTCGTTTTGTTATTTTGTAATATTTTTTATTTGTTTTTCTTGGGGAGGGGCTTTGTTATTCATTAGACCTATTATTGTTTTATCTTTTTTTTTAAATCATGTAAACCTATCCATATATTTCAACGCGCATGACAAGAAATTGCTGTGTACCGGTTAGCTCAGTTGGTAGGGCAGCGGATTTACAATAAACACTCATAATGATATAGATACCATTGAATCGTAAGTTCGATCTCAGTAGTACCTTTATTTTGTACGTCCCATGGTTTTTTATCCATATTTATGATTATATTTATTTATGTTATCCCTTTATATTTATTTCTTCTGTTTTTTCTTACTTTTTTTTTTTGGGCGGGGGGGGGGGGGTGAATTTGTTTTTGTTGTTTTTGTTTTTGTTTGTTGGGGGCTTTTTTGTGTGTGTGTGGTTTTTTTAATATTATTATTATTATAAGGAGCTACATACGTAGTAGCAATAAAAAAGAAACAGAACATGGATTTTAACATTATTCGATACGAAATCGGATACAGTAATTGGACAGGTACAATTCAATGTTTTCATTGTCCTCCTCGTGACAGAAAAACCAAATCCTTTTTGTAATCTAAATTATATTTAATGCTACATGTATTGAATATTGATTTAGATAATGTGATGTGAATACTAGCAATAGAAGCCATTCATGAGTCGGTCATATTTGTAGGAACTAAAGTCTGTTCCCAAATTTGAAAAGACTAATACTACAGATCAATACGTGTAAATAACCCGCGAAATGTATAGGTCATTCTTTGAACAGTAAGACTTGCATCAAATTGATCTGAACAATAAATACTACGGGAACAAGACCCTTTTGTTACGGACACGCATGAGTGAAATGGATTCTATTGAGGTAATTCCTTGATATCTGACTGTGCAATCGATAGGGATTTACATAAGTTTTGTAAAAATCGTTGAGTCATGAATGCAACCTTTGAGTTGGGGGGGGGGGGGGGGGGGGTATACTAGGGTTTTTGTTAAATTGTACATTTAATATACCGCGAATAACTTGTAATGTTGTTCAAAAATTGTTGATATAGGCCGAACGAAAATAACTTAAATCTAATAAATCATAGACTCATTTTACAGACAACAACACCGTGTTTAAAAATTCATGTGTATTTAGGGGATAGTTGAATGAGAACTATATTTGGGTATAAAGCGCTGAGGATTTCAGGAAAATCGAAATAGCTCAGTTGGTAAAGATTAGGACTCTCAATCAGCAGGCCGTACGTTCGAATCTTTGTGGCGGTGTATATGGTCTATATTTCTTGTGCTCTATACGTAGAGCGGTCCAGTCTGGGTAGAGGTCGGTTTTCATTTATATTGACATCATTTTAACGTTATTTATTTATTTTGTATTTTCTTTCTTAATTGTTGATGTATATTTAATTATTTATCAATCAATTAATTATAAATAGGCCTAAATACAGTAGATTTGATTGATATAATTACTAATTTATATATTATTTATTTACATTAATTACTTCATTTCTTAATAATTATTATTTATTAGGTCACGTTCAGACTGTATGCAACATTCTTAAATAGTCTAAAACGCAGAAAAATGACACTATTTAGGGGAGTAAGATTCATAATGCTACTTGATAACACACATTATGCCTAAACCAGAAAACAATAAAACCTGGCACTTGTACTAAAAACCCGATAGGTGTACAATCTGGCAAATGGGTCGCTCTTTACGTCACAACGGGGGTCGGGTGAACACTGGTCAGCTTAATAACACAACATTCATCGCGCTTTCATCTGTCTACTTCACTAATTGAGCCATCGAGAGTACTACAATAGTTCTATGGTTAACGCCAGATAAGTAGAGAGGCTCTAGTTAATCACCGATCTTTTTCCGATGCTTTTAACAATAGAAAAAAATACCGTTGTAATACCGGGGTAAAATCGGTAGAAAAACGCTATAAAATCACTTGAGAGTTTGGATATGGCCCCTTACGATTTACATCATTATTACTTTTCCCAAAATAGTCACATTTCGCAAAAATGATGTTTTGGGAAAAAAGACTTTTCAAGATCTTATACAAGTTTATTTGCATAACTCCACCCGCAATTAAGCGTTTTGAAACACTTATGAAAAGGGAAAACGCTTGGCTATTGTCGTGGATGGTGGACACTTTTGGCTAGTCATACAAAAAAAAAATCATTTAAATTTGTATTTCAAATAAAGACCAGCTAAAGAAACAAAAGACTTTCTTTTAATTGAAAAGAAAGAAAATTGAAGTGAATTTTTGAAAAGCACTGTAGGCATTTTTGTAACTTCTTGCATACGATTTCGAAAGGTGCCACTTTTTCTGATAACATCATTTTGGAGAAATGTGAATGTTTTGGAAAAGTGAACAGGATATTGAAAAGGGGAAACTGTTTATGAGTAGCCAAACGTGATCTAATTTAGGGGGGGGGGGGGGCTTACTTTTTTTGAACCCTTTATCTTCCAATTGCAAGGGATGCAGTATTTTGAAATCTTAATCTGATCTTTGACACATAATGTATGGTTTTATGCTCCCTTGTGTCTTAAATCACATCGTAGGTTTCAGTTCATATCTAGAATAGTGACAACGTGTTCGCGTGCCGATCTGCAAATTGATTTTCATTCTAATTTAATCCTCATCTATACGAGCAGGATCAAAACTGTAAGATGGAATGACGATAAATATGTCAAAAGTTATTATGACACGTTTGAATAGCGCGCTATTTGCTTGAGCAGTTTAAATTCATGCATGGAGAGCATGATATTTTTTGGGAATGTGTTGCTTCAACGCTTTGAAGTCCATTATGTCGCAGCGAATCCAATAGCATCTAAACGATGCCGATATAATATATATAGTCGTGATTGGTCCATTGTGGTTCCTCTAATGATAAATGGAATAGGTCCAAATCAATAACCGAACAAACAATGTTTATGAATCTACTAAAATGGTATAACGGCCGCCAAAGCGTATGGATCAAAGAGCAATTACTTACAGTAAAAGGTCAAGCAAGAGCATTATATCGATTTCCGTAGAGCTATCGTGGCCCAGTGGTTACGGCTTTGGTATATTACACCACTAGGTCCCGGGTTCGAATCCGAGCGACGGTACTTTGCTTCATGATTTTTTTATTTTATGGTTTTCTCTATATCTGTATCATAATTCGTAAATACTTGATTTTATCCAAATTAATAAATTCGTGTTAGTCATTAATTTATTAAATCGACGATTAAAAATGAAAATATCAAGCAATAAATTGATCCTGTCTGTATTATAATTGATACAAACACTCTCGATATTTAAGTGGGTTATCGATCATGGTCTGATCTGATACGATAGTGATGTATGACCTAATATGTTGCTATAGTGACCCTCGCCACACAAATGAAGAAAACCGTTTCGTCTATTGTATGTAGTGATGTATGACATGATATGTTACCATGGAGATACTCTGTACACGAACGGAGAAGACTATTTTAAGCTCGTATGAATTAAGTGATAGTATGGCTTTAAAATACTCTTTGAAATCAGCTAATTCATGTAATGACATGGTGCAGTGGAAATAAATGTAGTAATAAAGAATAGAGACTGCTGTTTCTTTTTTATTTGGTTTACGTTTATACTTTTGTTTTTGTTATCTTTGTTGTTGTTTGTTTGTTTGTTTGTTTTGGGTTTTTGTTGGGTAAAAATCAAGTATCAATTATTTATCATCTAATAATTTATCATCTAATTATTTATCAACTAATTATGTATCATCTACTTTAATATTTCTCATCTAATTATTTCTCATCTAATTATTTCTCATCTAATTATTTCTCATCTAATTATTTCTCATCTAATTATTTCTCATCTAATTATTTATCATCTAATTATTTATCATCCTTAATCCTTAATCATAGCAAAATAAGTGTAAAGTCGAGTTTTTTTTCGAGCGCTTAACAATCTTGTCGGTTTGCTATCTTGCGCCCCCCCCCCACCAATAAGAAAAACCTAGCTACGCCACTGTGTCCCTCCCTAAAGTGTGGGCGGAATATGTGAGGGCCCAAAATCCAAGATGGCCGCCATACAGGTAATCAAAAATTCAAAGCATACCAAATTGTTCGTCTGACACATAGATTAGTATAAATTGTGCCCCCTGCCCTCTATCGCCCTTAAAAAGTTATTGGAAGTCTCCAACATATTGAATTGACACCAAGGTTATATAACCACTTGCCAACAACATAGCAACCGTAGTCACCAAATGTTCACCTCTATGTTAATGAGTTGCTCACGAAGGTATTGATTCTGTAAGATTGTACATACTATTGTAAATATCAGCTAATCGATATGACAACTGGACCCTTGCACGTGCTATTAAATCCTGCTGCTTAGCAGACTAAATATGCGCGCCAAATACAAATACATATGGAGTGCATAGGAATGTACATGCCCCTATAGTTTACCGTGAGACTGTGTATAGCTGTACATTGCTGTACATTGCTGTACATCCCCTACTAAAGGTCATTGACCACATACAATTATGTCATTGTGCCCTATGTTACTTTAGTAAGGTCACGTACCAATGTTCAATACACAGAGGGAACAAAGTTTGTGGAGGACATAAAAAACGAACCCGCGAAATTCAACAGATTTATGCATAACGTGTAAAGCAATAGGCGACTGGAGACTAGTTGTCTGATCATCCATGTGTTGCATGGACCAGTTAGTGGTTACTTAGCAACTCTTGTTCCGGTTGGTTCATTGCATATACTCTATTCAGATTCAACAATATTATTGATACACCTATTTAAAACTTACGCCAGACATGAGACTATTTCCATGGCTATACAAAAGTGGCATTATCGCATTACGCTATAAGCTAGGATAATGGTCTTTACACTGTTAGAAAAAAGGGTGCTTCAGGGGTTCTTGGCTGTCCCGCATCAAAGGTTCTTTGATTATAAAGGACCCATAAAGGTTCTGTAGAGAACCTTTAGAGGTTCTAAAGACCCATTTTTGCCTATTCTTTGCCCATTTTGAAACTTAAAATGGTTCTTTTTGGTGCTATAAAGGGTTCCATGTACGGGACAGCCAATAACTCCGAGGCACACTTTTCTCTAAGAGTGTAATAGGATTTAAATAACAATCATGTTAAAGATCGGCAATGTGATTAGTGTTTTAATCATGGATCATTGATATTCCTACTATTCCTATGGTACATGCCATATTATAATGCAGAATTGCATGGAAAAGTACATGTACCTATAAGATTACTATGAGACTGTACATTGCTGTACATCCCCTACTAAAGGTCAAATCTAAAGGTATACCTTGGTGTATATTTTTAACACATTATTTGGCTGGTAAATACCACACATTTGATATCAATGGAAAGCTTGAAACACATTTTATCAGCTACAATTACTTATTCTGTGATTAAAACTACTCTCTTTGAGAAATGCCACCTGCAAGTACGAAGTTTCACGTATTTCGCATGACATCGATGTTCCCCACCTTACTGACTGGCCTTTTAAAAGGTATGCTATCCCCAAAGTATGCCAGCCGGTAGCTTAGTCCCACTCTTCAAAGTGTTATGCATTTTATGGATGAAATGTCCGGCATTTATTCATAAAAATGCCACCAAGAAATTGTATGTTTTCCCATAGCGTTACACTCAAATTACCCGGATGTGGCAATCAACGGCAAAATTATTACAATTTCTAGACTATTGAGGGCAGTGCGTATAATTATAGTAACATAATAAGAACGTAATCTATGTGACTTGGTGTAAAAGCGAGTTAAACTACCCATAACCATGTTACCCATGACACTTTTCAGCGATCTCGTTGGAATCAAATAATACGTTTACGAGCCACATTCGAGTCAAATATGACGTTTGCGAGAAACAAGATGATCTTATAATACGTTTTGGGCTCAAATAGTGCAATACGAGCAATTCGCTAACATACTGATCTTTTAATACGCGATCTTTTAATACATAGCGCGGATAGTAGAAAATATATAATTCACTGTAACGTAATTTGTGCACGATAGCGGAGTAATAAAAACTTTTTATCATGCATCGCAGCAGGAAGACTAATCTTGGCGAGTTTATGCTAATTAGTTTACGGAGTAATAATGGGCGTGAATCTACGCAAATGTATAAAATTTTGTAAACTCGCCTAGATTCGTCTTTCTGCATCGTTGATAATTCTGTGACGAAACGAAGCGAGTTAGTGAGTGCCGCCAATTTTGAATTCAAAACAGAACAGTTTTACGTTGAAGTTCTTAAATGATAATGGTTTTTCTCTACATATTGAGTCGAGAGTCTGTAGTGTAGACGCGTTCGAGAATTGCGTTTAGTTAAACGATGTACGTTAAACGCGTTTTTGCTTAAAATCGCGTTTAAATACGTACGAGAATACGGCCCTTTACAGCGAGTTAGACGCGGGTTTAAAGATAAACATATTTTCCAGAATTGTTTTTAGTTAAACGATGTGTTTAAAGTCAAAGTTAAAAACGTGTGCTTAGCTTTAAAACCGTGTATAAATACGTACGAGAATACCGTCCATGATTTTTAGTGTGTATGGTTATTGAAAATGGCCAAAGAATATATAAATGGCCAACAAATGCGTCAAAATGGAAGCCAAAATTGCATCATATGTTTATACATTATTGATTACCACATCTAACTGTCACGGCGAGCCAGAGAGATAGTCCCTGATCCAATAAGTATCTAGTGATTATTTTAGAAGTATTGTAATTTTATCAATGAAGATCAGTAAACAATGTAAAGGTAAACTGGTAACAATGTTTATAGACACATTGGGCCGTATTCTCGTATTAAACACGGTTTTAGCTTAAAACCATGTATAAATTAAACCCGAGTTTATTTTTAAACGACGTGTTTAACAAAACCCGATTAAGCTTAAAACCGCGTTTAAATACGCACGAGAATTTTACGGCCCTTTAGCTTCCAATTAGGGACTGAGACTAATATTTCTTTTAAAGGTATATTATGTGATCTTTCCAGGGAACGCCCTCAACATCGAAAACAAATTGAAAGCAGATTTTCTTGCAGATTTACATTTCTGATCATAAATCGTACATACATTCCAAGTCACAGGGCGATACGATTCTTAATTACTTAAAAATCATGGTTTTAGAGTGAAAATAAACTGTCGGGTTAACACGACAGTTTATATTTTCACTCTAAATTCACTCTAAAACCATGATTTTGAGGTATTTAGGAATCATATCGCTCTGTAACTTGGAATGTATGTACGATTTATGATCAGAATTGTAAATCTGCAAGAAAATCTACTTTCTAAAAAAATCATGAATAGAGGGCGCTCTCTGGAAAAGATCACATAATATGCCTTAAATATAATTTGTAATGGGCTTTGTAATCCTATTCGATGTAAGGCGCTATATAAATGCCTGTTATTATTATTATTATTATCATATAGTTATATTAGTTTCAGAGTGAACGCACGACCACTCAGGGGACGAGATTCGCAGACTTTTAAAGCGGGTTTTGATAAAGATGTCGTTTAAAAGATAAAGTATTACGGGGAAGGCTAAGCCGGTATTTTCTGTTGAAATGTGT
The DNA here is from genome assembly GCA_035610835.1 of Ophiura sarsii. Taxonomy (NCBI): domain Eukaryota; kingdom Metazoa; phylum Echinodermata; class Ophiuroidea; order Amphilepidida; family Ophiuridae; genus Ophiura; species Ophiura sarsii. The sequence goes on along the minus strand of CM069445.1, from coordinate 72,408,553 downwards.
CTCGGATTAAAATCGACCTTAAGGAAGCATCATAAAAGGCCACATAGCCTCTAGCGCTGTCATGAAACATCTTCTCAACAGTAACAAATAACCCGACACTCTCACTCCTAGAAACTATTATCGATCTGAAAAGTGAAACAGTTGTATCACGGAGTTGAATTTCCACTGACGCGTTTTTCTAAAGATGGTTTAATAATTATATCATAACAATGATAACATATAGTATGATAGACAATTTGTTGTCGCAACAGACTACTAGTACCCGTATTGAATACCGGGCATTTTAAACCTGCGAGTCATTAAGGTGCGAGTGAGACAGACATAGCAAACGTTTTCTACAGTTTGAATAGAGACGACCATCCCTGCTTCTCACTATCTTTCATTTAATTTAGACATAAGTTTACTTAGTCACAGTTTTAAACTAAAACCGCATTTAGTACAAGAATACGGCCCAGTAAGTTCAAGGTTCGTAATTGAGTTAACCTGATAACGAGCAGAGAGGAAACTCTGGAACATAATGACCGCCTTACTATAATACAAGATGGCCACCAAAGGGCAATTTATGTCCATCAAATGTCAAAATTCAGAATATTGATTAATACCCGACATTTATACCGGGTACCGGGTTGTTTGAGCGATAATATAGTACCATCGTGTGATTGAAACTAATTTGGAATACAGTAACAGATTCAGTTATTGCTCATAGTAACACAATAAAAGAGTTATTTAATAATATTTATCATGCCAATTAAGTATTGAATAAGATTCTTACCTGTTGAATTATCGATCCCAAATGCAAAGAACAAAATCACCCAAAGCACAAGATATGCCCCATACATATCCATGTTTAAAAGGGCCGAATCATTCCTCAAAATTATACACAATAATAAGATCTAGACCTACATTGTAGCTTCTGCGTTGGATGACTTAATTGTTATACTAAAATATTGGTTCCAAGCGGAAATATCATAGCCATAATTATAGCATCCGGTATACAGTGCTTAAAAGGTTTCTTACCATGTAATAAATATGCTCATATCTCCAAAAATACAACTACAACATATCAATTATGAAGATTGTTTTTTTCATAATTAATTTGAGATATCGTTCGTGACTGAATAGGCCTATTGACTGAATATCAAAACAGCTTTGAATCATATTGGCAGTTGCTTTTCAACACGCGGATATAGTAACAGGTACGTGTCTGCGAGTTGCAAATCTGCAAAAATTTAAATTGTATTTTATTTTGGTTTTGGACAACAAACTTTGTTAATATTCCGTCAATCATCACATGTAATGACATTTCTTCACTATTTTGAGCATATTATATTACCAGGTAAGCTACTTTTTGAGCACTGTACTAATGTGACGCAGTGGTATTACCATGCCTTGACTTTAGACCTACTTCTTTAATGACAGATTAATCAAGGTAATTACCTTTTTTCTTTCTCATTCATACAGGTGCAATAAACCATTTGACATCTAGTACTTAATGGTAATTTTATGCCGTCATATGAAATGCTTATAGATTCAAAAGGATTTACATCCATCTCTGGTCTACACTTTCCATGCCTTGTCTTTAGACCTTTTCTTTCACTAATGGTACAGATTAATCAAGATAATTGCCCTTTTTTCTTTCTCATTCATACAGGTGCAATAGACCATCTGACATCTAGCAATTAATGGTAATTTGATGCCGTCATATGAAATGCTTATAAATTCAAAGGGTTTACATCCATCTCTTTTGTATAATTATTGTCACATTACTGTGACAATAATACTACTAGATATTATGTGTCCCTTTTGACCCCGAGGTCATGATAAACTCTTTTCATGTCTCATCAAATGACATACAATGAAACAAGCCCAATCGAAATCGGAGCATGTGTTAAATTTTACCCATGTATAGGTCAATGATCCATAACGACCCCTTCCTGACCTTTAACCCTGTAGTCATTATTGCATTTTTCAATGTCTTATCAAAAGACATACAATAGGCTACAACAAGTCCGCTTAAAATCAAAGCATGTCTTAAAAACTGTATAAGTCAATGACCCCTAGTGACCTCTGTGTGAACTTTCGATTTTTTTTTAAAATAATAACTTTTGTCCACATGAATCTCAGGAATCATTTGACCCAGTCATTTCGTCTAGGAGAAAAAGGTGAAAGGAGCAACAATTCAAATGTTGAACCCTAGTGACCCCCAGATGACCTTACAATTTAAACTGAATGCGCACTTACCTCAATTCTGATGATACCGGTCGGTTCGTCTAGGACTACATGTAGTAGCATTTTAAATGAAAATAACGTTTTGAACTGTATTATTTTGGTTTATAACATGAGTCGTGGTTCACCAAGAGATACTTTTGACCAAGTGTGGTGAAAATTGGCTAAAGGATTCCGAAGCTATAGGTCTGTTGCCATTAGAAAGAAAGCGGCAGACATATCACGAATCTTAGTCGAAAAGTCTAGGAGAGTTCAGTCAAAATGTAAAACATACTCCGATTTCAAATGAACTTCAACTAAATGCCCTGTGACGAGAAAAGTCAATCATGATATCATGGGTCAAGAAGGGGTCAATATTACTTGATTAAAAATGACCTATATGACTTTAAAGAACAACATTTGTGCACGTGCTTAAGGAACGGTTTGACTAATTTTGACAATCATAAGTCATACCTCAGGGGCAAGTACAATTTCGAGTGACATTTCCATTTTTCTCCTTGGAGATCTCATCATCATCATCATCATCAAGAATATTTCCATGAGAAATCAGCATATATTAAGGTGGGTGAGTGCAATATAAACGTATTTATGTGCTATTTTTTGTAAATTGTAGGTTTTTAAATTTTGAAATGGAGCTACATTCTCCAATTATATAATCATAACCAACCATAACCATAATTATGTTGCTTCAAGCATTCACAATATATCAAATCACATCACATAATATGTAAACAGTTCATTTATACCCTATTCAAGTTAAGCAACATGTCAGGTGTTACCGAAATCGGTAGTGTTTCAAAACTGAACTTTGCCAATATCGATCAATAAAACAATCACCTCGTTCATTAGCAAATTCCAACAATACATCTTTTAGTATAGTATAACGATACAACTATGATGTAGTAAATTCATAAAATGCATCAATTACATCAAGCTTAATCATTTCAAGTAGCAGCTGTCATTAACTACATTAAATTAGAAATATATATTATTTATTTACATGAACTATTATGTGACATGATTTGATCCAATCAGGCCTGATGCAGCATTATTGAAATTCATATGTATGCAAAAAAGTAACAATAATTGTCTTTAAAACACAACGCCTCCATACGATGCATTATGGCCGTATATATTAATGCCGAATTACACCAATATTACATATCCATAAACGTTACTGTGTAAACCTTTTAACAATAATGGAGAATCACATGTAAATGATGATCATTTTCAAGTTAACTTGATAAAAGTTGCCAACCGTTATAAACGAACGGTAAATGTTAGCAATCCTATCAAAATTTGTCACGCCAAAGGGCACAGTTTGGGTGCTCAATGGGTTCAACCTATCCAACTACTATATCTCAATTAATAAATATATCATTTTGGTGTTGTACAATCCCCTGGTACAAAGACTTCTTTTGCCCTGACCCAAGATCACAATACCCCCTCCCCATACTGTCCAAAGGGGGCTTATTTTAGGTGGAAATTTCATCTGATACCACCTATGACGGAAAGCAAAAATAACAAAGCTCATACATTTGTTCCAGCTGCTTGGCCGGTTTCCAGATTTTTTAGTAACATTCCTCGTTTCGTTAGGGGGGGGGGGGGGGGGGGGGGGCGGTGCAGTGCTAAACAAATTCCCAATACCCAAATGTGAATGAGATTCCCAAGTCCTCATTGTCACCGTAAGGTGCAGGGGACTCAGAATGGACACTATATGGTATATTCAAGACAAATTAGTTAAGCATACATACGATGTATTTATTTCTCTCAAGACTTTCATCGATCATAGCATAATATATATAACAAAAATAAGTTGCAGCTTGACACGCGGAACCGGTTTTATTATGAATTGATGTTGTATTCCTCCGCAAATGTTCATAGCATAACGATGATGAAATTATACGCCGACGACGGTTGACTTCTCTGGTGATAGGATTCCCTTCACAAAATGTTCCATTTCGGGAATTACTACTGACGTACCTGGATATATATACTGCTCAGTCAGAGTTCATGGGTTTTTATATCACCTTAATTCTACCAAAGTGGAGTTATACGTCTATACTGTGTCGATCCATGCGCCATAAAGCATATGTTCGTGATTTTTCTCCCACACACAACAGGTATCCGTTTCAGCCCAAAGTAAATAATCCCAACACCAACCAAGTAGTTCAGACCAAGAAAGGTCATTTATCCATGAAAAATTGACTGCAGGATGGTTTCCACAACAGGTAATGTCTCGGTATTCTCCTCCCAGAACCACGACGTCACCATGGGTACATATACTACGTAATATACACTAACCATACCGCAACACTGGCCTTCCACAATGCATAGCAGGCGCATGCTAAATTATAGCCCCCCCCCCCCGACTCATGCCTTTTATAAACTAAAATATGTTTATAAAATTATAAGGCCCAGTAAGTCAACTGGTCGTACCCATTCGTGTATCTCAAAAACACTCCTCTACCATCGATGTCATGTACTGCAATACCTCAAAACCCAGAACAAAATTATATCTTGTGTATTGGATCAATAAAATACTCAGCTGCACACTGCATTGATAGCCAAAGTAGGAGCATGGATCTATCACAATAGCTCCTAGACTTCGGCAAGTCTTAATACTATACAAAGAGGTCCTAGTCTTAAAAATGACAAAATAATATTTTGGAATTTAAAAACTTCTTGGACTTAACCCAAGTCTCAATAAATTAATATACTGAAATATTGGGGTATTCCAAACTGCCGTGACACCCATATTTTCCAGGTCTTAGGTTTTGATTTGTCCATTCATTCTAAAGATTTCCTGTGTGATCTCCAAACATGAAATATGCAGAAATTAGATTGTGTTTGTAGCTTGGAAAACTCAACATGTTTGTGCTATTTATTTGCAGCTTGCACTATTACCTGTTAGACGTTAATGGCGCATGCACACTACGCATCGCATGGGATGTCTATTGGTGTCTGGAGCACCAGAGACATTGATTTAACTTTTCAAAATGTTTTTCTCAAATGGTGCAATTGGTGTTAGTGGATCAGATCATTTCATTTTGTGTATCCTTTATTAACGTTTGACCAATTTCTAGGTTAGTTGACAGTTTGAATAGCTGTTAGTAGATGCATCTAAATTATTTACTTGAGTTTATTTTAACCTACTTATCCTTTATTATTATAGAATTTATTCTTTTACTTGTTCTGCTGTATAAAAACAAAATAGGTATGAGATTGGCGATTGAAACAAATTTCCACACTTTTTGATTAGTTATCAAATGCATTAGACACGTGTAACAAAAATGACAATTTTAAACTGACATCAGAAAAGTTTTGAAAAATTGGGGTGTAAAACTTTTTTAGTGGTATTTTGTTCCAGCTGTATACTCATATCCTGTGTTACACATTTTATGTTGTGCTATTTCAAATAGTTAATGTGTGTGTTTTATATACAGTAAAACACTATAATTTCGTGGATACTGTATTTCACGAATTTAGAATTACTGCTATTTTAGAGGTCATTTAATTTTGCAAATCTGGAAATTTTACTGTTACTTTCAATGCAAAATTGTTAGTTTCACCGGTATTTAATTTCGCGAATCCACATCCTTTGTGAAATTAAATCCCTCGCGAAATTAAGTGGTTTTACAGTATGTGTGTGTGTTTTATGTATACAGAGTGGTTCTGTAGTTTATGACTAAAATACATGATCTGTCAAAGTTCCAAGTTCCGAGATACCTGCGTCTAAAACAAGTTTAAAAATATCTTTGTGCAATTCATTAGCTTGCGTGTGGACAAACATGTTTTTGACCATTTGTCATAAACCTTTTGTGTTAGGTGTATAGCTGGAACAATGGCTGATACGAACAGTAGTTTTGTATTTTGTATCCAGTTGCTCTACTTTATTTATATTTGTCTGGTATGTAGGTCTTTCACTTTTCTGGTTTACAATTTAAAGTTAAATTCTTAAAAAGATCCCCACCTGTCCCAAATTGTGGGTGGGGTGGGCAGGGGTCACTTCTTTTTTGACCACCTTTTTTGAAATTTCTGTCACTGGCTGATGACCCCTTTTAATAACCTGGCACTTCGAGCCTTTTTTGGAGAAAAAGTGGTATTCTCACTGACTTTTTTCACTGAATAACCCCTTTCTCCAACAAAACGTGAATCCCATGAGAGAATCCTCTCTGAATGTCCCCATTTTCTGCACAAAATATGGGATTCTCATCGATCCCATTTTTGTCCTTCTCTAGGAATGGCTTTTTTGTGTGTTAAACCTCTCAGCTAATGACCTCACAGTCTGATCATCAATGCCAGTTGAATAGCTGCGTGCCCCCCCCCCCCCCCCCCCCCCCACCCCACCCCATCTCCCACTGAACCCTTTGTAACAATATAAATAGAATCATAAACTAGTTGGTGACAAGTGCTCATATCAGAGCATATGTTTATGGCATAGCTCCTGGATTAAAACATCCTGCAAGATATCATCTTGTAGATTCTTAGGGCATTATCACTTTTCTACTGTGACTTTCATACTCTTTTTTTTCTAGACTTAAAAAAAGTACCTTTATAAGACATAGTTGTTGATGTTGAATAAAAACAAGATTTAATACATCTTATTCTCAATTCCAGAACAATGCAGCCAACTGCTATGGACTAACCCTGAAGCTGTTAGGAGGGGAAGATTGGACAAATTGTAACCCCCCCTCCCCTCACTGTGCCTTTCAAAAGGGTGACCTTCACACCCATTCACACAGTTGATAATTTACTAAAGTTACTTGTGAAAGGTATTACAGAATTATTTCACCCAAGGTTAGGGATTTAAACCCATCCTAATAGGGTGAGAGTCCAAGTAACAAGCCAGGGCACCATTTCCTAAACCCATTTTTCGATGATAACACTGCTAAATAGACAGGGCACCATTTCCTAAACCCATTTTCGATGATAACACTGCTAAATAGACAGGGGCTATCAGTATAGTATTTCTGTTGTGTATTGTGGTGTAGGGTTAAGATAGTCATAGCCCTAGGCATTTCTGTGAACGAATAAAATTTACTTATGTATTGTTGTGGAATTGAGAAATAAGACATCCTGCAGTTGGTGTATATACTGTAAAACCAGAAATGTTCGCGTACATTTTAATTTCGCGAGGAGCACTTACTCGCGGAAATTTCATGCCGCAAATATTTCCAATCTACATTGTAGCAGTGCATTGCAAAGTATCTCAAAGTTTACATTTACGAAATGTTCATGCTGTGAATTAGGCCAATATTGCTGATTCATGAAATTTTAAACTTGTGAACATTTCTTTTTTTACCAGTACTTATTGTATTTCAATATGAGATATTTAATACCATATTCTAATCTTCATTTATGTGTAGTGAATGTGTTATATATGTTAATCAAATTATTAGATTGAATTATGTATGAAATAGAAGTATATTTTCTTAATGATTTACTAATTAATTGTATAATAGAGAGAGTACAGTGTTCAAACAACCGTCTGAAGTTGATTTGAATACTAATTTGTATGTGATAGATTTTGTGTCAGAAAAAACCATATTCATTCACTTGGATAGTCTAGTCTTCAATAGGAGTGACAGGAGCCTGTTTTGGTGAAAACAAAACCACATTAGTCTACAGCTTGATTCCAGCTCGTGACCAAATTTGATATACCCAGGTGATCTTGCCTGTGAACTATGATGAAAAGCATAGTACATGTAATTCGAATATTAAGGTCATGGGTTCAAATCAAACTGATAGCATGTAGTGGTTCAAAGAAAGGGTAAACCTTTTCACAAGTGGATTTCTCAAAATTCTGGAAAAATGATAATTGGCACCATTATACAGGGTGGTTCAATAAAACCTTGACAGTTTTTTGAAGCCATTTTTTAACAATTCTGTAGATTTAAAATAAAATCTTTTTCAATATTCATCAACTACATGATCTTGACCATATATGCTGAAAATATCGTTACAAATAACCTTACGGTTGCAAAATAACAGCTATTTGAACAAAGTCTGTCCCATTTCACTCTGTCCACGGGTATTGATTTCGCGACGTTACATTGAATACTGAATGATGAATTGCATGCAAGTAATCTAAGATTTGAAGATCCCGCCAGGTGAAACCAGTGTAATTGTAAACATCTTAACTATCTATTCAGGTGTGAAATCAATACGTAATAATAATATAACGAGTGACCCTAATTAGAATGATTGATTTTCATAGATTGGAAGTGTAATTGTCTATGCTCTATGCCTTAACAGTGACGATGCCATTTAATGTAATCTTGCTGGGCATTTCCCGTAGACTTACTCGTGGGCAAAGAGATTTGGAGAGATTCTCTTCAAATAGCTATCATTTTGCCGCCATAGCATTATTAACATTGACATTTTCAGCATAGACGGCCAAGATGATATTCTTGAGGAATATGTAAAAAAACCACTCAAATCCCACAATTTTTAAAAATATGGCTTTGAAAAACTGTCAACGTTTTATTGAACCACATTGGTTGTAACGACGCGAAATCAGTAACCGTGGACAGAGTGAAATGGGATAGACTTTGTTCAAATAACTGTTATTTTGCAACCGTAAGGTTATTTGTAATGATATTCTCAGCATAGATGGTCAAGATCATATAGTTGATGAATATTGAAAAAGATTTTTTAAAAAACTGTCAAGGTTTTATTGAACCACCCTGTAGTTTAAGAATATGTTAAAAGAGTATCAGAATTGTTTCCACATTTGTTACAATATTCTGTTGCTGAAAAGTTGTACCCTTTTTGGACCACTCTGTGCATAATTTACTATGTGCTGTGTTTTGGCTTCTCAAGGAAAGATCAAAATTATTTCAGAATTTGATTCTGCTAAACCATATGGCTCTGACTACTTTTTAGTACTATTATTATGTGGTGTGTAAACCGCAAATAGTCATTATAGTATGTATTAAGATAGAGAATTTGAAGCATGCAAATCCTACAAATATTGGAAAGTAAAACGAACCACCAACATTTTCAATAAAATTCAAAGAAAAAAATGCCTGGCGGACCGACAATACCATCTGCCTGTATAACAGAGTTGTTTTTTATGCCTAAAAGACAAATTCATGTGGGTAATTTGGGAGGGTATTCATTGCAAATTGCATTATATGGTGCAAAATACAATGTAACAGGGCATCAGGTGAAGTCGAGAGCAGTAAACTTAAACTTATGAAAATTTCTTTGATTTGTCATGAAATGTGGTTATTTCATAATGAAATGTGTTACCTATAAAATGATCAATCAAGATTATATTAATGTTACACCTTTCAGAGTGGAATTAAGAAATAAGTATTTGGTACCGGATAGAAGGATACAGATGATTAATGGCAAAATGTTTTTATTGAACAAAACAATAAATAAACAGATATTCATTTACAGAATTGATTTTGTATTGTGTATGTGTTTAATTTTCACTTTGAGTAAGAGACAATTTGGATGCAAAAGTCAATGTCGAATTACAACATCAAATGGAAAGTAATATAAATCCCTCAAAAAGGTCATGGTTTTATTTCTTCAATCGCCTAGATATCATATATTTTGTGATATATTCATATTGTGTTTGCATATCAATAGAAATCTGATGTGTTCATCTTTCCAATGATAACACCTGTTTCAGTGTTCAGCCACTTGCTTGAGAATGAGGCAAAAAAGAAATGTTGTGTTGCCCTTCGCGACCGACCCTAAAATCTCAAAAATCAGGGTCACCATTTAATTTAAATTTTCCCCAATTTGCAAAATAATACTATTTTCTGCTTGAAAAGTTTGCTTGAATAGATTGCTTTTAAATTATTATCACATTAGAAACATTAGTCAAATTGACATTTACCAATTTTCTCTTGTCATGAACCACGTTCTCTTGTCATGAACCACGGTCTGTCAGAAATATTTGTCAGCATACAAAAAAAAAAGGAAAAGATTTTTGGCACTTGAGAGCAACACAACATCTTTTTTTGGCCTGATGGGAGGTCTCAATATGAATGTGCCAACATCACCACATCTCTGTAGTTGTCAGTGTTACACTTCATTGAACAATCAGGAGAGTTTCATCTAAGCTTTTCATATGACAGTATCAAATTAACAAATTACTGGATGCGAATGGTTCTTTTCCCCTGGGAAAGAATATACATGTACAAGGGTCATTTAGTAAACCTCCCTCATAGCGACATGAAATTTATGATGATGATTGTAGGTAAGACTCTTATCTACACATTTATAGTTAATGTAGGTAAGACTCTTAGATACACATTTAGCTAAGATAATGATAATTGGAACCTGTTTCACTTTTGTTCTGATGCGGTCAATGCAAGAGAGATTTTGCATGACGGAAACGGAAAATACCCTTAAAATAAATGCAAACGTTTTCTTTCTTTCTCCATTTTGTATGTTTGGATATAAAAGCATGATTCTAATACTGGAAATGGAAAACAATGAGAGATATCTAAATATGATATGGTATATTCATGTATAACATGATTGCAAGCAATATTAACTCTTGTATCTATACAAATATGCTGGTTCCCTGCACCCTGGATCCCCGGCCCAACTTATCCATAGGTGCAGATACGGGCAAATCAATTGCCGTCCGTAACAGTAAGTTCAACACATTGCATTGTCGCTCTGTTATGGCATAAGGTATATAACGATCAACACACTGTAGCTGAGATACCGCATCGAACGCTGAATGCATTGTCGCGCTGCCATAGCTACGGCGCGACGGGGAACGCGGATATGACATGCGTGCATGTGCGTGTGAAGTTCGGCGCTGTGGTTAGCGCATACACGTGTAGTTTGTGCCAATCAGCACATTTATTATCATTCTAAGCGTGACGCTGGCTTGATCGAATTTATTTGTGGATCTATTTTTTGTCAATCATGAATATGCATGACTTTTATGCCAGCAAATCAGATTTGAGTGGAAATCGGCGCGTACCTGCATCTATGGATAAGTTGTGTGGAGCCCATTGATGCAGGGAACCAGCATACTATACAAATAGAATAATATCAACTTGGATACCTTGCTATGCTTTAGGCATGCTTGTCAACCAAATTCGTTGTTATGATGTCATGTCTTTCTTTATAAGACTTGCTTTATGTGCAACCTTCAGAATAGTCAATCAGATAGTAGATAGTCGAAAATCATCTCTTGGATGCTTGGAGAGACATGGAATCGGTCATTGGTCCTGCATATTGCAGCTCTCTCATTTCCTGTGAATATGAAAAGTAAATAACGACTTTTACATTTTAAGGAGAGCATTTAACTTCATGGTTGCCTTGATATTATCTGGTTCTTGATATAAAACAGGGCCTATTTTGGCCCCCACCCCCCCCAAAAAAAACACCACACAAAACAACAGTCATTATTAGTTTAAAGGCTGGCTATATATTAGCAAAGATGTGTGGTAGGAGGTAGAACCTATTGACGGACCCTTGTAGACGAGAATAGATGAGTGGTTTAGTACTTATTACACTTATCGACACCGAAGAAAATTTTCGGTATCCATTGATATTTCTTCCAGAGATTCTATATTTGACATTTGAATGGCGTACTTTGCAATTGTGCCGGCCATTGTGTGTATTGTATGTAGCATCGTGGTCTATATTTGCAATTTGATTGGCATAATTTGCCATTTGGTGGCCATTTTGTGTAATGAAGCAGCTATCCTGTTCCAAAAATATTACATTTGGTTCTAATAGAACCTCCAAAGGACTAAATTCAAATTTATATATAGTAGGCCAGTGGCAACCTACGTGTTCAGTGGAAGCGGCAATCCATCTGAACGGCTCTTTTCAGAGCCACCAATTCTTTCACAAGTAGGAAAGGGCACCTACTCTCAAATCATCGGGCAAGGGGCAGCCCAAATGATGATAACAAGAAAAGAGGCAATCTCTATGTTTTGTTTAATATTATAATAATTTGGTCCTGAAGAAGTCAGAGCTAATCCTGACGAAAGCTTGACAGATTAAAACTCGTCCGAGGCGAACCCGTTAAAACTTTAACTTATTTTATGATTTATGATCAAAAATGTAAGAAAGATCACATAATATGCCATAATTATTTTTCCCAAAACAAAATAAAAAGGAAACAATGGTCTCTTTTAACACTGCATTTATTTCCATAGCAATATATTATGCCATACCATCATACGAGCTTAGAACAGTCTTCACCGTTTGTGTACAGAGTATCTTCATAGTAACATATCATGCCATACATTAGTACAGTAATGCATGGTACACTTCCCGTTCCCTGCGTCACCTTAAATACAAGGTACACTTGCCGTTCATTGCATCACCTTAAATACAAGGTACAATTCCCGTTCCCTGCATCGCCTTAAATACAAGGTACACTTCCCGTTTATTGCATCACCTTAAATACAAGGTATAGTTCCCTTCCTTGCGTCACCTTAAATACAAGGTACACTTCCAGTTCATTGCATCACCCAACAAGGTATACTTTCTCCTCCTTGCGTGCCCTTAAACATACGGTACACTTCCTGTTTCATGTATCACCTTAAATACAAGGTACACTTCCTGCTCTCTGTATCACCTTAAATACAAGGTACAAGTCCTGTTCACTGTATCACCTTAAATACAAGGTACACTTCCCGTTACCTTAAATACAAGTTACACTTCCCGTTCCATGCATTACCTTAAATACATGGTACACTTCCAGTTCATTGCATCACCTTAAACACAAGGTACACTTCCTGTTTCATGCATCACCTTAAATTCCAGGTACACTTCCCGTTCACTGCATCACATACAAGGAACACTTTTCCGTTTCATGCATCACCTTAAATACAAGGTACACTTCCCATTCCATGCATCATCTTAAATACATGGTACACTTCCAGTTCATTGCATCACCTTAAATACAAGGTACACTTCCTGTTTCATGTATCACCTTAAACACAAGGTACACTTCCTGTTCTCTGTATCACCTTAAATACAAGGTGCATTTTCTGTTTCATGCAATATCTTAAATACAAGGTACACCTTCCGTTCACTGCATCACCTTAAATACAAGGTACATTGCCTGTTTCATGCATCACCTTAAATACAAGGTACACTTCCCGTTCCCTGCACCACCTTAAATACAAGGTACTCGTCCTGTTTCATGCATCAACTTAGGTACACTTCCCGTTCCCTGCACCTTAATTACAAGGTACATTTCCTGTTTCATGCATAACTTTAATATAAGGTACACTTTCCGTTCCCTGCACCACCTTAAATACAAGGTACTCGTCGTGTGTCATGCATAACTTTAATATAAGGTACACTTCCCGTTCCCTGCACCACCTTAATTACAAGGTACATTTCCTGTTTCATGCATAACTTTAATATAAGGTACACTTCCCGTTCCCTGCACCACCGTGAATACAATAAGTTGCACCACCTTTAAATACAAGGTACACTTCCTGTTTCATGCTTCAACTTAACTATAAGGCACACTTGCCGTTCCCTGCACCACCTTTAAATACAAGGTACTCGTCCTGTTTCATGCATCAACTTAACTATAAGGCACACTTCCCGTTCCCTGCACCACCTTTAAATACAAGGTACTCGTCCTGTTTCATGCATCAACTTAACTATAAGATACACTTCCCGTTCCCTGCATCATCTTAAATACAAGGTACACTTTCCGTTCACCGCATCACCTAAAACAAGTGCAATTTAAACAAATTCAACAGATCCAAACAACGAATCCTTGACACTTACCCAACTCGAACCTACAAACGGCATAAACCTGGCGTCATCTCACGCATACGGATTCTGTTAAGTCTTTGCAGTATAATGATACAACTAAGAAATACAATTATAAATAACACAACACATTTATAATACATCAAATACATCACTTTTTTGGGCTTAACATTTGCTGCCAACGTAGCAAATTCAGTTTTTGGTAAAAGATTCTGAAATTGCACTAAAATCATCCAAAGACTCTTCCCTAGGAAGGATTTTTCTTTTTTTAAATAAAAATGTTTAGTTTGTAACATTTTGACCAAAGTTGTCTACGTTTTTGGAATTCAGAAAGTTATTTTTGTGGCCTTATTTGATCAATAAATTAAAAAGTAGGTCCGATATCAAAAAAATATCCTTGCTAGGGAATTGTATTAACATTACAATCAACGTAGAACGACACATCTTGATATAATAATTTGTTGGTTATCTTGACAAAACCTTAAAAAATGAGTTTTTTATGATTTTCTCCAATATGGTCACTTTTAGAGCAATTTCATGTTCATGGTAAGATTTATTGAAGCCTTCCCTTCAAGAAAATGTATACTTTTTATAGATTATATAAATATTTAATATACATCACGATACATTTGCACACTAATTTAACAACTCAAATTAAACAGCACAACACGGCGACATCCCGTCGACCCATAAAACACCTTAAAAGTATGGCTTCATACAAATTTAAAACTCCCGTGCATACGGGATCTTGTTGCCTTATTTGCAGAACAACGATACAATTAAAATAAACCTTTTGTAACTTAACACAACTCACTAACCGAACCAACTCACCCAACACATCACCACACCTGGTCTTAGGTACGCTTCCTGTTTCATGCATCATCTTAAATACAAGGTACACTTCCCATTCCATGCATCACCTTAAATACAAGGTACACTTCCCATTCCATGCATCACCTTAAATACAAGGTACACTTCCTGTTTCATGCATCACCTTAAATACAAGGTATGTTTCCTGTTTCCTGCATCATATTAAATACAAGGTACACTTCCTGTTCCCTGCATCACCTTAAATACAAGGAACACTTCCTGTGTCATGCGTCACCTTAAATACAAGGTACACTTCTCATTCCATGCATCACCTTAAATACAAGGTACACTTCCTGTTTCATGCATCACCTTAAATACAAGGTACGTTTCATGTTTCATGCATCACCTTAAATACAAGGTACACTTCCCATTCCATGCATAACCTTATATACAAGGTACACTTCCTGTTTCATGCATCACCTTAAATACAAGGTAAGTTTCATGTTTCATGCATCATCTTGAATACAAGGTACACTTCCCATTCCATGCATCACCTTAAATACAAGGTACACTTCCTGTTTCATGCATCATCTTAAATTCAAGGTAAGTTTCATGTTTCATGCATCATCTTAAATACAAGGTACACTTCCCATTCCATGCATCACCTTAAATACAAGGTACACTTCCTGTTTCATGCATCATCTTAAATACAAGGTACAATTCCTGTTTCATGCATCACCTTAAATACAAGGTACACTTCCTGTTTCATGCATTATCTTAAATATAAGGTACACTTCCCATTCCATGCATCACCTTAAATACAAGGTACACTTCCTGTTTCATGCATCATCTTAAATACAAGGTACACTTCCTGTTTCATGCATCATCTTAAATACAAGGTATACTTCCTGTTTCGTGCATCATCTTAAATACAAGGTACACTTCCTGTAATACAAGGTACGTTTCGTGTTCCATGCATCATCTTAAATACAAGGTACACTTCCCATTCCATGCATCACCTCAAATAGCAGGTAAGTTTCCTATTCATGCATCATCTTAAATACAAGGTACACTTCCCATTCCATGCATCACCTTAAATACAAGGTACACTTCCTGTTTCATGCATCACCTTAAATACAAGGTACACTTCCCATTCCATGCATCCCCTTAAATACAAGGTACACTTCCTGTTTCATGCATCATCTTAAATACAAGGTACACTTCCTGTTTCATGCATCATCTTAAATACAAGGTACACTTCCCATTCCATGCATCACCTTAAATACAAGGTACACTTCCTGTTTCATGCATCACCTTAAATACAAGGTACACTTCCCATTCCATGCATCACCTTAAATACAAGGTACACTTCCTGTTTCATGCATCACCTTAAATACAAGGTACACTTCCCATTCCATGCATCATCTTAAATACAAGGTACGTTTCCTGTTTCATGCATCATCTTAAATACAAGGTACACTTCCCATTCCATGCATCATCTTAAATACAAGGTACGTTTCCTGTTTCATGCATCATCTTAAATACAAGGTACACTTCCCATTCCATGCATCACCTTATATACAAGGTACACTTCCTGTTTCATGCATCACCTCAAATACAAGGTAAGTTTCCTGTTTCAGGCATCATCTTAAATACAAGGTACACTTCCCATTCCATGCATCATCTTAAATACAAGGTACGTTTCCTGTTTCATGCATCATCTTAAATACAAGGTACACTTCCCATTCTATGCATCACCTTAAATACAAGGTACACTTCCTGTTTCATGCATCACCTCAAATACAAGGTAAGTTTCCTGTTTCATGCATCACCTTAAATACAAGGTACACTTCCCATTCCATGCATCACCTCAAATACAAGGTAAGTTTCCTGTTTCATGCATCATCTTAGATACAAGGTACACTTCCCATTCCCTGCATCACCTTAAATACAAGATACACTTCACGTGTCATGCATCACCTTAAATACAAGGTACATTTCCCGTTCCCTGCATCACCTTTAATACTAGGTACACTTCCTGTTTCGTGCAATACTTTAATTATAAGGTACACTTCCCGTTCTCTGCACAACCTTCAATACAAGGTACACTTCCCGTTCCCTTCGTCACCTTAAAATATAAGGTACACTTCCCGTTCCCTGCATCATCTGAAATACAAGGTACACTTCACGTTCTCGATTTTATTTTTCGTACATGAATTAAGACAAAATCAGTTCATTTGTTTAAAACTTTTAAAAAATCATTTTATTCAGTGAATTTTGCTTTATTTCGTATTAAAACGGAATATTTTTTTTCTTCTCTCAACTTTTGTACGAAAAAAAAAATCGCTTCCCGTTCACCGCATCACCTTAAATACAATGTAGGGTCTACACTTCCCGTTCACCGCATCACCTAAACAAGTGCAATAAACAAATTCAACAGATCCAAACAACGACTCCTCACCCAACTCGAACCTACAAAAGGCATAAACCTGGCCCCATTAAGTCTTTAAACATCCTCTTATAACCTAAACTCTCACGCATACAGGGTTCTGTTGAGTATTTGCAGTATAATGATACAACAAAGACATACATTTATAAATAAGACCAAACATCTAAAATGCATCAAATACATCAAGATACATCAACACGTCGCTGTACTTACAGCGCAATAAATGCTGATTTTTTTTGTGGACCAAAAACCCTTTTTTTGGCTTAAAATTTGCTGCCAACGTAGCAAATTCATTTTTTGGTAAAAAAATCTGAAATTACACCAATATCATCCAAAGACATTTCTTTAGGAATGAATTTTTTGTTTTGACATAAAAATGTTTAGTTTATAAATGTTGACCAAAAAGTGCCAAAAATGTGATTTTTACGATTTTGGAATTCAGACAGTTATTTTTTTGGCCTAATCTGGTCAATAAATCAAAAAGTAGGTCCGATATAAAAAAGAAATTGTTCCTAGGGAATTTGATTAAGATTACCATAAACGTAGAACGACACATTTTGATAATTTTGTTGTTATTATCTTGACAAAACCTTAAAAAATGTGTTGTTTATGATTTTCTCCAAAATGGTCACTTTAGAGCAATGGTAAGATTTATTGAAGCCTCCCTTCAAGTATACTTTTATATGGATTATATGAATATTTAATATACATCAAGATACATTTGCATATTATACTTTAATTGGACCGATCAAATTAAACAGCACAACGCGGCGATATCCCGTCGACCCACCTAAGTCACTTTAAACCCCTTAAAGTATGGCTTCATACAAATTTAAAACTCCCGTGCATACGGGATTTTGTTGTCTTATTTGCAGAACAACGATACAATTAAAATAGACCTTTTGTAACTTAACACAACATCTACCCACACCTAACCAACTCACCCAACACATCACCACTCCTTGTATTTAAACACCCTCCTCACCTATCAGGTGAGTGTTCATAAATAGAGTGTTCATAAATACTTTGGTGGTGGGGGGGGGGGGGTTGGCATTTTTTTTAGCCTCTGACATATTTTTTCATGATCCCCCAAACACCGTTATTTTTTTTCTTGATCCCCCCTTTTATGGTGATTTTTTTCTTGATCCCCCTGCCCTGTATGTCTAAGTTACCAAGCATTATTAGATTCGACCGCGCACGAAGCGTGTAATTGTAAAAATGGGGGTTCTTTTTTGTGCAAAGTTTTTTTGGGGAACATTATTTTTCTCTGACCCCCCCTGCATTTTTTCCACCCACCAAGGTTTTTATGAACACTCTCACGCATATCTGAATCTCCTTTTTCAGTATAAACAGGAAAATAATAATGTTTTAAATAGGTCCAACCATTAAGATACATCAAGATACATCTAGCGTCCGACTTAAAGTGCAATAGGCAAATGCAATAGATCCATACACTGACTCCATGACCCTTACCTAACTAAAACCCACAAACCGCATAAACCTGGAATCACTAAGCCTTCAAACACCCTCATATAACATAACTCCTATGCCAAGAAGGTTTCTTGTGAAATCCAGCATGCGTAATTTTCATTACATGACCACTGTACATTGCAATTAAGGCATATCATGTTGTTAAATAAGGGTCTTTAAGAAAATATTAATTCAAGTAATGCAGTTGATGTGACTTCGATTCAGTCCTATCTTGTTTTTCTTAAAGACTTTTTATTTTTTAATAACACATAATACATGTAGTGCACGTTTTAGTTGGGATTCAACTTCTTTTTTAAAGTTATGCCTAACTGTACCATGCATTATGGGGTGGAGTCAGACGACCTCCAGCTGTTAATTAAACACATGTTTTGCACTGTTTGTTTTGGAGAAAAACTCTGTTGGCATTGTAGTGGTGCTAAGCATGCTGGACTACACAAGAAATCTTCTTTGCTCCTATGCATATGGGATTCTGTTGCGTCTTTTGTAGTATCATGATACAACAAACATATTGTAAATGTATAGATAAGCCCAAACATGTAATATACACCAAATACATCAAAATACATCTATACGTGATACTTAAAGCTCGATAAACAAATGTAACAGAATCACACAACGGCAGTTTGAACCTTATCCACTTCGCACCCACACACGGCATGAATATGGTGTCACTAAGCCTTCGAACACCCTCCTATAACCTAAACCCCATGTACAGGATTCTGTTGCATCGTGTTCAAGACAGTGAAATTACATACGCATATGCATGCATTTTGTCACAGAATAATGATGCCTAGAAGGCGAATCACATCGCATCGCATCGCATCACATCACATCAAATTACATTACATTTAACAGCACATCAAATTACATTACATCACTAGCTATAGTTCAATCAGTTCCATATTGACGAGCCTTCTTAAAACAGCGAATTAATACTACAAGAGCTTAAGCTTAAGATCGCAACAGGGCGCACCGTACATCATGTGAAACGCATGCGTATGTCAAAATCTCGCGTGTACGCTTGGATTACATCTGCGCCCGGAGAGATATTTCTCGCAAATTTTTGTAACTGAATATCCAACAATATTTCCAATGGATTGCATCGATCATTTATAATATCGTATACCAGTGAGTAGCTTATTCCAGTACCATTGCAGTTGACGTCTTATTTGTTAAACCTGTTTTAAAGAAATGAAATAAACATTTGAATTGATACTGTCGTAAAATCACAAGAATGTATCTTAATACATGGCATTATCTTGTCGCAATAATGTACTTTATATAACAGTGTAATTATACATATCTGGGTTGTAACGTACATTTTATCCGATGCATTATATTCCGTCAAAGACTTGATAAACTACACTACACTATCCCTTCAATCGGTATTCAGATCAAATTCCAATCAAATTGTATGCAATGTGTTTAAAAGGCTTACATATTTCAAAGAAACCATTTTACCAATTAGCCTATAAAACCTAGCAGCTCTCTACCCGTCAAGTTGGTGGAAGGATATACACAGCGTTTTAGTTTATTTGTGATCATCAACATCAACAACATCTTATGTTGGATGGTTCTTGGTAGAAATGGGATTACTGAGCAGTCATTTTAGGACCGTCTATACCTTGTCTGTTTGTCTAATGGACCACTTTCAAACTTATTTAGGGTCTAATTTCCAAACATTTCTGAACATTCGGGGGGGGGGGGGGGGGGGGGGGTGAAACGGCTTTATATTATATATTGGCCATTCTGGCCATTTCTTTCAAAAACTGGTAAGTTTTAGGGTCCATTTTCGCAATATTGAGGTACCCGATACTGACCACTTTGTTCAGCTTTCGCAACTTATTTCACATCAAAGTTATCTGACATTACTTACTTAATGGCTTCAAAGCCATATTGGTTGACTGACTAGCCATGGTGATGTTCTCAACGCGTCTACTGAACTTCTTGCGGAAAGCTTTAGAAACCTTAATTTGAAAGAAACAATATTATCAGCCAGAAATGAGTATTGTGCTTTTTGAATTCACTGAAATGAAATGGGACGTCAAAGGACTTACAATGTCCTCATGTAATTGCAGTTATTGTTTGAAAATTATTTTTAATCATAGCAAATCCAAGTTGATTGAAATATATAATGATAATTTTCCTACAATTTCTATTCCTGATGAAACTACACCAAGTTAAAGTATATACAACTATTTATTGATAGCATTGTTATAACGCCTATCAGACGTTTTTACACGCAACTGAAGATTCAAAATAGGGGTAAGTTGTTTTTACTCATTTAATGCATTTAGTCATTCATTGAGGATTAGAACAAAATATAGAATGATTCAGGAAAGCAGTGAAAACTACTGTTCCATTAGTGTTAGATGATTGGTGACTACCTCCCTCCCTTTTCGAGCCATATCATCTAACACCTTGGGAAAAGTAGTTTTCATTATTTCCCTTCAAAATATGTTGTATTAGCATAAAACAACACACCAAAACATGAATATTCCAAAATAATAGAATTCGGAAGAATTATTTGATTGTTGTTTGATATTCGAAATTTGAATTTCTTCAATCGATAGGAAAGATTTACTTGTCAACTATATAACTTACATCTACATCCATAAGGCACTGGAATATAAAGATGAATACACCCTGTAAAAATATAAATAAAATATGTGTCATTAACTGTTCATCATGTACTTGACATTTGCCTTAATGTGAATATCTATAAATAATTGAACAAATAATTATTGGATAAAAATAAATAAATAATAGATAAAATAAAAAATAAAAATGAGTTAATACATAAATGAATAATAAAATAAAATACATAGATACATATATATATAATAAACGTTATCATACCTGGCTTGTATTCAAAATAACAAACACATAGGAAAAGAATACGGCGGATGATTCATCAAACTGCAGCATTCCAAAGATCCATGTAGTACCTAACATAGGTAACAGAATGACGAGTGCACGGATGCTAGCTCTACATGATCAGAAAGAAAATGTTGAAACTCAATTTACACTTTTTTATATTTATATGAGTAATTTAGAAAACAATTTATCAAGCGATGGTAAGGAGCGTTGATTGGAAGTTCTCAAACTAAAGTTATCTCTGGTAAGATTGCTAGTTTGTTTTATATTGAAATCAACATTTAAAAAAATACATACAAACTAATTTTAGGCTTACCTAAATCGTTGCACACCAGATTTGTCTCGATTTCGTTTAAGCAACAGAAATGTTTCTAACGTGGCATATAAAATGGCTAAATTGAGCTGAAAATATAATAATCAAATTATTAAAATCAAAGAT
This sequence comes from Ophiura sarsii, assembly GCA_035610835.1. Classification (NCBI taxonomy): domain Eukaryota; kingdom Metazoa; phylum Echinodermata; class Ophiuroidea; order Amphilepidida; family Ophiuridae; genus Ophiura; species Ophiura sarsii. Next base: position 72,386,528 of record CM069445.1, on the reverse strand, counting down.
AGTATTACGATAAGATTGAGAAACGTACAACTTATTTTTCCTTTTAAACTTGTCAATCCAGTATGATATAACATAAGTCGGGAGGGCCCAGATTCTGGACTGTACTAGTATTGTCTGATCGTTCGATACTGGTACACAGTCAGTGTTCCAGTATCGGACGATACTAGCGCATAAAATGTGCCAGTATCGTGCGATACCAATATCAAGGACAAAAAGAATACTTTTTCTATACGTCTTTATACTGCTACAATGTACAATTAATTAAAATTATTTAAAATGATCTTGATAGAAAATTAATCATTCATAACAAGGCGCAAATAACCTATACATTGAGTTTGTTTTTAAAAAACTAATGAAATGTATACATGCTGGAATTTATTTCATCATAACTAAAGTATAATATGTTTCAAGTTTCCGCTAACCAAATTTTACATTATGCATACAAATTGCTCTTTAATAATAATAAAAATATATAATAATAAGCAGGATTTATATAGCGCGTAACATCAGAACCAGTCACTAGGCGCTTTACAATGGTACAATATGATAAAAAGCATTATACAATATATATAGCAATTCATTCGGCGCATAATTCACATAAATGGTTGAAGCGTCTCATTAGGCCTCATGTCGCAGGGGAAAAACCGGGAGTTTGCATAAAATACTGAAAATTGTTACATGAAAACCCCTTAAGTTGCATTAAAACCGCGAAAATACACACAATCGCATACAAATCTGCAAAGTGTTTTTTGTGTGTGGAACTTGAAAATACTTAATGTGATTTTGCATGTTTTATGAGATCTCCGATTTTTCCCTTGCGACAAGGGGCCTCTCATACTGAAATTTGAAAAGTTTTAAAGTAACAAAGTACCGTTGATAATGGATTTTGTATGATTTACATTTTCGGAATATCAAAACCCCGTATACCTACCAGAAACACCAAAACAACCGGACCAACAAAGGCATACACAATACCATGAGAAATTGGTAGCCAGCATCTGAAAGAATGATTGTAAGTATGTATTCTCAGTTTCAACTATAAGGCATATACTATGATATACTATGATATAGTGACCTCGAAAGGTAACTTTTCTAGGGTAATCATGGTAACATCGACAGGACAATATAGTAACGAGTGGCAAGATTTAGATTAGGGAATATCTGAGCAAATAAAGACCTTTTTTTGTAGAATTAAGGCAATCGTACTTATTTTTTTCACATCCTATGGATGGTGTGACCGGTGACGTAGTGCCCGGCAGTATGCGTGCGCACCTACAGGGAATGTGCTTTAATTCACACTTGATTGATCATTACTTACCATGCTTACGGTGTAATAGTGCAGTAGTCATGGTCTGCATCCCTAAGCACAATGAGAGACCAGGTACTAAATCTGGTTGCCCGGCAGTATGCGTACGCACCATAAGGGCATGTGCTTTTAAAATTGGCGCTCAGTGATGTGTGTTTTGCTTTCAAATAGTATGATGTATGCAGTAGTCATGGACTAGTACCTCTAGCATGTCTTTAGACCAGGCGCTAATCAATTTGTAAACACTACTGATGTAAACAACGGTCACCTCATCTATACATTTTGTTTTTAGTTTGATCCCACAAAATATCTTTGTGTTGTTTATTGTAAAATCAGAGAATCTAAACTGTTAAAATATAAACTTACATCCCATTGGTTCCATACTGGCGATATCGAATAGCAATGGTGCATATGGTTATCGGTAGAGGAATACCTGGCAAAGAAAAAAACCCAAAAAAGGAATGCTTTTATGGTTTTCAATCACCATAGGAATCCAGCAAACGCAATTGGTAGAATTTGGCAGTTCTCACATTTCACGTTTGGTAAAACGTACAGTGTAATAGTTTCCATGCAAAGTGTATTACATAATAATTCCTGATTTCCTGTAAGCTTGTATGGGGCACAAACACCTATTTCTATGGTTCCCAATTCACTAGTGGGACAAATTCATATCTTATCTTTTGGTTTACGGTTTCAACACATTATCTTAAAGGTAGATGACCCGATCACATTTTCGTAACACAGAATTATTTCAAACATACGGAGATTTTCATATCATATCAAAGCTCGTATTTTTCTCATCATTATACTGAAATTTGACGGCCTAAATCGGTATAATTACGGAGAAATCGATGAAATAACGTCGAATTACCGCGAATGGTGGTAACCACCGATATAGTTTGTGTACTACTCAATGGGTACAGTTCACAGCATCTTGTGCGTCTAAAATAAGAACCATTAGAGCTATGCAACTCAAACTTTGGAACACGACTTTTTTAAGGATGACCTTTCATGTAGAATAGAAAACTTCAAGTTGAAAATCGGAACATTTACCTTTAACTAGTTCTATTTCGTAATAAAAAGATATCTAGGAAAATTCGTGGAGTCACAGATATTCTGACGCATATTTATGTCAGTTCTATCAAACGGTGCTACATAATGGGCTTCACTTATTATCGGGCTCATAATGAAATATCATAATGATAAATCTTACTCCATGCAAATCCCATGCATGCAGACGGCTTAAGGGAACATTTGAACACCCATCGGGATCATAATGATATATCTTACCCCATGTCAATCCCATGCATACAGACGGCTACAGGGACCATTTGAAAACCAATCAGGATCATAATGATATATCTTACCCCATCCAAATCCCATGCACACAGACGGCTTCAAGGACCATTTGAAGGTTGGTTTCACCTTTGTATACAAGAAGGCTCCCTCTAACAACATCCACATAAACACTGTCAAGTAGAAGTAGTGCAAGAGCACTGTCACTGCGATGCAGGCATTCTGGAAAAATTGAACTTTTTTTTAATTTTATTAATTTATATACAATATGATACTTTCATTTTACGCCTGACATCGTTCTACTTTAGTGTGTAGTTGAAGCTAATAAAATTACTCTCCTATAAATATTTCCGTAAAGGTAAGTCAAAAGTATGAAATTATTTGAGAGATATAATACATAAATTAACATATGAATGCATAAGATAATAAAGGCATCAGTATTCAGAAGTCCTTAAAATGAAATACCGTATTGTATATACTTTACCTTTGGTTTTGTATCAATTCCAGATACAAATATGAGTTGACCAATCAGAAGGCTGATAACAAGGTTGGCATGTATGATGATACGAGCCTTTTTGTAGAGCCTGAAAAGATGATAAATACAAGGCACAGTCTGATGAAAGGAAATTAATGTACATCGCTATAACTGGAAAGACATGTGTATGATTCGCCTTGCCTGTCCTTGTTAAGATAATATTGAGTCAGCAAAGTTTTGGGGACCTTGCTGACGACCTCGCCCCTTGGTGTAGTACCTAGGGCCAAATATGAATAGATGTTTGGTCGATTTGAGTCCCCGCCCAAATCGCACTTTCCCCCTAAAAATTCCTGAACACGCCACTGTACACAAAAACAAAAGGCATTCTTACAGGTGGAAAAAATCCTATACAATGTCAAAGCTTTGTTATGTTGACATTACCAGTGGTTATTTATTTATCGACATTAACACTTACGATTAATATGTCAGATGTCAGATGTTTTATCGTTATCTCGAACGAGTACTTTAATATTCGAATCCTGAAGCATGAAAGTCCGACTTTCTAAAAAGATTGTTTTTTTAAAATTAAAAATACTTATAATCTTTCCATCCCACAAATATAATACTTACCTAAAGGCTCCATAGATTCCTAGGGTCAGAATGAGACAAACACTCGAGATGATAATGCCAACTATGGTCAGGTAATGTAAGGCATCCTGGTGCTTCTGTGGAATCTCAATCTGTTAAGTCAATGAATATTCATCAGCATTCGGTGTCATTACTAAAATGATTCGTATATTTATATTTCATTACCATACCGTATTTCAATAACATACTTGTATAGCTCTTATTCTTGTAATTCAGTACCATGTATTAAACGAATTACATAGGGTATAGCCTTTTCCCCAGTTTTTGTCTGATGAATAACTACTTGAATTCGTTATGATTTGCTATGAAATAAACCGAGAAAACGGTCAAATACATCACGGTTAATGTTGCTGAACATACGTTTGTAGGGCCTATTCATTAAAAGAATGAAGTAATAGCAGTAGGAAATGATAGGACAAGAGGTATGAGGATATCAAACGGCAAAGAGGCGAAGCTTAAAAAGTCACATGTATTTCATCTTCATATTTATCTTAGGCTGCGAAGAGTAACGGACCAGTGAAGGCTCATAATACACTGATTCACGCTTTGATGCATACTTGAAGACATTTGAGTGAATTGAATAGCGCTCGTGCATAATCCGATCGATAATATATGTGCATAATCTTGAGATGTGTTTGAAACTGCATAATTGTTCATAATTCTTTTTGAACGATTTATAATAGCCTTTTGTTACAAACGGAATATCAAATAAGGTAATGAAAATCCTTAAAGGTAGGTGTTCCTATTGCTGGCCCGATTTTCAACTTGATGTTTTCTAATCTATATGAACGGTCATCCTTAAAATAGCCGTATTCCGAAGTTTGAGTTGCATAACTCCAATGGGTCTTATTTTAGAAGCACATGGTGACATAAAATTTGCCCATTGAGTAGTAGTACTTTGGCAGTAATCATTGACTCAATGCAGTAATTCACTGCATCTAGGCATTTTGGTCTATATATAACGTCTAAATCATGGAACATATATATCGCGCCAAACACTTTACAGAAATAATGAGAACAATATGGGGTTTCTTCAATAGTCTTTTTCTCAAAATGGTCAAAATGGAGATAAGGCCTTGTGTTTCTGAGCCCTCGATATGTTGATTGGCAAAACAACACCAAAAAACCCTAATTTATGCTTAAGTCAATCAATTCGATCTCTAGTCAATATATTCGAAGTTATGACCTCTCTAACTTTCTTTTTCTCGGTATTGATATGCACAAAATTAGAATAAGACTTACGTCTATTATCTGCATAAGAACAGCAAAGCTGGTCGTGTGATTACACGAGCAGACTGCACGTGACATCTTGTACGAGATGATACAACCTTCTTCGGACCAATATCTGTGGGTTAAAACAGATGAATGACGTGTTTGTAGTTTATTCTAATGTGGTTAACATGGTAATTGTAATGGGCATCATCATATTGCTCGTTCAAACTAGGCCAAATTATTACCAAATTTAAAATGTCAATGTATCATCCTAGATAGTAAGCACTAGGTATGTGGTGACAGAAATAACTTATAGGCATATTGGGTATCAAGAAATATTCATTCAGTATTTTACTAAATGAACATGTCTGAATTCTGTGTTTTAAACACAGAATTCAGACATGTTCATTTAAAATATATCTTATGTACCTGTATAACTGACCATTATTACTTTAAATCATCCAATTGCCGATCGGAAAACTTTAACTTCCCGTTTCTCATATCTGACAGACTTAATTGAAGTTTACATGAATTTCTTTTTTTACAAGCCTGAAATATGAATAATTCATGTTTAACGGTTTGTTCTATATATTTGAATTCTTTTAGTCTCTTTGCGGGATCAAGTAGGCTATATTAGTATTTGATGCAAGTCTACATAACTTCGTTGCATATTTCCGAAAGGCTGTTAACGAATCAGCGCTCAAATCTGCTCACGTGGCTTTATTACAATCATGGAACCGTTTAGATTTCATTTATTATGGTTTTGTGTACAGTCGACCAATATAAGAAATAAATACTATTATTATTATTATTATTAGTGTTATTAGTGTTATTTTTATTATAATTATTGCCTGGGGGTTATTATATTGTAGATGGCGCTATTGATCTCATTATCATACGCATACGCGACCTGTTATACGCATGCGCAGTATAGGAGTACCCTATCGCAAAATTAATAGTATCCCTTCCCTGATGATACTCTGAATACCGTAATAATTGCCAACCATTATTTCGCTTTTTAAAATCATTTTTAGTACTTACCCATCATGATCGTAATAGTAACACGCTGGATTCATCTTTGTTGCTCCTGTGATGTCGGTAGTCTGTGATGTTGGAAGTACGTGAACAATAGACAGGAATATTCACATCATTAAATAAGTGTTTATATGATTACTAAGATGACTTCACGATGTCTATGATAATATGCTATAGCGCATTATCCTGATCAAGTCACCTCTTCATCGGATGTTTAGAAACACTGCAGCTGAAAGGTATTGACGTATTCTTCGAAGCAGATTGCGGCGTTTGCATTTTTGATTCCGTTTAATAATTATCACAAACAAGCCCCTTTCTATCATTTATTGTTTACAATAGTGAATTAAATACACATGCCTTAATAAATAATACAATGTCCATACAACGTTTAGTCATCAAATAAATGAAATTACATTTACTATGTGGCTCATGTAAGCTACATATTTGACAGTCGATTACAGTTTTGGTTCAAAACTGATGGTCATATGGGAAATGAACATTCTCATGGTTTTGTTCTGATTTTGGGATCACGCTCAATGGAACAACTACAAAGTACCGATAAATTAAATTAAATCACATTGATTGCTTTCACATAAGTTGTATGGTGAATTTATATATAATTCATATTATAAATAATACAATTGTGTGAGTGTAGATTGGGCAATATTAGGACTATAAAAAGCAATGGCTTTTCAAATATTGTACAATGAACAAATCGCAATTTTACAACATTCCAACCGTTAGTATACCTACCTCGGATATCAGGTCAAAGGTTATACCGACACTTCCATTTTGAAGAGAAACAGATTTACCGGAATCATCGATTAGATTTATGCTGATGATTCTGCTGCCAAATGTATACGAATTGACGACACTCAGTTCACTTTTGCTATCTACGTCTGTCTTTGAAAGCTCTATACGTTCATGTGCCGTTTTCAACACACCCACAGCTATTTCAGATCCAACTGAGTAAAAAGGGTATTTATGTTGAGAATAGAATGTGGAATGGGCCTCTAGAGTTGTTGAAAAAAAGAAAGAAACTTAGCCACTCCGGAATTTCTTTTGACAGAAACAAGTACGTTGTGATCCTATGAAAAAGTCAATAATCCACTTAAATCGACGATATCATGGGAAAAGTGGAGTTTGTTCTATGTTATAAGATGTTATTTTAATTTGATATCAATCAGCGTATGAGTACTCCGAGCCTTTGGCTAGACCAGTGATACTGAAACGTAAACGAACCAGTGCGATGCAATAATTCATAAAAGGTGTTCATTTTGTAATATGGGTACTGAAAATGGCACAATTCTGTTATACCCTACACACCTACATCGGTAGTATGCGTCGCTCTTAAAAATCATGCACTATGAATACGTCTGTGAAGGGTATAACAGAATTACTCCCTGAAAATGTCCGATGATTGTTCTACCGTCTTTGTTTGAACTTACCGTAGTTAGATACGTTTGATGGTAAACTCACTGCAGTGATTGATTCGCCGGCGTTCACAGTAAACGCGCGAGATTCCTTGGTAATTGGAAATGATTTTAAAACTGAGGATACAAAAGAGAAGGGAGTATAACAAACCCGAAGTATATAAGGTATTCTAGGAACACGTTCATTGCTTCTCCTTGTACCCATTTTGAGCCCAACAATTTTAGAACCACTCCTATTCCGATAATCGCTGTAAACTACAGTAGGATTACTATAATGCAGTCTTTTATATTCAATTTTGGTATTTCCCTAGATAAGTGGACTGTAGTAGTGAAATAGCAGCCCTACAGCCCTACAAGAGCGTTATATATCGCCTGTTGGACGTACTTCGAAGGCATAGTTGTAGTTATGTAAGTTACTTGTAAAACTGATGACCTGAGTTGATACAATCATGCATTTCTAGTGAAACTGGTGCGACGTCAAACATTCATTTTGGGAATAAATGAGAGTAATTCTACCCATGAAAGCAACCGAAATTTTAAAACAAAGACACGATATAGGAGAAGTATAGAGAAATATGTAATCCAAGGAATGATGAAGTTTGATGTACAAGGGTATAATATTTTGTCAATTAGTCTTATGTATCTTTCCAACTGTCGGTTATTTCGTACACCTGATTGCATATGCCTGGTATCATTAATGCGACGTTTCCATAAAAACACATCAGACGCCGACAAGATATAGCCTGGTGCGGAAGGGTAAGGAGCATTCAACTATTTTGATAGGCGTGTGGCATTCGGTTGTCCAAAAGTAGGAATTTGGTAATTAATTGACTTATGTTGAATATTAATGGGACTCTAGAATTGACCTTTTGCAAAAAAAATGAGCTGAGTCTTTAGAACAATTTTGGTAAAATCACCGACTTAGTTAACAATGCAAATCTTAAGGATTTTAAACGGAAATGTCATGGTTTCCAGTTTTGAGAATAATTGGTCATAGGGACTGAAGCGAAAGTAAGGTGCCTCTCAAACTTTCAGGGGTTGAAATGAGGACATATGAATATCAAAAGCTCACCAAAAGAGTCTGTCTCCATAGATATCGATTCGTTTTTCGCTGACACAAGCAAGAAAGGCAACTGATCCCACTCACGTAAAACGCTTCCAAAATTCTATTTAAGGTAAAACAATAGAAACATTACTTCAATAAACGAGTTTCCCGAATGGCATGCATGCTTCAATCGTCAGTTTTTGAAGTGATAATATATAGCGCACAACAACCATGAGGGGCTCTAGTCAAAACTATTTACCCGAGGTGAAATCAGCAGAATAAATAGTTCTGTTAATGCCATCACCCAATGCCTCGAAAACTGCCATTCTATTTATGATTTAGCGTGGCTTTAGTGTTCATTTGGCTCTGCGTGATTCACGCACATTGCATTACCCTAACCCTAGCATATACCACAATATACCACGACTAGGCACGTTGGTACCACCCGGCGTGCTAGTTTTTGGAAGGAAAAATGGACCCAGCCCATATAGTTTGCGCAATACACTGCGGAAACTAGCCTTGACAGCTGGTGTAGTGGGGAATTCTTCGCCTCTGGTGCGAGAGGTCCCTGGATCAAATTCCGGGGGGATCGGGGGATATTTTGGTCGATTTTCCACGTTGAAGAAAAAATTCTGAAAAAAAAGTGGGGGGGGGGGTAGAGTTAGGGTTATTAATCGTGTGGTCCATAATGTATATGGTCACCCTCAAGCTGCATGGCTGCACCCACACGGCACTGAACAAGAGCGTAATTATCGTTGAAGGCATACTGGCGCTTACCTAAAGTGGCGTTCAAACGATGCAACTCGAGTCAATTTATTTTGCTATATAGATCTAAGTAACTTTTGTGGTATTGAAGGACATACTTCGACTTTATTTTGTCATTCGACGCCCATTAAACAAATCAAATGAACACGAATATATTGAAAGAATGCCACTTACAATAATATCCAACGATTCGAATTTCTTCAGGAATTCCTTTAAATGATAGTGCGCAACGTTAAACTCTGTAGATATAACAATCGTGCAAGTTAATCTTCCAACTTAGTAACAACAATAACTACACTACTTTAGTACTCTAAAAATCACGATTGAAATTGTAATAAGTAAATATCTATAACGTGTAATATCGAATCGAATAGTAAATACAGGAGTTATGAGATTTGTTTTTATATATTCCTCACCACAAGTTATCCCATAAGGATCAGGTGTCCATATTGCTTGAGTATTTACATCTACTAGGCACGTAATGTTTGTCTCTCCAATAAGATCGTAGTCGTCATTGCACGAGATAATCACAACGGTTCCGCTAGAGTGATCAGGTTCTGTTGAACTAAGTGAACCATTTTCAGGAACAGTAAAAGCTTTACATCTCTGAACTGTTGGATAAAACCATAATATATGTTTAAAGACTTGGCCGTCTATACTTTGAAACCCTAATCTGATAATCATAAAAGAACGTAACATTCCTTACCGCAATTTGTATCACCAGGATTAGGACTCCATATTCCTGTATTATTCACATCTGATGTGCACGTAGTATTTGCCTGTCCAATAAGATCATATCCTTCATCGCAGCTGATCAGTATTAAGGTTCCTCCGGCGTAATCAGATTCTCTTAAATGAATTGTACCATTATCGGGCGCAGTGAACGCGTTACACCTGGGAACTGATGGATAAAACGTTGATTTGTGTTAACAATGTTAACTAAAGCAATATGGATCTAATCGATCTCCAATAAGATCATAACCCTCCTCGCAGTAGATCGTTATAATTGTTCCACCAGCGTGGTATTTTTCTATCGCACTGACTGCCGGTATAACGACACTGTTATTGGATGCAGGGAAAGAGTCGCACTTAGGAACTAATGGGGAAAACGAAAATAATGTTGTCAGCGTCAACGAATGTGAACAATGCGTGTTATACGTTGTCATTGTTGTCTTTATCATTTGTGTTGTGTTGTTTATATCTGTCGTATGATCGTTGCAGATCACAAGTCACCCGATTATGTGGCAAATCTAGCCCATTTCGCATTTGGTAATTTGTATACTTAAAGCTGGCCTACTACTTTGGTAGTTCACCACAGACATGACAGACGAACTGGTCATACACCTATTCACTTGATGACATACTGTACAGAGTTAACATGGAGAACTTGTAACCTTGTCAAATTCCCAAGAGAACCGGATGTGGCTAGTAATCCAATGTGGTAGCCCGCCTTTAATATTATTTGTATCGGATATAGACAAATAGTTGGCCAAGGTAGCTCAGTAAACCTTAACGTTGGAGACATCATCTGCTAACGAAGGCTGTCTGCTGACATACCAAGACGTATGTTATGCCATATGAAAGAATCAATTACTTTATATTTCAAATATTTCAATGCACATTTTATTATCTTGCATGGTATGTAATTAATATATTACTATAACAAAGAAGCTATAACCCCTTGGTTTAAAATATCAGTCGGTGTTAGTAGTTTCTTATGTATACGTAACACATGTGTAGCTACGTACCTTTGAGCCATTATGAATTCAAATTCTCTCATCACATTACTAATCAGTCATTGTAATACTTACTAATTGTCACGTTGATTGTAAAATACAAGGTATGCGTATAATGTTGAGTTGCAATGCCATCTGCACTAAAGACAGCACGGCAGATGAATTCTGCTGTTCTGTTGTCAGTTGACAGGATCATACGAGACCATGTGTCTGTTACGTCGAAGAGATTATCTTCGGCATCATATGTTGCAGGCTCGTTATCACCTTCATCTCCTAATATCTGGGATCCCCCATCATAGTAAAAGACAATATTAAGAACATCACGTTGCACACTCGACGGAGAACCTGGGCATGTGCCTACTTCTGGACCGCCTCTTTGATTCAAGGGATCCACGGGGTTGACGTTAAATATGGTACATCGGAACTTGTAGCTCTCACTGACTCCAAGATCCAGGTTTGTGCCATGAACCAGTGTGGTGTATGTGTCATTGGCACTTGTTTTGTAGTCAAGCTGGATTCCTCCATTTCCGGCTCCAGGAGTAGGATATTCTTATTAGATAGACACACACAAAAATGAAGTCTAAATAATATTTCAAAACATGAATCTCAGTCTTACATAGGTGTGTACATTACTTTCTTATAACTTCCTTGAACTAATGTGATTAATTTAAAAAGTGCTTGAAATTAATTTCAACTGTAGTCTCTTATAAAGTGATAGTGTTGATGAGATCGAGCACGGGGGTTCAGTGTGGAGATTCTTTACTAAATAATATCATGTTAAATACTCACTCCAAATCTGAAAGGTGATTCGTACAGTAGTGCCAGTAAAATTAACAGTGTTGTATGCAGTACATTCTAGATAGCCACATTGCAGACTTTCAAAAGTCACATTTTCTGGTGCCATCGTGTATTCTCCTGTAAAACTATTAGCAATACAGTCCGGGGTAGTTATTCGTGATTCATCATATTCAGTGGTACCTATTTGAACACCATTGATATCGTTTAGTGTCCATCTGATATTAGCCTCAGGATCTGAAGATACTGTGCAATTAAACTTGTATTGTAGACCTTCAATCAGTATCGCATTCTCATCACTAGGGGTACCATCCTGATCATCAATGTTGGTTCCTGCACCATCTATTATAAGCACAGGTATTCCTGGAGCAACTGGATAATTAGGAAATACAAATATAATTATATCGAAATGCATCAATGTAACATGATTTGCAGCGTCCAAGTATTTATTGGGATAAAAACATAACATTTGTGGTTACTTACTTCTGACCATTAATGTTGTCGTAGCAGTATGTAGAGGGTTATTATTTGTCGTGAGATGTTCTGAGGTGCACGTCAAGTTCATTCCGCAGTCTGCTACAACGTAGGTATACGATGTGGATGTCAGTGTAGAGAATGTGTAAGTGAGAATATCTGCTGTGTAAAACATTTCGATTTCAGTGTCATCAGGTAAGATTTCTCTTCCCTCAAGGTCCCATCTAACACTTGCTGCTGGATAAGCATTTGTCGCAATGCATGTGAATATAAGTTTTTGTCCGACATCTACGTTGGTGGTTGCGCCTACTGCAGTACCGGGTACAGGTGGATTAGACCCAGTTACACCTCCTATGTACATCGTGATAGCATCTGGTGCCACTGTTAAGAATAAAAGGTCTTTCGTTTCAGATACATTTTGTTTAAATTGTTATACTGTTTAAGAATTTCTATAGAAGAACGCGCACCTCACTTAGATCATGAATTAGTACTTCCATGCTTATACATTGACAATTTCAAAGGATTTAGCATTTCGTGGACAGCTCCGGAAATGGGTTCGTTTATTAAAACAGGCATAACTCTTAATAGCAAGGATTAATTTTAGTATTTTTTCGTCCTTCGTATGAGCGGAAGAATATTCTTTTCAAAGACATAGGCCTACTTCATGTTTGTCAATTTGTTTGGTCTTTTGGAATTTCTTTTTATTCCCATAAAACTTCTTTTTTACTCACACAATATATTCGATGTCTTGGGTTTGCTAATCAACAAACGTTGCTACAAACCATTGATATGGTTCTAGTAGTCAACCAATGCGATATAATTTCTGTGTAATGATGATTGTTTTAGATACAATTGTTGCTTTAATTAAACAGATACCTGGTACCATCACAGGGTTTATGTCATCCAAATGCCATGCAGTGAGTTCAATTCGAATCAAAACTGTTAAATATCAATATAGGCTATTTACAAAAGAAGTTGTGGAAGGAAATGTGACAGATCTAAAGATAATATTAAGGCAATAACACCTAAATACCATGTCATGTGCACGATCAAAATATAGATTTTCCTTATATTTGGTGATGGAAGGTCTAATGACATAACATATTTAAATGCTTTTTACAAATTCATAAAACCTTTGTTGCCATTGCAACACCCATTTGGGTTTTGGGCTATTTTGGGCTTCTTTTGCCCATTTCTAAGGGATCACGTCAAAACTCGACCGCCCGGCAACCGCCGGTTACGGCCGGTTCCGTTCGGTTCTCACAAAACGTGTCGTCTGTTATAATATACACACATAATGAGGTCAAATAGTAACACTCTGGTGAACACGACCGGTTGAAAGTGCCTCGTCACACACGTGAGCAATAACATCTTGAAGTAATGGGCTCTTTTAAGACTTAAAAGTCTCAGTTGACAACCAGTACAATACAGCTATTGATTTTCGCTGGGGTTGGCTTTTTCAATCTGTTTATAGCTCAATTAACTTTTTAAAATCAATACCGAAAGTCTATGAATGTTGTTTTTTTATAGAACGATTATAGAGAGAGCTATTATGACCGCAAAGTAACAGATTGATAGTGTAAATTGGTCAGATTACAGCATTAAGTCAACCGGCGGTTGTTCAGTGTTGCATGCGCGAATATTCATATACCAGTAAAACATTTGACCTGAAAGAACCGGGCGGAACCGCCCGTAACCGGCAGTCAACGGGCGGTCGAGTTTTGACGTCTCCCCTAAGAGGAAATTATGTGAAAATATTCTTTTTCTTCCAAGCTAATGACTCAAAAGTGTAAAAGATATCAAATAAAGGACTTGTAGTATTGCAAAGTATTATCTTCCTTCGTTACTCACAGGTAATGTAAACTCGTCAACTTTATTTCATATCCTATTTTTGGTTCTGGCAACACTGGTAGTTTTACAATATTAAAAATGGGCTTTTTTACCCAAATTTGGTACTCAAAAAAATCTATTTGCCTGGGCACTCAAGATTTTCTTCTTGTTGGTTTTAAATATCATAGTCATTGCCCCTTTTAATTCTGGAAAGAACTGCTTTGGTAATTATATGGGGATAAGACAGAAAGCAGTGCCATATTTTGAAAACAAATTAATTTAAACGCAACAGATTAATATACCGGGTGGTTCAAAAAAAAGTTGACCCAAGTTCAAAGTAATTTTTCAACCACATTTAAAGTTTCAGATAATTTATGTTTGCTTAGTCTTAAAGTCTTAAATAACGCTCCCGTGGACAAGTCAGTTTTGTACATGTGTTCTGTAATGAACCATATCTGAAGAACCAAACAAGCTAAACGTGCCATCTTTTCAGGATAATTTCAAAACTTACTGCTGATTAAGACTAAGCAAACAGAAATTATCTGAAACTTTAAATGTGGTTGAAAATATACTGTGAACTTGGGTCAACTTTTTTTTTGAACCACCCGGTATGTTTATAAGTAAACAGACTGCATATCAATACTTGTACGATAAATGGTACAAAATAATTTTTAAGTGTTTGCAAAACTCAAAAAAAAAAAAACCAAAGATTTTTTAATTTCGGTTTTCGTCCTTTTCAACAACAGAAATGGACTACTTTCTGGCAACTCTGTCTTATTCCTAAATAATTGCCCAAGCAGTTCTCTCCAGAATAAAAAGGTGTAATGTATACGATATTCAAAACCAACCAGAAAAAAATCTGAGTGCCCAGGCAAATTGATTTTTTGCGTGCTAAGTTTGGGTAAAAAATTATAAAACTACCAGTGTTGCCAGAGCCAAACCTTCCACCATACCAAATATAAGGAAAATCCATATTTTGATCGTGCACATGACCTGGTGGTATTTTTAGGTGATCTGTTTTAAATACATGGAGTAAATGTTATCTGTACGTTGGCCTATAAGCATACTTCTAGCAGAACCTATGACTAGCGACACTAAAATCTGAGGCAAGAGAAAAAGGGGTAGGATACGTGAAAATGGTGTCAATATTTCCTGAAATTATAGTGTAATTTGGTTTAATTTCAAACAAACTTTTACATGACATTCGTGTTCATTGTTTGAGGGAAAAAATGAGGGGGCTTGAGCTGCTGGGAAAAAATGGGGGGGGGGGGGGGGGCAAGAATAGAGAATGGGCCTTTTTTGTTTAAACATACCTTTGCAAATGATTCCAGCAGTTGTATTAACATTACAGAGCTTGTTGTTGTAATATCCCCATGGCCACCAGTGTCCACAATCGGTGAGATAGCCTTCGGTACCTGCGCATGAAACAGCACCGAGCCATATTCGTCCAGACCCTTGTCCGAACGCCGGTTTCATGATAGCTTGGGCATGATCAAATGGAAGTCCTAGCTGACGGCATACTACAGTAGCATCCTTGCTCTCCCAACCATGATAACAAATGGATCCCCATTCACCTTCACGGAATACTTCCACAAGTCCTTCGTATGCATTTCCTCTTACTAAACGCAGCTCGGCTGGACCTGTTACAAAATGCACAACCTTATTTATAAAATTATAGATCACTGATTCTTTGAAGATCTAATGTATTAATGATGCTTGAAATATCGAATTAGTACAGTCACTATAAATAATGTTAGCAAAAAGATTCATCATCTTTAATTTTAGGCTTGTTGGTGTAAATTGATTGATTAAAAATTGATAATAATAATAATAATATTAAATAGATTAATTAACAATAATATCAAAAACAGCAAGCTTTTAATGAAAACAAAATTCTGCGACAAATGCTGAAGTGATGTCAATTATAAAGCAGTTCGAGCCTTAACAATAGGCTCTCAGTTATAAACATTTCACTGCAAGTATCGCGTAGTCAATCAACTTCGAAAAATGCAGGTAGTTTATGACTCTATGTACGTACCATTGCAGATGACACCAGCATTTGTATTATGATTACAGTGCTCGTGGTATTGTCCCCATACCAAGTGTCCACAATCAGTAAGATTGTTTTCAGATTTTGTGCATGACACACCATAGAGCCATATTGGTCCGGATCCTTGTCCAAACTCCGCTTTGGTGATAGCTACGACATTACCATAATAAAGTCCAAGCTGACGACATACTACGGTAGCCTCCCTGTAATCCCAATTCTTATTACAAACGATGCCCCATTCACCTTCACGCAATACTTCCACCCGACCTTCGTTTGTAGTAAGCCCACCGACTAAACGTATCTCGGCAGGTCCTGTTACAAATTGTGTTATTACGAAATAATTACATATAATTAATTTACAGCTTTTGTGAATATTCATCTGTGATTTAGCATAGACATTTCATTTATCATAGTTTGGCCGATTCCTTGATGTTGTATTTACATGATTTATGCATTTTGACAAGTAAGTTCTAAATTTGATGACACAAATACTGGAATCAGAACTAGTTAAATCATTAATTTCCAGTTGAAGTAATAAGGGATTATTTCTACGATCTAATGACAAAAGTGAAATTTATTTATCTGAAAACTGATAGTCGATTTATTTTGATGAGAGCAGAAAGCACTATAAAAGCAATATTAATAACATAGGCGCTTATGCTTAATTGTTCAAAGCGCTCATGTTTATAGTGATTACAGCGCCCATGATCCGAAAAAAAATGCACGCACACATCTTTGCTTTCAAGAATTGACCATCTATTTAATAACATATATGAATTCATCAGTACCCACATCAGTAACAGAACAATTTGAAATATAGGTGAACTAACCCCAGACTCGAAGTTGATTGCTTGTGCAGTCCAGCATGCTTTGCAAGACTGTTGTCCCTAAAGGGCTTTTCCACACAAAAATAGTGACCAAAATGTGCTAAAGTAACTAGCAGCTAATAGGACTAGGACGTCTAACTTCTATTTTCTGATGCATGGTACAGATAACTTGAGAAAAAGAAGGTGAATCCCAACTAAAATGTTTTACATAGGTATTATTAAACAAATAAAGGGTCTTCAAGAAATAAACCACTGGTCATTGATGAAAGTAAATCATGCTCAAGAAATCTTATTTGCTTCAGACTATAACTTAAGGAGGGTATAAAGACGAGAATCTATTCTAAGCAGACCAAATAATGTTGGTTAAACAATGCATTTATTTGTTAAAATAAAAACGAATTCCTTTATATGTGTATGTTGTGAGCAACGAGTATTTGGCCTTCATTTAGTTATGCTGATAATATGATAGAATTCTTTCATTACTCACCACTGCAAATGACACCAATATCTTGAGAATGATTGCAGTATTGATCTCCCCAGCCCCATCCTCCGTGGGAACAGTTAACCAGATTGCCTTCATTCCCTTTGCAGGTGACACCGCCTAGCCATATTGGTCCAGATCCTTGTCCAAACTCGAGATCCACTGTTGCGTGGGCATTACCAAACTCAAGCCCAAGGTGACGGCATACTACTGTAGCATCACTTGTATCCCAGTTTGTATTACAAATTGTACCCCATGTGTCATTGTGATATACTTCCACTCGTCCTTCGTGTGTATTACTCCCATTGACTAAACGCAGTTGCACAGTCCCTGGTAAGAAATATTTGAAATCAAATAATGTCAATACATTAGTTAGAATAATATCATCAACACCACTGAACACCACACTGCTTTTAGTGAATCTTAAAAGGTGTGCTTTTTGGCCGTTACTGCCTCGTAATAGCTTATACTTTGAACGATTTACATACCGTTTGTGCAAATAACACCAGCATCATTTTTATGTCCCGTACAGTCTGTCTCTGTTGGCCATCCCCATCCCCATCCCGATCCCCAACGTTTACAGTCAGTAAAGTTGAGTTCATCTCCTGAGCATCGAACATCTGTTAGCCAAATTTCTCCAGATCCTTTTCCAAAAGAAGATTCATGGTTCTGGTTCTGCCATTTTGGATTTATAATAGCTTGAGCATTATCAAACGGTAGTCCGAGCTGACGGCATACTACAATAGCATCATTTGCATCCCAATCATAATCATGATAATTGCGATCACAAACAGTACCCCATTGATCATTGTGATATACTTCAACTCGTCCTTCGTATACATTTCTCCCATTGACTAAACGTATCTCGGCAGGTCCTATTTACAAGTAAGAGAATTGATAAATAATATTGATATATACAACTGCAGCCTCTTATATAATGAATTGCAAACCAAGAGAACGAATGCAGTTGATTTGTTAAACTTTAATGCTACGTTATACAAATATCAATCATGTCGATATTTAAATGAATTATGAAATGACGAAAGGAACCTGTGCAACTGATTTGTGACAAATCGCTGGTGATCTGTAGCAAAATGAATTCTGTTTCATCCGAATAGTTGGGTAGCATTATTAAACATTTTTAAACGTTTCATTCCTAGTAATCGAAACAAGCGCCCTCTCTATTAGTTATGTACGGCAGTGGAAAATAAATAGCTATATTAATATAATTGCCATTCATAGGTTATTCATGATGAATGACGAGTCTTATAGCCTACAGTGCAACTGAGCATAAAAGCCCAAAAGTGCATGTTATTGAAATTATGCTGCAATTCAAAAAGTAACCATATGTAAGACAAGGAGACAGTATTATATCAGAGAATACAACTTCGTGATTTAACGTCATAGAAAAAAAAGTTGGTTTGACCTCATTTGCATAAAATAGCATATTATAAATAAAAAAAATAAAAAAATAGTCTATTTTGATTTCCATCAACAACTACACCAGCTATTAACACCAAATTTACAGGAAATGAACTTCTCACTATTATCAACAATTCTGTCTGAGAAAAAGCACACATATCTTTACTTTTTTAAAAAGCCAAAATCTTTATAATTAAGCATAATTAATGACCGAAACTCGTTGAAATTATTAAGTAGTAATTTGTATCCAACCCATACAGGCACGGTATCAAATTAAAGGTAAAGACGTGCTTCAAACAATGGTCTGATTAGATAATTCAATATCTCTTGAGTTTTTAAAATATTTTCCTCCGAACATTTGGTATATTTTTAAAAACCACAAATGGTGGCCATCTTGGTAATTGTTTTGACCATTTGGAGGTAATTTTATTGTCCATTTGAGGTAATTTTATTGTCCATTTGAGGTAATTATGATGGCCATCTTAATAACATAGACATTGTCAAAATGGAGGCGATACCATTGAATCATACCTTGTCATATACGAAAAAGTATGCAATACGTTAACTGAGTGGATTAAAATATATATAAAATAATTTAATAATAATGTAACACTAACAATAAATTAATGAAATTAATTTAATTAAAGTTATTTTAACCTTTTGCAGCCATTTTTGGATATTTTAAAATACTCAAACTAGATATACAGCCCCTAGGCTTTATCATATAGTAAATGATGTCCCATTATATTTGGGGGTATGGATATTACATAGTATAGTCCTTTACAGTACAAAACAATTGTTTTACTAGGTCATTTAACATCAAATTTAACCATCTGGCAGCCATTTTGGAAAGTGTTACAGAATCAAAATTGTCACAGAGGTGGGTCTTATACAACTTAAACATTCTAAATTTTAGTTGGTGAATACGATGCAATATTCACTCTTATAGAATATATTTGCATTGACAACAGCCATTGTGGCAGTCATCTGGACTTAAATTATGTTATTACAAAGCACAAATACTGGATATGAGTTTCGAGTGGTCTAACACATACACCCCTTTCTAAAAACTATACTCTGATCATACTTGTTGGTTGATATATGCCATTTTATGGAAGGTTACTATTTTTTTGGCGGCCATTGTGGCAGCCATCTTGGATTTAGTTATGTTAACAAAGCAAAACTACTGGATATGAGTATCTAGTGTTCTAAAAACTTCTAATACATACATCCCACTATTAAAACGATACTTTCACCATACATTTTGATTGCTATATACTATGTCATTTTATGATATTTGACTAGTTTTGGCGGCCATTTTGGACGCCATCTTGAATAATTCTTTGAATACCAACATTAATTTTGGTAACATCCTGAATATGTTTTAGGATCATGAAAGGAAGTCAAAAAGTTGGTTTCGCGGAGTCCTAGGGGTGCACGGTAATCCCGTATATACCCGACTATATCTATATATTTTCAAAAGAGGCATGGATAATTTTGCATAGTTATTCCGAGTTTTATTTAGAGAATAAAGGTATTGTTTTTAGACCGTACCCGTGTTATATTGTCTGACATAAATGTGGACGATAGTATTATTTTAAGTAGAACAACGACGCCGCAGGCGGAGTTGTTCTACGCAAACGCATTTATGTCAGACAATATAACACGGGTACGGTCTAAAAACAATACCTTTATTCTCATTCTTAAACAATCATACTGAAGACATTTACCAATGAAATAAGTACACACAGACGACATCAAATCTGGATAATTGCTGCTGATTGGTTATGCTAATTTCGAGGCAAAATAACCTCCCCCATTGGTTGAAAAAGTATGGTGTTCATTACGTCATGAACAAATGGCCTTTCAAGTTGAAATGAAGTCAACTGGCCGCGACTGGTCGTTTCCAGTCAAGCGATCTCTTGATCGATGTATCGGGTTTTTTTTATATGACTTAAAACTCGTCATAGAAGCGATTTAATCTCAAAGCGACCTTAGTATGTTTTCGGCATTAAACTTACCCTCGCAAATGACACCAGCATCTTGAGAATGATCACAGTTCTGATCTCCCCAACCCCATCCTCCGTGTGGACAATGAGTCAGGTTATTTTCATTTGCTCTGCAGGCAACACCACCGAGCCATATCGGTCCAGATCCTTGTCCAAACTCGAGATCCACAGCTGCGTGAGCATTTCCGAAATAGAGTCCAAGCTCACGGCATACTACAACAGCATACCTAGTACCCCAACCGTCATCATGGTTACCACAAATAGTGCCCCATACGCCGTCATGATATACTTCCACCCGACCCTCGATTGAATTGCTTCCATTGACTAAACGTATCTCGGCTAACCCTAATTAGAAATATATATTAAAAAAGAAAAAAGAATTGTATTAAATCTGTCAACTCAATTGTGTCTCATAAATTGTGTTCAAACCATTCACCCGAAAAAGACATGTATAGACGGCGGATTACAGTAGTTTGACAGACATATTACCTCGTGATATCCACTATTCAGAATGAAGACAATGAGGACCTCAAAACTCCTGAAAATGGCGTTGTTTAGGCTTTTTTATCATATTTTCCAAACCGGATTCTGGCAATTTTAGCGTGTCTTAAAAGTGGCGATATTTGTTTTCTGTCGCTGTCCGGCTTTCTCTGGACATAGAACGTAACTTGAGTAAGTATTCGAACGACAGAAAAAAGCAAACGGACATCGTGGAATATTTCCAACGATCACCTACCAGTGATTTCCCCCATTAAACGCTGACAAAAGTCAACTACAATTTTCACCAATTGGCACTCTACCCGGCTCTCCACAGAATACTGTGTATACCGTATGGCAGACTTTGGACTGAACCAAAATTGGGGTCAAGAAATTCATATGGTGATTTTTATTGTATTGCACTTGCACGTCTTCTTGAAGATGATTTGAGAAGGACATCCCCTTGCCGTCTAAACTCGAGCAAAAGTGTTAATTGTTCGGGTTTAATCATTAAATAAACGTTGATTTAGGATTTATTCTACATAAAACCAAAAGGTTAAGCCTATAATAATCGGATGTATGTGTCGTTTGACGAAATGTTAATATGAATTTAGTTCCGATTTCAGGGGGAAGCATGTTTATGTCGATTTGTATCGACCCGTCTTTAATGACCTCACCATGACATCATAATATGTCAGAATTTGCTTTCCATTTCTTATAAAGAAAGAAAACGTGGAACTTCCAGAAAAAAATCATTTACTTTTGTTCTCGAAGGACGTGTCACAGAAAGCGGATGGGGACGATGGGGACGATATTTATAGCATTGAAACAGCTCAAAACCAAAAAGGGATAGTTGAATCAGTTGGAGTCGAGGCTAGTATTTTACGGGTTGTAACATTTGGTGACCCTGGGTCAGTGACCCACCTTGTGTGACCCTATGCACCCAATCGGTATGTATGTCATCTAATTGGAATAAGGTTTGTAAGAGTGATACTTTCTAGTTGATTAATTAGCGTGGGCCGCGTACATAAACTAAAGGAATGACATGAACATATTATTAACAAGTTAGGTAATATGGATTAACAACAAATAATAGAAAAATATACAGTAACCAGTGGCAAAGCAAAGAAAATTTTAAAGACAGCACAACAGTACATTGCAATTTTGCAAAATGCTGTAAATCTGGTCCCCGATTCATCTTGGTTCCCATAGACATATGCACAAAATCACGGCTTCATGGTGCCATCATCGTACGAGCTCTTAAATTCTTGTTTACAATCAATTCAGAGCTGTTAAACTGTGGGCTAAATGTTGAACTTTGCGGTGACATTTTTTGATAAACTAAATACATTTCCTCTTATTCATCTAGCTATAATTAGGCCTACAAATCTCTTATAATCAAAACAAAATAATATACTTCTTTCACTAGGACTAAGCTAGGCTTTTTGTTAAACTGCTTTCACCAGGGATAGTCTAGGTTTATAACATTCCTGAAAGTAACCAGCATAATGTTCAATTACAGGATTATGGTCGATGATATTTCAGTAGGCCTATCATATTGATGATGAAAGCACCATTCAATGGAGGCTAATTCTGCATAGCTCTTTGTGGAACATGTAGAAGGCTCCAGTAATTCAATTAAGCCTATAGTGATCAGAATATAGAAATATAGATATAAATTTGTCACACCGGGACACATTTATATAAGTTGCTACAGAGATTGGAAATAAGATAGGATATCGTGTATCGCCCATCTCAGTCATCGTCGAGATGGCAATATCCCGGTAGATTACATTCATCCCGATTGAATGGGGGTCACTGACCAAGGGTCACCAAATGTCCCAAACCGTATTTTACTGAATAAGTTGACCTTTCACCCCATAATAATTAATTAAGTTTCATATTGTTTTGTTATACGTACCATCACTGCAAATGACACCCGCATCTCTATTGTGATTACACCCGTCATTTTCTTTGTGCGAACACTTGAGCAGGTTGTCTTCATTTCCTAGACAGGAAACGCTTTTTAGCGATATCGGCCCTGATCCTTGTCCAAAGTGAGGCTCATAAGTCTGCAGCCAATTTACAATAGCTTGGGGATTACCAAATGGGAGTCCAAGCTGACGGCATACTACAGTAGCATCTACTCTCTTCCACCAGTTATCACAGACAGTACCCCATTCACCGTTGAGATATACTTCCACTCGTCCTTCGTTAGTACTATTGCCGCCATTAACTAAACGTACCTCGACAAACCCTGTACAATTTTTTTTAAATGTGTAAAGAATTAAATGTTAAATTATATTAATCAATTATATGGTTTACAGAATATCACTAAATTCTATTATTAAGGCCTGCAGTTGTCTCATTGATATCAAGTGTTGATAAGGGTTCACTATCCTCAATTGAGTCTAAATGTGCATTTAAGTATCACACATCATTCTCAACTTTATACTCTTAAGCTTTAAATGAATATATTCTCCATGCAATATTGTATTCTGTACCTGAATCTGTCCATGGAATCACTGTCGAGGTTTGCCAGATGTTATAATAATAATAATAATAATAATAATAATAATAATAATAATAATAATAATAATAATAATAATAATAATAATAATAATAATAATAATAATAATAATAATAACGCTAATGATAACCATAAGGGGAAAAATTACATGAGATTAACTAACAATAACATTCATTTACATAAATTAATTAATTATGCAAATTTATTCAAATATTCACAAAATTTGCATAATTTGTACGACGGGATGTCTTTAGTCACTGTTAGAGACAGCCCGTCGTACAAATTATGCAAATTTATTGAATATTTGAATAAATTTGCATAATTAATTAGCTCATGAATAGTAATTTACTTTGTTATTTATAACGGAATAAAGCGCATTATTGTTTATGAAAGAAATTACGTTAGGGGGAAACAGTATTTTCGACCTAACGTAATAATGAATGAATAACAAAAACCTCTTTCCCCCTAACGTACCTTTAAAGGTAATAATACTACTACTACTAATAATAATGGCATTTATAATGCGCCGTCAATCTAGGTGAACTATTCCGAGGCGCAAACAATATAAAACAAAAATACAAATCAACATGAAAAATA
The DNA here is from genome assembly GCA_035610835.1 of Ophiura sarsii. NCBI lineage: Eukaryota > Metazoa > Echinodermata > Ophiuroidea > Amphilepidida > Ophiuridae > Ophiura > Ophiura sarsii. The sequence continues at coordinate 72,362,085 of CM069445.1, read as the reverse complement.
CATAAACAAGGATGATGTGCATATTATATACGGGGGTTGGTCATTAAGTAATGATAATGAAAGTGATCATGGTATGGGATGCATGAGTGATTCTATTGAGGTATAGTGTGATCAACACAAAGTATGAACCTTTGTCTTTCGAACAATACAATTTTGGATTTCTAAGTATGAACTATGACGTCGTAGCATTAGCTTAAAGTAAGTACACTTGGGACACTGCTAAATCAGTTATTTGGCGGGAAATTTGAATTGTTTGTATGAGACACGTAGTAAGAAGATTGCATAACATGACCCCAGAAGCTGGTAAATCCCAATTACTTTTTGCATAATTATGATACGGCCAATTCCACCGTTACGGACGTTACAGATACATGCAACTTGCAACTTTTAATTGAATAGCACATCTGTTTGCTGGTAAGATAACACTTTATTTCTTAGTATGCTAGTAGTAAACACTCTAATGTTCAATATAATGAAGCAATTTTGTTTTAGCTTTCTTAGTTAATTAGCAACAAAAATTAGAAACGAGCGTTAAGGACGTTGCCTTGAAAGGAAGTGCCTTTTTGACTATGGTACCTCTGTTCAGTTCCCTATTTTATTTTTTTCTGTCAACTATATTGAGCAAGCCCTGACTCCATTCTATGTTAACATGAAAAGCAAGTTTGAAATTAGTACTCCCGTATCGTCCAACGCTGTTGATTTTAGTGTTACGGACGTTACATTTTGAAGCGTTACGGACGTTACAGGTATTAAAATCAATAATAAAACAAGATTTATAATATCAAAATGGGACATTTTGTCCCTAATTAATTTGTCATAAAATCCATGTGTTTTTCTTGTGTTACTTTGATGTTAGGGACCGTTCATTATTTATGGTGGTGGTGGGGGGGGGGGGGGGGGGTAAACTATAGGGGGGGGGTCATGTAACTTTCATATGTTAAAATAGGGGGGTTATGTAACTTTTTATTCTTGAACAGGGGGGGGGGGCTTCATATTTTCTTAAAACCTATCGACTTCAAAAACTTTACTATCAGACGACTTCTGGACAGCAAATCGACGATATGGTGGAAAAAACATCTATATAATCATCAACGGTCGAGACATTAGAGCCACAGGGTGCATAATGTTACAAAATCCAATTTCAGTGTGCACTACACTAAATGGGGGTATCCCCTACCCTTAAGGACGGTGTTTAAAGCTAGAATCGGAAAGTATGCATCACAAAATCCTCAATTTAAAAGAACTTGACAGTAATACAATTGCGTAAATGCCTATGATTTTAGATTAATTGTGATTAATGGGACATCACCTACATGCACCCTGACTATAAACTGTGAATATCATCTAGGTAAATGTTGGGAGATCTTTCAAATTTGTGCTTTTTACAGGAAACATTGGCGATTACGGCGACATTTCCAAGCTCATCAGAGAGGTAGTCAACTCCATGGGCATATTTGTGAAAATCGAGCAGGTCAACCTACCTATTTTTTTTCTCACTTTTTGGTAATTTCGTAATTTAGTGGTCTAAAACAGAGTTTTATATCGGTGTTTTTGTACATATCCCTATGGAGCTCTATTTAGTGGTGTGACCCCTTCATGATTTAAAAATGTGATTTGTTGCATGCTTTTCACCTCATTTCTGCTTTGCACCAATGCTCACAAAAGTAGAACGTTTCACTGGATTATACGTTTCTGTTCAGAATGTTCTAACTTGTTCGGGTTATAAAGACTCACAAAACCATCCAAAATGTATAAATATGAGAGAAAAAAATTCCAACTCGCTACGCTCGCCATTACTAATTTCACACAATAAAAAGAAGGGGCATCATAAAATTATTGGCTGTTCAGATAGGGCACAAACAAAATTTGACAACGTAGGTTATGCATGAACAAAATTCCAAAGTTAAAGACAGCCCCTTAAGTATGTGACAAGTTGATTTTTTTCGAGGAAGGGGGGGGGGGGGGGGGGGTGTATAAAGCTAGCAGGGGGGTCATGTAATTTTCAGTTTCAGCTGTAGGGGGTTAGGTAATTTTAACATACGAGTCTCGAATTTGTACCACCATAACTCCACCATAAATAATGAACGGTCCCTTAGTTGGTTAAAGTTGTAAAATAATGGAAGGGGTAGTCTGAAAACATCTCTTTATGTTTTATGGCATATTTACTACAGAGTATGCTAATTTTTTTCATTCACACAAAGCTTGTTTGTGTTTTAGGTATCTATATTAAAGGTTATTAACACTACCCACTCTAACACTATCAAGTATATCTCTACCACTAAAAATGGAAAAATGTGATTTTTCTTATGAAAAACACTTGTTTTTCGTCACTTTAGAGGGCAAAAGTTTTCATACACAAAAGATGTAACTGTCACAGAACTGTTTAACATATTTTAAACAATGCTTATCAGAAACTACTCTGGAAGTTTCAAGTTCATAGCATAATATGTGGCAAGACAACACAGTATCAAAGAATTACATAGTGTTACACTCCTGACTTGTCAACTTCACTTTTTCCTCAATTGGGCTACACTGACTATGTAGCAGTGAACAAGTCTAAACCATTGTTGAAGAAAATGTGGTCTAATTAATTTGTCAAATTATACCACATTTTTGACAAATTAATATTTTCTGTGTTACAGCTCACAAAGGTGTGTCATTTAGAAGCTCTTGAGTAAAAGCTGTAACGTCCGTAACGATTTATGTAACGTCCGTAACGATTAATGTAATGTCCGTAACGCTCGTTAAGGTATTTCTAATTATAGATTTTTATTTTTTTTTGCTTAAAGATCGAACCCATCACAAACTAACAGTGAATGTGTGATGTTATTAAAATCAGTCAATTAGTTTTCTCCCAGAGGAAAAAAAAGATAAAATATGTTACGGACGTTACGCGATCCAATGGAATAAATGAACTTAAAAATGATAACTCGCATTGCGCCTTTCGCAAGTGATATTACTTTTTTGCTTATTACTTTCATTGGAAGCTTTATTTAGAATAACTAAATCACAAATAGCATTTAAAAAGCAATACTTTATATTACAAAAATAATACACTTTCTTAACTAGCTTTTTTCAAGGCAAATTAAAAAAACATTATCCTTTTTGCGCACCTATTTTCAAACGATGATGTAATGACCAAAACGAACAAATTGAGGTGAGATCATATCAGACTTGATAAATAGAGATATACCCCTTACCAACAATAGAGGAGAAAAACTTGTAAAACCAATTTGAAATTGTGGCTGTTTTTCACATTTGGCATGGAATTGGCCATACCTAAGACAATAACTTTAATCCCTGTGTAATTTGAAATATGTAGTAAAAAAGGAAAATGTAAGGGGAAGCAATTGAATAAAAAGTATACCAATATCAGTATTTCAAACTGCCCATTTTCACTGACAAATTCCCAGTCAGTGAATCGCTAATGTTGCAGAAAATAAAATAAAATAGGAAAATCTAAGAACTTTAACCAGTTGGGCGATTCCATAGGATAAGTAACTAATTAGCTGAACTTATTCATATGAAACATACAAAAAATATGCGCATGCGCAGACGGCAGATATATTTGAACTGGGCCAAAAATGGCTAAAATCATGATATTTGCCAGATTAAAGCTTACTGTGTCTTCAAAATCTAATCAGAAACATCGAAAAATGCTTAAATCAATGTGCATACTTATTTTGATAATCAAAATGAATGTATCAATCAAATATGGCTGCCACAACCTCTCTTAGTCTTATTACTGCTATCTTTAGAGCTACTTGATGTGTATTGTTAAAGTAATCGTCACATAATTCCAACGGTTTGAGGAAATGTTATGATCAGCTCCTATTGAAATCCCCATTATTATTGCTTTACATCCCACAACCTATAATCCCCCCCCCCCCATTGTTCTTTATCCGTTGTTGTTTTCTATGGTCTATGGTCGCGGATTTTCCTTAATAAAAACTTATTTGAGATGGTCCCTTCTTGGTTTTTTAAGGAATTCAGATCTCAAAAAGAGTGTCAAACAGAGATTATTGTGTGTTCTTACTATTCACCAAGTGCTATCTGTTTCAATGCTTGCATTGTCGAGATATACGCAAATGAATTTATCAACCCATATTTTAACCTGTTACATATCCAGCCAAATATTGACATATTTCAGGCAGTGTCCAGAGTGTAGTTACTATAAGGCTTAGAATCATATACATGTATATAGTTAATTAGAGGCGTATATACGGAGGACTTCCGTGCACCCCAAAGACTCCGCCAAACCAACCTTTTGAACTTCCTTTCATGGTCCTAAAACCTAAAACATATTCGTGGTGTTACATATCAGGCAAAGTGTATGCTAAAAAGTATATCATGTTTAACCATTAGACAACTAAAAGTTTATATCAGCATGTTTGGTTTGTTAACATACTTTAAATCCAAGATGGCCGCCAAAATGACTGCCTTAAATGTATAAATAGTCTAATCTAAACAGTGCATCACATTCACCACATATGTTCTAAACTGCTATACTAATGTTTTTAGATAATTATACGACTCATCTGTGTGACAGTTTTGATATGATTATCACTCTTCAAAATGGCTGCCAGATGGTTAAAATTAATGTTGAATGATAGGATTATAATAAAACTAGTATGACAAAATTTGACAAAAATATATTTTGAGTTATCTTGCACGAACCTAAAATGGGTCAAAAAACATGTTTTTTATAATTTTTTCCAAAATGGTCAATTTCATGTTCATTGTTGGATTCATTGAACCCTTTCAAGAAAATGTATACTTTTATATAGATTAAATGAATAATGAAGGAGTTACAGCAGTTTTACGGAGGCTAAGCTGAGGGTCCACACCCCCCTTAACCTATTTGGTGGCCATCTTGGACATTTCAAATTTCAAAAGTTTTGAGTAGTCTAATACATACACCCTATAGTTAACTGTATACTTGTTATCATATATTTTGGCTGATATGAGTCCTTTTATGAAATGTGATCGTTTTGGCGGCCATTTTGGACGCCATTTTGTATCACCCTTAGCATACCAAAATTAATCTTTGTAACACCATAATTATGTTTTAGGACCATGAAAGGAAGATCAAAAAGTTAGTTTGGCGGAGTTTTGGGGTGCATGGAATATATATATATGTATATACACCTCTAATTCACAATATGATTCTATACCATCATGTTAAAACCCCTGAATATGTTATATTTTACCCTATTTGTCATCATAAAACTATGTATCAGTGTCATAGACCATGTCAAACTAGTCTGCTGATTTATTCAAGCATCGCCTGATAGATAAAGCAATGCTTAATAAGCATTTAGCAAATATAAGTGGCAAATAAAACTTACCAAACTGAGAAAAGTGGTCATTTGTACTCCCTGTGCGTTTATTTTCTTTATATTTTAGCAGCTTTAAGTCCAAATTACTCCTCAAATAAGGCTTAAATCAGGTCAAATTAATTACTGGTGGATAGTACATTGTTCAAAGATATTATAACACAAAAAGCACAACAATTACATTTTTGCCCAAAAATTGCCTTTTTATGCTGAAAATGACATAAAAATTGATTTTGATTTTTGTCACCCCCTTTATTTAGCCTAGGTGTCAAACTGTAACAAAAAATGCTGTGATACATTTTTTTAAACACATTTATTGCCTTTGGCTGGTCTTCTGGAGTGTTCTCGTGCCGTTCTACAAATTGATTTTCATTCTAATTTAATCATGCCCCCGTTACTCTATTGTTCGAACTATCCAACTCGACAACGTTAATGAATATACAATGAATAATCATATCAAAGAATATTGAAAAACAACGTCATTTGTGAAGTCGAAAATGAAAGTATCAGACCATAGTGGACACGAACGGCCGTCATTTTTGAATCTTCGTTGGTTTCAATATTATGTCGGAGTGTTTTAACTAATTTCCTACTGACACGACCTGAGTGATAATCAAACGGTCCCCCGAACGATGCCCGGGCGCTGTTGAAGTCAGTAATATGATCGTTCCCTACAGTCCGAGCGTTCCCACATCGAATTTCACCTAGAATATGCGTCGCACGAACCTATGTCCGCCATCGTCTGAATATTGAAAAGGCCCTCTGGAGAGACGAGGGGACACAAATTTTTTCTACGCATGCGTCCGATCGCTTTGGATTTGACCACCAACACCGACACAACTTCTTGTAATGCGCTAATCAACCGTAGATCTAATCCCCGGGCTCCGGCCAGTTTGGTTGGGGGGTGGAAAAGCTCAATCAGGAAAAGTTCACCGAAAAGGTTCAGCCGCGTGTCATTGGTATATAATATTTGATTTTGACTAAAGCAGCCGACAATGCATTGATTGATACACATCCAGAAGTGGTTTGATGTGATGATAATGCCGCCGTGAGGAGCCGTGTGGCGAGGGGCCACGCCGAACTATAATCGAGAGTGACCAACGCCGCAATGCGGACACGGGCGCGGCGGGCGCGCACATCCAACATGCGCGAATCAGTGGCGTAGCTAGCTTTAAACAGGGCCCTAGGGAGGGGGGTTGGACTTATCAGACAGTGATAAGTTCGAATTGTACCGACGAAAGGCATGATGTACAGTCAATAAAACTATAGGTTGCCCACATGTTGTGGCGAATATACACTTGCAACAGAGTGACGGTGGAATCCGGGGGCCGAATATACGACCGTAACAGAGTGACAGTAGAATCCGGTGTTTCACTTTTTTTAAAGTTGAGTGTATTGTTAATGTATTCCCGGTTTAAGCACTTCTCTAGCCCGCCCGCCCGGCCTGTGGGCCTAAATGAGATCCCGTGCACTTTGCGCCGTGCATATGCTATAACCATCTAATGATTTGGAGCGTAGCATAAAGTATTACGAGAAAATGTGTACATATCTCCTATAGTAGATTTATAAACTCTGGCGTATCGGTTTCGATTTTGGACCTCGTCCATTGGCCGTTAGAAGAACCGATTTTGACCAATGATGAAACAGCGGTACTTTTATAGATGTTATTATTTGCGCTCCATAATCAAATATTATTCATGATAGTGTGGCTTTATGAATAGAGCTGATCATGTAGCTTTACAATCACGACAACCAAATAATTAATCCAACAGCTTGAAATGTGTTATCCCTTTGGAAGCGGTCACCACAATAAAAACAAATCGACCATCATCAACCGTATACAGATTTCGATTGAAAAATATTATGCATGTCATTTTACTATTCATAATTTAGTGGATACTTTTGATTATTTTCCATTTTTATTATGCACATGGAATAAAGGAAACTATAACAGTTCTATGTATTTATTTGCGAGAAAACACGAAATAATTCAATCATCATTTTTGTATAAACCATTTGTCCTAATTAAATGGAAAAACAGATATCAACCAAGATACGGATTATAAACGTCACTTTTAGTATTTCTGGCTATGAGACACCTGAATCAATTTATCTGAATAACAATACATTTCTTTATCGAAAATACGCGGGCAATTGACAACAACTGTTTGCAGGCAAAGTTATGACGATAATCCAGCCGCAAGTTCCCTGTCACTAGGTAGTGGTGACTGCATCACAGTAGTACATGCACATGATGACACGGTATTAACCTTGCATATTACGATTAATATCGAGTGCCTCCCCCTCTTTTGCTTATGTTACCTCTGACTGAAATGGTAAATCGGCCAATGTCTGCGAATCAACTACCGTATAATATAAAACATCATTTTGTTGCTGATTTTTTGTTCCACGCATTGACCAAGTGGCGCCGGAGTCTACCATCGGACCGGGCTTTCAGTTGACGTACGCAGAGGAGCATCGTCGAAGCGAGAATGTCCCCTGTAACCTTTTTCAAGATCTTATGGCACTGAAATTAAAATCTTGGTTCATTGTAGAGGGAATCCACTTTACTCATGCGTGCCCGTAACAAAAGGTTTTCGCTCCCATATTATTCGTTGTTCAGATCAAGTCAATGTACGACCTTCAACAAGCCAACCATTTTGAATACAAGCGTTACTTTGTTAACATAATGACGGGCTATACATTGGCGGGTTATTTTCAAACGAGTATCCATCAACATTCGAAATTTCTTCCCGTCGTTTTATTCCATTTCCCTTAGCATCCCGGTACCAATACATGCAGGTTCTATTATGATCTATACATATTATACCGGTAACACTATAACATGCATAAGACAATTAAATCGCAGATGTAATGTCACCCTGCTGAAAGTGCAACTCAACTACAGGAACTTCACATGAAACCAATTGTCAATTATTCTGTTGCGCATTATTGAATAGGTACAGTCAAGCACGCAAAAAGTAGCTTGATTTGTTTTCCCGCAAACAGGACATCTCGCCGCATTTTTACAAATAATAGGTGTTTTGTGTTTTTCGATTTTTACAATTTTAATAACACCCAAATTCAAATTTAAAATGTAATTTAGCATCAGATGGTATATTTAATACTGTAAAAATTATGTACTTTTCGACGCACTTATTTACCAATACATTTTAATTTAATAATACTCTACTATGAATATTATGAAAATTACCGTGAGTCAAGAACAGACTTTTGACCTGATAAAGAATGTATTCCTGACTTAACAAACAAAGAGGAAGGATAAAAACAAACTGCCTTAAGAGTTCAGGAGACCTGGGTTCAAGTCCCAGCCGGTGTATGTCCTTGCTTATTTTTTTGTTGGGACGTTGGGACATTCACCGGCGGTGTTTGTTAATATTTGTTGTTATTGTCTAATTGTAAACACCGTAGGTTGGGAAACTAATTTATATTATATAACAAATAAAATATGAATATAAATTTTAAAAAATGTACTCCCACGCATATTCTATCGCAATATATTATGTCATACACCACTGCATTCATACGAGCAAAAGTCTTGTACAGAGAATCACCATAGTAATATAACATGTCATATATCACTAAATTCATACAATGGACGAAATGACGTCTTTATTCGTCTACTACAGGTCACTATAGCAACATAGTAAGCCTTGGATTGCCCTTTCACGTCGATTTGTTAGTGCCGGTTCTTTTAGGTTTATTAATTTATATAATTTATATAATTTATATAATTTATCAATCAATCAATCAATCAATTAATCATTCGATCAATCAATCAAGCAATCAAGCAATCAAGCAATCAAGCAATCAAGCAATCCATCAATCGATTATGATGATATAATTAATACCTGACATTACCCCAAAATATAAAAAACCCAAAGATAACAAAAAAAAGTATTTATGACCACCCCTCACCCCCACCACCCACCTAATACAACTAGAGTGACATGGTAGTAATATGGTTTTATGATTCTAGAATACAGAATCTTACATAATCCCATGTTAACACTTGCTGTTTATTCCGTCCGAATACTGTACGAGAATATATGCTGGGAGCATGGTAATTATCATGGGATTGAGGTAAATCATCCCAAGCTACTAAACACACAAATTAATATCAGGCTTATCTAGTTGGGGTTATTGGGGAAACGTTTGATACGGAAGCCAAAAATGAGGGTAGCCGAGCCGAACTTCTTTTTTTCCAATGTTTAAAGATGTAAAGTGTTTTCAGTATTTTCAGTATTTTAACTACAATTTGACCCCCGATTACAATGGTATTAATTTCATGACCCTTCTCATTTTTCGTTTAAAAAAACCTATGACCCCCAGAATATTGGGGCCTCCGCCCCGTACCAAAGAAAATGACAGCCTCTTACTATACATTTATTTCCACTGGCACCATGTGATTTTACATGAATTGGAATATTTTTTACTAATATTATGCCATATCATTACTGCATTCATACGTGCTTAAAACAGTCTTCTCCGTTTGTGTACTGAGCATCTCCATAGTAACATATCATGCCATACATCATTACGTTTATACAATAGACGAAACGGTTTTTCTTTTTTGTACTGAGGATCACTATAACAACATATTATGCCATACATCACTACCGTACCAGACCACGACCGATAACCCGCTAATATTTTGTGTTTGCTTGTATCAATTATAATACTGACAAGATTTTGATGACAAGAGTTTTCCATCACCAGATGATCTCAGTTGAAAATCCCATAGCGTTACACTGCCGATAATGAGCTAATTGATATTCATGAGGTGATTTACTACGGCGATTTTACATTGGAATTTTGACTTGCCCGATAAAATCATGAATTGTAATGCTTTAAATCATGAATCTGAATAGGAAACATGAATTTATTGGTATAAAATGTACAATGAACACAATGAAATGGTAATTGGGTCTGATGGTTTAATACTTTGTCGACAACACAGTGATAACTTGCAAGCTTCCAGGGGGGAAATACTTTTGCGCGGCAGTGTAATTGTGGACCGTATATGATGCCATTTTTTGTGTTCGAAAATGTCAACGTTTTTACCATTCTTTCCAAAATAACGAATATAATCACATTACAAACACATTTTGTGCGAGAGTAACATATAAATATGGTATAAAAAGATAAAAATGGCACGATAAATATCCGTTCGTTATAAATAAATGATAAATGGTTAAATATTAAAACTATCACAATCACACTCGTCGATCTCTGTGGCATGAATACGTTGGCCACATCGTTTGCAATCGGCAATCACGGGTTCGATCCCCGTTTATTCCTTGTTATTCTTTTATTTTATTTTATTTTTTAAACTTGATGGTGGATTAATGTTAAAGGGCGCCCATGCGTTTATAGTTTTTTTCTATTTATTTATCTATTTAGTAAAAACTACCATTGACCCCGTACCCATGTTTAAAGTTAGAAACTTTCAATTCATACAGGTGCGAGCGAGACAGAGTTAACCTGATAACGAGCAGAGCGGAATGGCTGTCGTACTATACAAAATAACCACCAACTGGCAAATTATGTCAATCAAAATGATGTCAAAATTTTGAATATATATTAGTACCCGACATTTATGTCAGTGACGGTACCGGGGTCGTTTGAGCGATCGGTACCGGGGAGCGATAGGGGAGGATGGGGCAACTGGTCCGGTTAAACATATTTCATGATATAGAAGATTAAAGCTCGTGTAAATATTTATGGAATTGCTATGAAAATATCACCCATGTAACTGTTTACATATAACATATAATCAATGTTAAAAAATATCTAAAGAAAAGGCCAATTACCACTAACTGAAAACTTTACTTGGCACGGACCAGTTACCCCATCAATGGGGCAACTGGTCCTACATGTTCCAACAGTTAGAATACACAGAAATCAGTGAATGACAACACTGAAGCTAGGCAGTATTTTCTTTACAAACACATTTCCATATTATTTAACATGTAAAAAAGGATACATGTCTCATGAAACCCATGTTTTATACAGTTTTCGTGGTTAACGTGTAAATAGCAGTATACTAATGGTGTACAAAGCAAGCGAAATTTTCGACTGCACATTTATTAGATAAAACGGTATGAACCTAGTTAAATGGTTACATGGTTGTGTTATTCAGATGCCCCATACATTTGTCTATATATACCCCTTTCTTTAATGATTTTATTTACATCTATAATCATCATTTAGTACTTATAATAAACCATCTTGATATTTAGCCAGCTTTTCATGTTACAGGGGAAGTTAGTCAATATGACAATGATGACCCACCGGTTAATATACACAAAAAACAGTGGATAAAATACATAAATCATGCTATTTCGTCATAGCAAATACCTTTACAGACACCATTCAAAATGTATTAAAGATGTAATTCATAATACCGAGGTTTTAAACCATTCTAAAGCAATTTCATGTCATATTGTAATCCTTCAATAGCAGAAATAGTGGTATTAGACCCGAAATGCCCCGAAATGTCTAAGAACTAGAAAGAATGTGAATTATTTCATATTCCATTCACATTTCAATACCGAGTCATGTTTTATTGACACTAACAACTAATTTTCAAAATGAATTTTACAATTTTGGGTAAGTTTTTGCAGTTACCCCATACCCCTTCGGACCACTTGCCCCAACAAATGACGTAGCACTTTGTCGAGATGAAACATTATTCAAACACGTCTGTGACGTAATACATTTTACGCCAAAATGTTTAAAAACATACCACAATTTGTCAAAATAATCAATAACTCCAATACATTTCAGAAAAAGGCAAAGCTGCATTTTTGTTTTTAGCCATTACACAGATTTCTGTAACCAACGAGTATCTTTGAATTCGCAAATATGACGGCGTTCGGGTCCTACAAGTAGACGAGTGTCTTTAGATAAAATAAGAAATGGTGTACTTTGTTATTTGCAAATTCATCAATTCATAACTCTACCAAATGAATACCCGTAATAATGATTGAAGTTGAAGCATTCTTTAAATGATAATATTGATCGCAAATCCTTACCACCAATGTCCCAAGTTAGCAATATGCGCCATTTTACGGTCATTTCAACCACAACCTATGGTTTTGATCATATAATCGGAAAGTCCCTAAGCACACTACGATATAGCACTCATCAAATGCAATATGCACCTAGCATCTTAAGACGACTGTACTGCATGTATATATTTACTGTTGCATATCTGTCAATCATATAAAGTACATTAAACATGATCTAAACCCATCTTCATATATCGCCTATACTATCTGTGAATTTTCAATCAGTCACTCAAGGAGTTGGCTTCAAAGATCTGAGAAAATCACATGTGTAAATACCCTTAAGTTCCAAATGTTTTGGATTGTAGAAGGTAAGGATATATGTCAAGTATCAACAAAAGTAGTACTGTTCAAAAGAAAGCAGTATGCCCATACAATTACAAAATCCTTCATTTCGGACCACTTGCCCCACGGTCCAGTTGCCCCATATTCCCCTTCTATTACTATTGTGTAATTGAAACTAATTAGAGAATAAGGTATTGTTTTTAGACCGTACCCGTGTTATTATTATCTGACATAAATACGGGCAGTAGTATCATTTTAATTTGACTAACGACGCCGCAGCAGAGTTGTTTCACGCAAAAAATAATACTGCCGAACTTTTACCCCTGTTAGTATAGAATAACCCCAAAACATTTCATCCAATCCCGTGCGGGGAGTACACCATGCGTCGGCGTAATGCGCCGCATGAGCTCGCAGGAAATTCGCAGCAGACGCACTGAAGGTAAGTGCGTGTTATTATAAAGGTGTTGAGAAATTCCTCTTCTTTGATATGAGATATTGCACGCTAGGATCGGGTGATTATTGAGGAAGTAACACTCCAAAATGTAAGGTAAAGTCCGATTTTCATTTTCACATTTTTATTTTCTACACGCGGACCCATCTACGGGTACCTTATTGATTACCGGTAGTGCAATTGGGGGATGCATGCGCAGGTTGGACAGTCGGCCGTATTGTTATGATGGATCAATACGCCACACACAGGCTACCTGTCATACTCTCCCCCGTTTTGAAATGTAAAATGTGAAAATGAAATTGTGACTTAACCTTACATTTTTGATTGTCACTTTTTCAATATTCAACCGATCCTAGCGTCCAATATCTCATATTAAAGAAGATACATTTCTCAACAACTTTATAATTTAATATTTTTAGGTAGGATATTTTTAGAGTTAAAAGTCCATTTACTACCTGTATAGTTACTTTATTTTGATGACTGTATTTAATAGTATTTACTATGCCAGATTGAATATTGAATAAAAGTCTTACCTGTTAAATTATCGATCCCAAATGCAGAGAACAATATCCAAAACACAAGATATGCCCAATTCAATGGGATATCCATGTTTAAAACGGTCAAATCATTTCACACAAACTGTACACATAAAGACCTACATTGTAGCTTCTTGCGCTGGATGATTTAATTGTTATACTAAAATATTGTTTCCTTGCGGAATATCATAGCCATACTTATAGCAACCGATATACAGTGTTCAAAAAGGTTTCTTACCATGTAATAAATATTCTCATAACTCAAAAAATACAGCTACAAAATAAACATATCAATTACGAAGACATTTATTTTCGTTAATTTGCGATATTGTACGTGATTGAATATTGACTGAATATTAACCCGACTTTGTTTCAAAAACCAAAACAAAGGACCATTTTCATTTTTGCAGTTGCTTTTCCAACACGTAGATATAGTAATAGGTAGGCCTATCTATATTATATATATAGGAGGTATTGATCAATGGGAACATCCCCAATACACATCGAGCGAAGAGTTGTTGCTACCAGAAAAGGGATTTTATTTTGGTTTGGACAACTAGCTCTGGTAATATTCCGTCAATCTTCACATGTAAAGAATTTTCATCACAATTTTAAATTTTAATAATTCTAAGTTTTTTTGAGCACTGTACTAATGTATGACGCAGTGGTATTACAATGGAATTATTAAATAGGTCTCTTTGTGATCATATTACGGATTAATCAAGTTAATTGAGTTTACCACTCATCCATTCGCATGTGCAACGAACGGTTCCCTTGACGATGGAATATGGACCTTTTATTTTCACTATTTATTACCAAATAGGTTATAACGTTAATAAGAATCAGATTTGGAATGTTCATTTTACTGATCCAGTGTAAGGTTTTCACGTGTACGTTTCGTTTCCTATACGTCTGTATTATTTGTGATGCGATCTGTGAAAACCCGCCACATTTTTCATATTGGAGATATTTATTTCATAAGAAAGCTAAAATTGTGCTGATTACAGAACTGTTTCGATCATTTTTCTACGATCACTACAAAAAAAGTTATGAGTGAATGATGATTGTGATGTCATCATTAATTTTGTCATTGCAAATACCTTTACAGACACCATTCAAAAAATAATAATACTACTAATAATAATAATGTGGATTTATAATGCGCACTAATCCACCAAAATGGTGCTCGAGGCGCGATACAAAAAATAACTTACATTACAACATACATTTTAAAGTACAACTTAATCTACAATAATTTAACTAAATACAACTTAATAGTATAATAATTATGTCATCATAATTTGTGACATACACAAAACATTAAACTACAAATACATGTAATACTACTAGTATTTGAAATTTAAAGAAATATAGCCTATTTATGTGTAACCAAAAAAACACATTTGTAATAAAAAAAAAAGCATCCTTTGTCAAATGAGTTTTTAAAGACGTCTTGAACTGTGCCAGGGATGTGCATGATCTAACATGAATGGGTAAGGCGTTCCAGAGACGTGGCGCTGCAATTGAAAAAGCTCTGCCCCCCCAAGAGTGTTTGGAACGAGGTTCACATAGAAGTGACTTGTCGCTGGAACGGAGTGTACGAGTAGGTATGTATGGTTTAAGAAGACATGTGATATACTGCGGTGCCATGTCATTTAAAGCCTTAAAAACAATGAGCAACAATTTGTATACAATTCTGTAACCAACCGGCAGCCAATGCAACTTCTTTAAAACGGGAGTGATGTGAGATCTTTTCCTAGTTAGAGTGACCAAGCGCGCAGCGTTGTTCTGAATACGCTGAAGACGTGCAATCTGATCTTGAGGAAGGCCAAACAAGAGGGAGTTGCCCATATCAAGCCGGGAGGTTACAAAACTGTGAACAATTTGTTCAGTGGCATGAGGATTTAAGTACTTTCTTATTCTACTAATGTTTCTGATATGAAATGAAGCAGAACGAACACAATTAGAAATATGAGCATTAAGAGACATTGATGAATCAAAAATAGCACCTAAATTACGAGCCTTTGTTGCAGGTGTGATGTCCGCATCACCAATTGTAATATGTGGGACATGAACCTTTGACATTTGTTGTCTAGAACCAATCAAAACAAATTCAGTCTTCTCATCATTCAACTTGAGAAAATTCTCCTGCATCCACCTAAAGATGTAATTCATAATACCGAGGTTTTAAACCATTCTAAAGCAATTTCATGTCATATTGTAATCCTTCAATAGCAGAAATAGTGGTATTAGACCCAAAATGCCCCAAAATGTCTAAGAACTATATAGAAAGAGTGTGAATTATTTCATAATCTATTCACATTTTAATACCGAGTCATGTTTTATTGACAATTGACACTAACAACTAATTTTCAAAATGAATTTTCAAATTTTGATTAATTTTTTTGCAGGCGGACCAGTGTACTTTATTATTTGCAAATTCATAAACTAATAACTCTACCAAATGAATACCCGTGAAAATGATTTAAGCTTTAAGCATTCTTTAAATGATAATATTGATCGCAAATCCAAACCACCAATGTCCCAAATTAGCAATATGCGCCATTTTACGGTCATTTCAACCACAAGCTATGGTTTTAATCATATTTCGGAAAGTCCCTAAGCACACTACAATATAGCACCCATCAAATGTAATATGCACCTAGCATCTTAAGACGACCGTACTGCATGTATATATTTACTGTTGCATATCTGTCAATCATATAAAGTCGTACTGTTCAATAGAAAGCAGTATGCCCATACAATTACAAAATCCTTCATTTGGGACCACTTGCCCCACGGACCAGTTGCCCCATATTCCCCTAGTGGGTGTAGTTTTGGATGTCAGCAATCAAATTGATTGGTTTTTGGCTGATTTTCAGCCGATACGCACTATGTATTATGAGACATTGGTCTATAGTTTGGGACGGGGCTTAATTCATTCGAATAATAATACCTTCAGTGCGTATGATCATCGCGTTAGCGTGCCCTACACAAAGTCGCCGTGGGATTAAGTCATTAGATTTAGTGTAAGTCATTGGGGGTAAGATATCAAGTCAAGTCAAAATCAAAACCTTGGTAATTGTAGACATTTCGTCAGCTTTTCCACCTACCTCGAGTCATAAGATGTAATGTTTGAGAATTTTAAATTGTATAACTTGGCACATAGGTTCACGAGGCCCGTACAGATCTGGTTACAAATTCAAGCGAAGGCCTAGATAGTATTAGAAATACTCACTCGAAATTTTTCAAATCCTATCGGGAGCCTTGTTCACTATGTTGCGTGCCTGTTTTTTTTATTTTTCCCGGTTGCATTTGTAAACACTGACGAAACAACACGGCACGGTGGCTAAAGAAAGTTATGGGGACTAGAGGCAGAGAGGATAAACACTGAACTCAAGAGACAGCAGACAAGAAGTTACGTTCAAAACACTTTATTCCTTGAAGTTATAGTATTAACAGTAACTTGTGCTTGTACATACAGACAGAGCTACAAAGCTTTCGATTTATTTCATCATCAGTGTATCATGGTAGAATGGTAAAGAAAGACAAGTGTGAGAATATATGTAGGCAAAAATATGAGTATACTGTGAAGATTAAATTAGCATAATAAAAGAAGAGAAGTGGTATGTGGAAGTGGTATTAAGTTACATTTTTTAAGTTGTTGTTTACCTATTATCTTATGGCATCTTTAATTAAAAGATCCAGGTCACTTTTTCTGCCTGTACTTGTCTACAGTCTAATATTTGCTGTCTTCACTTGTGCTTGTACATACAATTGCCTAAGGATTGCGCGAGCATAGGTAACGCTTCATTACTCATTAGATGTAAAAGTGAACTTGCCACGTAAGAAAGAGTATTTATGCACACACCAAACTCTCTTAACATACAAAGGAGGGCTTGACAGGGTATCTATGCACACACCGAATGCTAGTAACTTACGAAGGAGGGCTGACAGGGTAGTATTTATGCACACATCAAATTCTATTAACATACGAAGGAGGACTGACATGTTATTTATGCACACACCAAAATTCTATTAATATACAAAGGAGGGCTGACAGGGTATTTATGCACACACCAAATTCTAGTAACGTACGAAGGAGGGCTGACAGGGTATCTATGCACACATCAAATACTCTTAACATACGAAGGAGGGCTGACAGGGTATTTATGCACACACCAAATTCTAGTAACGTACGAAGGAAGGCTGACAGGGTATTTATGCACACATCAAATTATATTAACATACGAACGAGGGCTGACAGGGTATTTATGCACACACCAAATTCTAGTAACGTACGAAGGAGGGCTGACAGGGTATCTATGCACACACCAAATACTCTTAACATACAAAGGAGGCCTGACAGGGTATTTATGCACACACCAAATACTCTTAACATACGAAGGAGGGCTGACAGGGTATTTATGCACACACCAAATACTCTTAACATACGAAGGAGGGCTGACAGGGTATTTATGCACACATCAAACTCTCTTAACATACGAAGGAGGGCTGACAGGGTATTTATGCACACATCAAACTCTCTTAACATACGAAGGAGGGCTAACAGGGTATTTATGCACACACCAAATACTAGTAACGTACGAAGGAGGGCTGACAGGGTATTTATGCACACACCAAATACTCTTAACATACGAAGGAGGGCTAACAGGGTATCTATGCACACACCAAATACTCTTAACATACGAAGGAGGGCTGACAGGGTATTTATGCACACACCAAATACTCTTAACATACGAAGGAGGGCTAACAGGGTATCTATGCACACACCAACTACTCTTAACATACGAAGGAGGGCTGACAGGGTATTTATGCACACACCAAATACTCTTAACATACGAAGGAGGGCTGACAGGGTATTTATGCACACACCAAATACTCTTAACATACGAAGGAGGGCTGACAGGGTATTTATGCACACACCAAATACTAGTAACATACGAAGGAGGGCTGACAGGGTGTTTATGCACACACAAAACTCTCTTAACATACGAAGGAGGGCTGACAGGGTATTTATGCACACACCAAACTCTCTTATCATACAAAGGAGGGCTGACAGGGTATTTATGCACACACCAAACTCTCTTAAGGGGAAGTAGGGGTTGAGAGCACATTTTACTAAAACTAATTTTTCTCCAATATTAAAGGTACTGTTAATGTTAATTGGGTATGTACTTTTAACCTTGTGTTGTAGGTTTAAAAATATCGCTACTTGGTCGGACATGTGACCCGTTGCCATTGAAACAGCGGCCATCTTGGATCATCTTTTTTACTACGATGACACCTTGCGCGCAAGATATCTCAAAAACTATTTATCGTAGAGTATTGGGACAAAGGGCAAATGAAAGCTGATTGATAAGGCTATAGAATAAACTAGGATCTAAATAATTGATTTTGTGTTCACCAGAATTTGTTTACTATTTTTTTTTAACGGAGATGTAACAAAATATGTTCTCATAGGATTAGAGTCTCCATTCTAGTTCATTTTAAAGCTCATCTTACTAACAGTATTCTGGCCAACTTTGAAGGTCCTAGCCCCTTTAGTTTTCCAGATATCCTGCGCGCACGGTCGCAAAATGGTCGAAATTAGTTACGGAGATATCGTCAGTTAAAGGTCGGGTCATTAGTAAATACGAATAATTAATACTCATTAAAGGTAATTAAAGGTGTATGTTCCGATCACTTTTTTGGGGCTATGATTTTATTTTCACATCAAGATATTTTGATATCAGAAGAATCCCCATATTTTTCTCATTATGTCTGTCAAATCTTAGGGGCCAGAAATGTTCCATTTAAAAATTATAGGCGAAAATGTGGTGAATTACTGCCAAAGGTGGTTAACCACCAACCAGTTTGTGTACTCAATAGGCAAATGTTCTGTGACCTTGTGCTTCTAAAAATAGAACCATTGGAGTTATGCAACTCAAACTTTGGAATGTGCCAATTTTAAGAATGACCTTTCATGTAAAATAGAAAACATCAAGTTGAAAATCGGGTCAGTAATCGGAACATCTACCTTTAATCGTTATTTTTTGTATAAAATTAACTAAATTTAATTTAGAAAATGAAGTTTTCACTTACTTAGAACACTAAATGCATTCATTATTGGAGTAATCAAATAAAATATGACATTTTTGACCAGAAATGAGATACTTAAAACAAAAGAATACATAAGAATGTATACATAGTGTTAATATACGAAATTTTCGACTTAGCGACGGACTTGGACTCGCAAAAATAATCATAACTTTGCAGAGAGGAATATCCGATTTTGTTTATTTTTGAAGCAAAAGAAAGCTAATTCTCTGGGCTGTGATTTAAAGGAAGAAACCAACAAAATCCATAATATAAAACCTCTCAACCCCTACTTCCCCCTTAACACTTTCCACGCGGCAGGCAGCTGCAGACGACATTCCAAAAATTCACAAAATGTTAAAAAAATGTCAACATTATTGAATTTCATTACCATATTTGGAATCACCATGAGAAATGCATTGACATAAGTACAAACATGCCTAGTATTGGGGCAGTAATCCTTGCGATAGACCTTGAAAATTGTGAAAGGTTTTGAAAAATGCGTTTTGAGTATGATAAAAATAATAGCCGCGTGGAAAGTGTTAACATACGAAGGAGGGCTGACAGGGTATTTATGCACACACCCTACTCTTTTAACATACGTAGGAGGGCTGACAGGGTATTTATGAACACACCAAATTGTAGTAACATACGAAGGAGGGCTGACAGGGCATTTATGCACACATCAAAATTTAGTAAACATGCGAAGGACGGATGACAGAGTATTTTTGCACAGACCAAATTCTAGTAACATACGAAGGAGGGCCGACAGGGTATTTATGCACACATCATCATCATCATCATCATCCTTCGGCTGCGGAGCAGGCGACCACAAGTTTTATATGATTATAGTAAACATACGAAGGGCGGTTGATAGGGTATTTTTGCATAGACCAAATTGTAGTAACATACGGACGGCTGACAGGATATTTATGCACACATTAAATTATGAAGTGATGTATGGCATGATATGTTACTATGGAGATACTCTACTGTAACGGAGAAGACTTTTTTTTAAAAGCTTAAAAGTTCGTATGAATGCAGTGATGGTATGGCATAATATATTGCTTAAAAATACTCTTCGCCAATTCATGTAATATAAAATAACATGGTGCAGTGGAAATAAATGTAGTAATAAAGAATAGAGAATCCTGGTTCTTTTTATTTTGTTTATGTTTATACTTTGTTTTTGTTATATTTGTTGTTGTTTGTTTGTTTGTTTTGGGTTTTTGTTGGTTAAAAATCAGGTATCAATTATTTATCATCTAATGATTCATCATCTAATTACTTATCATTTAATTGTTTATCATCTAATGATTTATCATCTAATGATTTATCATCTAATGATTTATCATCTAATGATTTATCATCTAATGATTTATCATCTAATGATTTATCATCTCATTATTGATTGATTGATTGATTGATTGATTGATTGATTGATTGATTGATTGATTGATTGATTGATTGATTGATTGATTGATTGATTGATTGATTGATTGATTGATTGATTGATTGAGTAGCTAAATTAATAAACCTAAAAAAACCGGCCCAAAAAAAATCGAGGTGAAAGGGAAATCCAACCTTTGTTAAGCCTAATCTGTTGCTACAGTGCCTGTAGTACACGCACAATGAAATCGTTTCGCCCATATATAAAATTAGTGATATATGATATGATATGTTACTATGGTTCTGTATATCATAATATATTACTATAGAATATTCCCCTTTATTTGTTACGCCAGGAATATTTTCTTTTTCAGGGAAACCAAAAGATGTCTACTTAAAGGGGACAATTAATGATATATCCTAGCAAATGTTATTTTACTAAAACATATATTTTTGTAATAGTAGGGTTATCTCGAGGGATCTCGTGACCGTGAAGAGCGAAGGTTCGTTTCTCTGTGGATTTTTCTTTTAGGAAGGTCATTTAACAAGTTTAGCGGCGGTGTCCTTCTCGAAAGTGTGGGCGGGATCTTTGAGGGCCCAACATCCAAAATGGCCGCCATACAGGGATCAAAAATTCAAAGCATACCAAATTGTTCGTCTGAGCCCACGGATTCCAAAAATGTAGTTTGTTCCATTTCTGATTCTTGGTTACCGAGTTATTGAGTCAAATGTTATAAGGTCGTTGAAAGGATTCAGGAAATGGTATTTTTTACCACCTGGGTCAAAAGGCCAAGGGCTATTGTCCTATATAAAACCTGACCATTTGACCCTATTTGTAAGGTACAACAGATACTCTAGATGGTAAAAACTACCATTGACCCCCGTACCCATGTATAAAGTTTAGGATAAAACCGCGTTTAGTAGGCTACTTAAATAGGGCTAATGGACTGTAGGACCGTATTCTCGTATGCAATGGTATTTATTCAGTAATCATCGATTCGAATGGGTTATCGAAATGAAAGGAATGCATCAAATATACGTCTATTCTGCGTCTATATTGTAACTCGAAATGCACCCAACATAATGAGCCATGGCTTTGCGAAAAGACAATCACGCACGATGTGCTCTTGGTGCAAAAGCGAGTTACCCATGACACTTTTCAGCGAGTTAGACGCGTTCGAGAATTGCGTTTAGTTAAACAATGTACGTTAAACGCGTTTTTGCTTAAAATCGCGTTTAAATACGTACGAGAATACGGCCGTTTACAGCGAGTTAGACGGGCGTTTAAAGATAAACATATTTGCCAGAATGGTGTTTAGTTAAACGATGTGGTTAAAGTCAAAGTTAAAAACGTGTGCTTAGCTTTAAAACGGTGTATAAATACGTACGAGAATACCGCCCATGATCTTTAGTGTGTATGGTTATTGAAAATGGCCAAAGAATATATAAATGGCCACCAAATGCGTCAAAATGGAAGCCAAAATTGCATCATATGTTTATACATTATTGATTACCACATCTAACTGTCACGGCGAGCCAGAGCGATAGTCCCTGATCCAATAAGTATCTATGATTAAGTAATTTTATCAATGAAGAGTAAACAATTTAAATGTAAACTGGTAACAATGTTAATAGACACATTGGGCCGTATATTCGAATTTAATACGGGTTTAGCTTACAACCGTGTCTAGGTATTTAGCTTCCAATTATTGACTGAGACCAATATTTCTTTTAATATAATTTGTTAAGGGCTTTGTGATCCTTTTCGATGTAAGGCGCTATATACATGCCTGTTATTATTATTAGTGTTATTATTATTATTATTATTATTATTATTATTATTATATAGTTATATTAGTTTCAGAGTTAACACACGACCACTCTGGGGACGAGATTCGCAGACTTTTAAAAGCGGGTTTTGTTTAATCAGTGACTTATAAACGGCTAAGCCGGTATTTTCTAGAAATGTGTCTAGGATTAAAATCGACCTTAAGGAAGCATCATAAAAGTCCGCATTGCCTCTAGCGCTGTCATGAAATGTCTTCTCACCAGTAATAAATAACCTGACACTCTCACTCCCAGAAACTATTATCGATCTGAAAAGTGAAACAGTTGTATCACGGATTTGAATTTCCACTGACGCGTTTTTCTAAAGATGGTTTAATAATTATATCATAATAATGATAACATATAGTATGATAGACAATTTGTTGTCGCAACAGACTACTAGTACACGTATTGAATACCGGGCTTTTTAAACCTGCGAGTCATTAAGGTGCGAGCAAGACAGACATAGCAAACGTTTTCTACAAAGTTTTAATAGAGACGACCATCCCTGCTTCTCACCATCTTTAATTTAATTTAGACATGAGTTTACTTAGTCACAGTTTTAAACTAAAACCGCATTTAGTACAAGAATACGGCCAGTAAGTTCGAGGTTCGTAATTGAGTTAACCTGATAACGAGCAGAGAGGAAACTCTGGAACATAATGGCCGCCTTACTATAATACAAGATGGCCACCAAATGGCAATTTATGTCCATCAAATGTCAAAATTCAGAATATTGATTAATACCCTACATAATATACCGGGTACCGGGGTTGTTTGAGCGATAATATAATACTATTGTGTGATTGAACTAATTTGGAATACAGCAACAGATTCAGTTATTGCTCATAGCAACACAATAAAAGAGTTATTTAATAATATTTAGCATGCCAAATTAAATATTTTATAAAAATCTTACCTGTTAAATTATCGATCCCAAATGCAGAGAGCAAAATCACCCAAAGCACAAGATATGCCCCATACATATCCATGTTTAAAAGGGCCGAACCATTCCTCAAAAATTATACACAATAATAAGATCTAGACCTACATTGTAGCTTCTTGCGTTGGATGACTTAATTGTTACACTAAAATATTGGTTCCAAGCGGAAACATCATAGCCATAATTATAGCATCCGGTATACAGTGCTTAAAAAGGTTTCTTACCATGTAATAAATATGCTCATAACTCCAAAAATACAACTACAACTACAACATATCAATTATGAAGAAATTTCTTTTCATAATTAATGTGAGATATCGTTCGTGACTGAATAGGCCTATTGACTGAATATCAACACAGCTTTGAATCATATTTGCAGTTGCTTTGTCAACACCGAGGATATAGTAACAGGTACGTAACTGCAAAACTGAACATTTTATTTTATTTTGGTTTTGGACAACAAGCTTTGTTAATATTCCGTCATTCATCACATGTAATGACATTTCTTCACAATTTTGAGCATATTATAATATTACTAGGTAAGCTACTTTATGAGCACTGTACTAATGTGACGCAGTGGTATTACCATGGAATTATACCTTGAATATTACTATGCCTTGACTTTAGACCTACTTCTTTCACTATATGACAGATTAATCAAGGTAATTAACCTGTCTTCTTTCTCATTCATACAGGTGCAATAAACCATTTGACATCTAGTACTTAATGGTAATTTTATGCCGTCATATGAAATGCTTATAAATTCAAAAGGGTTTACATCCATCTCTGGTCAACACTTTCCATGCCTTGTCTTTAGACCTTTTCTTTCACTAATGGTATAGATTAATCAAGATAATTGCCCTTTTTTCTTTCTCATTTATACAGGTGCAATAGACCATCTGACATCTAGCAATTAATGGTAATTTGATGCCGTCATATGAAATGCTTATAAATTCAGAGGGTTTACATCCATCTCTTTTGTATAATTATTATCACATTACTGTGACAATAATACAACTAGATATTATGTGTCCCGTGGACCCCGAGGTCATGATTATCTCTTTTCATGTCTCATCAAAAGACATACAATGAAACAAGCCCGATCGAAATCGGAGCATGTGTTAAATTTAACCCATGTATAGGTCAATGAACCATAACGACCCCTTCCTGACCTTTAACCCCGAAGTCATTATTGCATTTTTCAATGTCTTATCAAAAGACATACAATAGGCTACAACAAGTCCGCTTGAAATCAAAGCATGTCTTAAAAACTGTATAAGTCAATGACCCCTAGTGATCTCTGTGTAAACTTTTTTTTAAATAATAACTTTTGTCCACATGATTCTCAGGAATCATTTGATCCAGTCATTTTGTCTAGTAGAAAATAGTGAAAGGAGCAAAAACTTAAAAAAATTGAACCCTAGAGACCTCAGATGACCTTACAATTTAAACTGAATGCGCACTTAACTCAATTCTGATGATCCCAGTCAGTTCGCCTAAGACTACATGTAGTAGCATTTTAAATGAAAATAACGTTTTGACCTGTATTATTTTGGTTTATAACCTGAGTCGTGGTTCACCAAGGGATTCTTTTGACCAAGTGTGGTGAAAATTGGCCAAAGGATTCCAAAGATATAGGTCTGTTTCCAGTAACTGGAAAGAGGTAGACACATCACGAATCTCAGTCGAGCCGAAGTCTAGGAGAGTTCAGTCAAAATGTAAAACATACTCCGATTTCAAATGAACTTCAACTAAATGTCCTGTGACGAAACAAGAAAAAAGTCAATCATATGGGTCAAGAACGGGTCAAAATGACTCGATTAACAATGACCTATATGACTTTGAAGAACAACATTTGTGCACATGCTCGTAAGGAATGGTTTGACTAATTTTGACAATCATAAGTCATACCTCGTGGCAAGTAACGTTTCGAGTGAAATTTCCAATTTCCCCTTGGAGACCCATTCTTGACCTTTGACCTCTAGGTCATCATCGACTTTATTTCTAATCTCATCAACGGGCACACAATGCACCAAGTCCAGTCAAAATCGGAACATGTCTTAAATGTTCTCCTGTGTAGGTTAATAACCCAGCATGTGGACATTAGAATGTTTTCAAGAACAAGTATTGTTCATACACATGCTCCTAAGGAATGTTTTAATAGTCCTAATGTTTGTAATCATAAGTCATTTTCTCTGGGGCATGTATCATTGTTATTAGTGAAAATAGATCAAATTTACATTTCGACCTTATTGACCCCTTCCATGACCTTTGACTCCAAAGTCATGGTTGACTTTTGTCCTTTCTCATCAACAGGCAGATGTAACAGGTTCGGTTAAAACCGGAGCTTGTCTTCCAGGTTGAAGACCTATGAAATGTATTGGCTAAATCAGGGCTATTGAAATAAGTCTATTAGATGTAACCTAAAGCTTGGGGCGTCAGCACGCATTCCATGGTCACATATCTGAAGAAGACAATATTATAGTATTTATCGAAAGCTCAGACCACCTAGCTTATTTTAACTGCAATACTTACATTCGATATTGTTTATTTAAAAATGACCATAAACAATATTATGAGCCACAAAAGCGGCATACATCATTACATGAACAAAGCATGAACAAATTAGTGAGGTTAGCACAATGCAGAATTAATTATCTTTGGTGAGTCTATTTCTAATTTTCCATATGATGTTAGTGCCAATCATAGCACTAATTGAGGTATATTTTGCAACGGCCTTAGCTACTCTGATGGGGAAACCAAGTTTCCTTAACCCACTGCAGAAGCGGTAGTGAACATGTCCGAGTGACCCAATCACGAAAACGAGGATTTTATAATCAAAACCGCAGATGGTTAGCATAAAGCGCTAATTCATTTAGATCACGGCGCTGAACATTCAGCGCCAAGTTGCGGCATTCACACAAACATACAAACAGACATGTACAATAAACGAATATGTTACCGGAATGAATGAGGTACAACTACAGACCCGGGATGATCCTCTACTCTTTACGAAGATAGTGTAATACAACATGTTTACATTTGATGGATTCCAAACCAATTTCAAGAAATTAAGTAGACTCTTGACTCCTGACTGTGAGATTCACAGCATTCCCTTTAAAAAAGTATTTCTCTATTTACCTTGAATGGGAAGTATAGATCTAAGATTTTGAAGAAATAAACCATGGGTTCTTATTGTTAGTCTATTTTTCTTATTTATGGAGCCAATAAAAGACTTAGAGCTTATTTGTTTCTTTATTTCATTTAATATCAAGATATAATAAATTGACAAATACAAAGCAATACACCTATACGTTGCACTCCAGTAGAAAGCACAATATATAAGAACCCCAAAACGGCTCCCTGCCAACTCGCCCCACTCACCGTTTAAAGTAAAGATCATTATTAAACCTTATAACACCTTCCTACTCAGTGGCGTAACTTAAAGGGGAAAACAAGGGGGGTGGGGGTGTCAAATATATTTCCAGGGGAAACCAGCATATATTAAGGTGGGTGAGTGCAATATAGACGTACTTATGTGCTATCTTTTGTGAATTGTAGGTTTTTCAATTTTGAAATAGCGCTTCATTCTCCAATTATATAATGATAACCAACCATAACCATAATAATGTTGCTTCAGTGGTTATTAGCGCATGTGCACATGTTCAACAGGAGTTGGAGCGGGCGGTGCCCCTGTCCCACCCTGGTTACGCCACTGCTCCTTGATTGCCTCTGATTTGTAATGATACAGTAACGACACTTAATTAAACATTCACAATATATCAAATCACATCACATATTATGTAAACAGTTCATTTTTACCCTATTCAAGTTAAGCCACATGTCAGGTATTACTGAAATCGGTAGTGTTTCAAACCTGAACTTTGCAAGTATCGATCAATAAAACAATCACCTCGTTCATTAGCAAATTCCAACAATACATCTTTTAGTAAGGTATAACGATACTGTAACAAAAAGTCAATTTCCTTTCTGTTCCATTCCTTTTTTCCGTCATAATTTCCTACAGGCTTTCCGAATTCCCCATCCCTTCACCAATATTTCAGTTCAAAACACTCACCACCGGATTTTCATGAAGACTCTAATATTCCTCGTTTCATCACTTTAAGATAATTAAAAGCTCGTCAAGTTATCCATCCATAATAAAGTCCATATATAGAACACAATGATCATCACAAAATATTATATCATTATGTTTATAACTGTTAAAATCCATCATATTCCGCCGATTTCAGCCATACATTTTATCCGATAACCAATACAATTTATCCGTACCGCTGTTTTTCAGAAGTTGAGATCGGCACATTTCTAGAAATAAGCTTTTTCGGAAATTACTCTAAAAAACACATTTAGGCACAGATACTTCTCTAAATAAGATTTATATTATTTAATAACAAGGTGAACTTTCCCTTCCCTGCGTGACCTTAAACACGAGGTACACTTCCTGTTTCATGTATCACCTTAAATACAAGGTACACTTTCCACTCCATGCCTCATCTTAAATAGAAGGTGCATTTTCTGTTTCATTCAATATCTTAAATACAAGGTACACCTTCCATTCACTGCATCACCTTAAATACAAGGTACTTTGCCTGTTCCCTGAATCACCTTAAATACAAGGAACACTTCCTGTGTCATGCATCACCTTTAACATAAGGTACACTTCCCGTTCCCTGCATCACCTTAAATACAAGGTACACTTCCCATTTCATGCATCACCTTAAATACAAGGTACATTTCCTGTTTCATGCATCACCTTAAATACAAGGTACAGTTCCTGTTTCGTGCAATACTTTAAATAGAAGGTACACTTTCCGTTCCCTGCACCACCTTAAATACAAGGTACTCGTCCTGTTTCATGCACCAACTTAACTATAAGGTACACTCCCCGTTCCCTGCACCACCATAAATACAAGGTACTCGTCCTGTTTCATGCATCAACTTAACTATAAGCTACACTTCCCGTTCCCTGCACCACCATAAATACAAGGTACTCGTCCTATTTCATGTATCAACTTAACTATAAGGTACACTTCCCGTTCCCTGCACCACCTTTAAATACAAGATACACGTCCTGTTTCATGCATAACTTTAATATAAGGTATAATTTAAACAAATTCAACAGATCCAAACAACGGGGTTCTTTTGAGTCTTTGCAGTATAATGATACAACTAAGACATACAATTTTAAATAACACCAAACATTTATAATACATCAAATACATCAAATACATCAAATACATCAAATGCTTCAACACGTCGCTGTACTTACAGTGCAATAAATGCTGATTTTTTAAATATTTTGGACCAAAAAATGTGCTGCGAACGTAGCAAATTCAGTTTTTGGTAAAATAATCTGAAATTGCACTAAAATCATCCAAAGACTCTTTCCCTAGGAATTTTGTTTTTGTTTTGACATACATTTTTTTAGTTTGTAACATTTTGACCAAAGTTTTTTACGTTTTTGGAATTCAGAAAGTTACTTTTGTGGCCTAATTTGATCAATAATTTAAAAAGTAGGTCCGATATATAAAAAATCTTTCCTAGGGAATTTTATTAAGATTACAATAAACGTAGAACGACACATTTTGATATAATAATGTTTTGGTTATCTTGACAAAACCTTAAAAAATGAGTTTCTTATGATTTTCTCCAATATGGTCATTTTTAGAGCAATTTCATGTTCATGGTTAGATTTATTGAAGCCTTCCCTTCAAGAAAATGTATACTTTTGTATGGATTATATAAATATTTAATATACATCAAGATACATTTGCACACTAATGTAACGGCACAGCACAGCGACATCCCGTCGACCCACCTAACTCACTTTAAACACCTTAAAAGTATGGCTTCATACAAATTGAAAACTCAACGTTCATACGGGATCTTGTTGCCTTATTTGCAAAACAACAATACAATTAAAATAGACCTTTTGTAACTTAACACAATACAAGGTACACTTACTGTTTCATGTATAACTTTAATATAAGGTGCACCCCCGTTCCCTGCACCACCTTAAATACAAGGTACTCGTCCTGTTTTATGCATCAACTTAACTATAAGGTACACTTCCCGTTCCCTGCACCACCTTAAATACAAGGTACACTTGCCGTTCCTTGCATTACCTTAAATAAAAGTTACACTTCCTGTTCCCTGCACCACCTTAAATACAAGGTACACTTACTGTTTCATGTATAACTTTAATATAAGGTGCACCCCCCGTTCCCTGCACCACCTTAAATACAAGGTACTCGTCCTGTTTCATGCATCAACTTAACTATAAGGTACACTTCCCGTTCCCTGCACCACCTTTAAATACAAGATACACGTCCTGTTTCATGCATAACTTTAATATAAGGTATACTTCCCGTTCCCTGCACCACCTTAAATACAAGGTACACTTGCCGTTCCTTGCATTACCTTAAATAAAAGGTGCACCCCCGTTCCCTGCACCACCTTAAATACAAGGTACTCGTCCTGTTTCATGCATCAACTTAACTATTAGGTACACTTCCCGTTCCCTGCACCACCTTTAAATACAAGATACACGTCCTGTTTCATGCATAACTTTAATATAAGGTATACTTCCCGTTCCCTGCACCACCTTAAATACAAGGTACACTTGCCGTTCCTTGCATTACCTTAAATAAAAGGTGCACCCCCGTTCCCTGCAACACCTTAAATACAATGTACTCGTCCTGTTCCATGCATCAACTTAACTATAAGGTACACTTCCCGTTCCCTGCACCACCTTTAAATACAAGGTACACTTTCCGTTCACCGCATCACCTAAAACAAGTGCAATTTAAACAAATTCAACAGATCCAAACAACGACTCCTTGACACTTACCCAACACAAACGGCATAAACTTGGCGTCATCTCACGCATACGGGGTTCTTTTGAGTCTTTGCAGTATAATGATACAACTAAGACATACAATTATAAATAACACCAAACATTTATAATACATTAAATACATCATATGTTTCATGTTTCATGCATCATCTTAAATACAAGGTACACTTCCCATCCCATGCATCATCTTAAATACAAGGTACACTTCCTGTTTCATGCATCATCTTAAATACAAGGTACACTTCCCATTCCATGCATCATCTTAAATACAAGGTACGTTTCCTGTTTCATGCATCATCTTAAATACAAGGTACGTTTCCTGTTTCATGCATCATCTTAAATACAAGGTACACTTCCCATTCCATGCATCACCTTAAATACAAAGTACACTTCCTGTTTCATGCATCATCTTAAATACAAGGTACACTTCCCATTCCATGCATCACCTTAAATACAAGGTACACTTCCTGTTTCATGCAATACTTTAAATATAAGGTACACTTCCCGTTCCCTGCATAACCTTCAATACAAGGTACACTTCCCGTTCCCTTCGTCACCTTAGAATACAAGGTACACTTCCCGTTCCCTGCATCATCTGAAATACAAGGTACACTTCCCGTGCTCGATTTTATTTTTCGTACATGAGTTAAGACAAAATCAGTTCATTTGTTTAAAACTTTTAAAAAATCATTTTATTCAGTGAATTTTGCTTTATTTCGTATTAAAACGGAATAAATATTTTGTTCTCAACTTATGTACGAAAAAATAATCGCTTCCCGTTCACCGCATCACCTTAAATACAATGTAGGGCCTACACTTCCCGTTCACCGCATCACCTAAAACAAGTGCAATAAACAAATTCAACAGATCCAAACAACGACTCCTCACCCAAACCTCGAACCTAAAAAACGGCATAAACCTTTAAACATCCTCTTATAACCTAAACTCTCACGCATACGGGGTTCTGTTGAGTATTTGCAGTATAATGATACAACAAAGACATACATTTATAAATAACACCAAACATTTATAATACATAAAATATATCAAGATACACCAACACGTCGCTGTACTTACAGCGCAATAAATGCTGATTTTTTTTTTTTGTGACCAAAAACACTTTTTTGGGGCTTAAAATTTGCTGCTAACTTTGCAAATTCATTTTTTGGTAAAAAAATCTGAAATTACACCAAAATCATCCAAAGACACTTCTTTAGGAATCAATTTTATTTAATATACGTCAAGATACATTTGCACACTATACTTTAACTGGACCGATCAAATTAAACAGCACCACGCGGCGACATCCCGTCGACCCACCTAAGTCACTTTAAACACCTTAAAATTATGACTTTATACAAATTTAAAACTCCCGTGCATACGGGATCTTGTTGTCTTATTTGCAGAACAACAATACAATTAAAATAGATCTTTTGTAACTTAACACAACATCTACCCACAC
The DNA here is from genome assembly GCA_035610835.1 of Ophiura sarsii. Taxonomy (NCBI): domain Eukaryota; kingdom Metazoa; phylum Echinodermata; class Ophiuroidea; order Amphilepidida; family Ophiuridae; genus Ophiura; species Ophiura sarsii. The sequence continues at coordinate 72,329,789 of CM069445.1, read as the reverse complement.
CTAACCAACTCACCCAACACATCACCTCTCCTTGTATTTAAACACTCTCCTCACCTATTAGGTGAGGGAGTGTTCATAAATACTTTGGTGGGGTTGGATTTTTTTTAGCCTCTGATATATTTTTTACATGATCCCCCCAAACACCGTTATTTTTTTCTTCTTGATCCCCTTTTATGGTGATTTTTTTCTTGATCCCCCTGCCCTGTATATCTAAGTTACCGAGCATTATTAGATTCGACCGCGCACGAAGCGTGTAATTGTAAAAATGTAGGTTCTTTTTTGCGCAAAGTGCGGACAAATGTACATTTTTTTTGGTATGCGCGAAGCTCCAAAAAAATATTGACTTTTTGTTTGATCCCACCTATTAATTACACTTTTTGTGATCCCCCTTTTGGGGGACATTTTTTAATCTCTGACCCCCCCTCCATTTTTCCACCCACCAAAGTTTTTATGAACACTCTCACGCATATCTGAATCCCTTTTTTCAGTATAAACAGGAAAATGAGAATGTTTTAAATAGGTCCAACCATTAAAATACATCAAGATACATCTAGCGTCCGACTTAAAGTGCAATAGATCCATACAGTGACTCCTTGACCCTTACCTAACTAAAACCCACAAACCGCATAAACATGGAATCAGCAAGCCTTCAAACACCCTCATATAACATAACTCTTATGCCAAGAAGGTTTCTTGTGAAATTCAGCATGCGTAACTTTCATTACATGACCACTGTACATTGCAATTAAAGGTAAACCATGTTGTTAAATAAGGGTCTTTAATGTAATGCAGTTGATGTGACTTCGAGTCAGTCCTATCTTGTTTTTCTTAAAGACTTTTTATTTTTTAATAACACATATATGTAGTGCACGTTTTAGTTTTAGTTTGGATTCAACTTCTTTTTTAGAGTTATGCCTATCTGTACCATGCATTATGGGTGGAAGTCAGACGACCTCCAGCTGTTAATTAAACATATGTTTTGCACTGTTTGTTTTGTAGAAAAGCTCTGTTAGCACTGTAGTGGTGCTAAGCATGCTGGACTGCACAAGAAAGCTTCTTTGCTCCTATGCATATTGGATTCTGTTGCGTCTTTTGCAGTATCATGATACAACAAACATATTGTAAATTTATAGATAAGCCCAAACATGTAATTTACACCAAATACATCAGAATACATCACTATACGTGATACTTAAAGCTCGATAAACAAATGTAACAGAATCACACAACGGCAGTTCGAACCTTATCCACTTCGCACCCACACACGGCATGAATAGTATGTCACTAAGCTTCGAACACCCTCCTATAACCTAACTCCTATGTACAGGATTCTGTTGCATCGGGTTCAAGACATTGAAATTACATACGCATATGGATGCATTTTGTCACAAAATGATGATGCCCAGAAGGCATCGCATCGCATCGCATCGCATCGCATCGCATCGCATCGCATCGCATCAAAATACATTACATTACATTACATCACATCAAATTATATACATTACATCACTAGCTATAGTTCAATCAGTTCCATATTGCTGAGCGTTCTTAAAACAGCAAATTAATATTACAAGAGCTGAAGCTCACAGGGCGCACCGTACATCATGTGTATCAAAATCTCGCGTGTGCGCTTGGATTACATCTGCGCCCGGAGAGATATTTTTGTAACTTTTTAACAATTTTTGTAAATGAATATCCAACAATATTTCCAATGGATTGCATCGATCATTTATGATATCGTATGCCAATGAGTAGCTTATTCCAGTACCATTGCAGTTGACGTCTTATTTGTTAAACCTGTTTCAAAGTAACGAAATAAACATTTGAATTAATAATGTCGCAAGATCACAAGAATATATCTTCAAAGCATTATGTTGTTGCAATAATGTACTTTATATAACAGTGTAATTATACATACATGGGATGTAACTTATAGTTTATCCGACGCATTATATTCCGTCAAAGACATGATAAACTATACTACACTATCCCTTCAATCGGTATTCAGATCAACTTAATTCCAATCAAATTCTATTCAATGGGTTTAAATACAAGGCTTACATATTTTAAAAGAAACCATTTTACAAATTAGCCTATTAAACCAAGCAGCGTCCCGCGTCAGCTCTCTACCCGTCAAGTTGGACGAAGGATATATACACAACGTTTTAGTTTATTTGTGGTCATCAACATCAACAACATCTTATGTTGGATGGTTCTTGGTAGAAATGGGATTACTGAGTAGTCATTTTAGGACCGACTATACCTATCTGTTTGTCTAATGGCCGACTTTCAAACTTATCTAGGGTCTAATTTCTAAACATTTCTGAACATCCGGGGGGGGGGGGGGGTGATACGGCTTTATATTATATATAGGCCATTCTGGCCATTTCTTTCAAAAACTGGTAAGTTTTAGGGTCCATTTTCGCAATATTGAGGTACCCGATACTGATCACTTTGATCAGCTTTCCTAACTTATTTCACATCAAGGTTATCTGACATTACTTACTTAATGGCTTCAAAGCCATATCGGTTGAATGACTAGCCATGGTGATGTTCTCAACGCGTCTACTGAACTTCTTGCGGAAAGCTTTAGAAACCTTAATTTGAAAAATAATCCAAAGAAACAATATTATCAGCCAGAAATGAGGTATTGTGCTTTTTGAATTCACTAAAATGAAATGGGACGTCAAAGGACTTACAATGTCCTCATGTAATTGCAGTTATTGTTTGAAAATTATTTTTAATTATGACAAATCCAAGTTGATTGATGTATAATGATAATTTTCCTATAATTTCTATTGAACAATCCTGATGAAATTGGACCAAGTTAAAGTACAACTATTTATTGATAGCGTTGCTCTAACGCCTATCAGACGTTTTTACACGCAACTGGAGATTCAAAATAGGGGTAAGTTGTTGTTACTCATTTACTGCATTTAATCATTCTTTGAGGATTGGAACAAAATATAGAATGATTCAGGAAAGCAGTGAAAACTACTTTTCCATTGGTGTTAGATGATTTTTGAGCCCTATCATCTAACACCACAAAAAAGTGGTTTTCATTATTTCTCTTCAAAATATGTTGTATTGGCATAAAACAACACACCAAAACATTAAAATTCCAAAATAATAGAATTCGGAAGAATTATTTGATTGTTGTTTGATACTCGAAATTTGAATTTCTTGTATCGATAGATAGGAAATATTTATTTGTTGAACTATATAACTTACATCTACATCCATAAGGCACTGGAATATGAAGATGAATACACCCTGGAAAAATAAAATAAAATATGTGTCATTAACATTACTGCTCATCCTGTACTTGACATTTGCCTTAATGTGAATATCTATAAATAATTGAACAAATACATAGATACATATATATAATAAACGTGATCATACCTGGCTTGTATTCAAAATAACAAACACATAGGAAAAGAATACGGCGGATGTTTCATCAAACTGCAGCATTCCAAAGATCCATGTAGTGCCTAACATAGGTAACAGAATGACGAGTGCACGGATGCTAGCTCTACATGATCAGAAAGAAAATTGTGAAACAAAATTACCTTTTTTTAATATTTATATGAGTAATTTAGAAAACAATTTATCAAGCGCTGGTAAGGAGCTTTGATTGGAAGTTCTCAAACTAAAGTTATCTCTGGTAAGTTTGCTAGATTGTTTTAGATTGAAATCAACATTTAAAAAACCCCATAAAAACTAATTATAGGCTTACCTAAATCGTTGCATACCAGATTTGTCTTGATTTCGTTTAAGCAACAGAAATGTTTCTAACGTGGCATATAAAATGGCTAAATTGAGCTGAAAATATAATAATCAAAGAATTAAAATCAAAGATAGTATTACAATATGATTGAGAAACGTACAACTTATTTTTCCTTTTAAACTTGTCAATCCAGTATAATATAATATAAATCGGGAGGTCCTAGATTCTGGACTGTACTAGTATCGTCCGATCGTTCGATACTGGTACAAAGTTATCGGACGACACTGGCGCATATAAAATGCATATAGCAATTCATTCAGTGCATAATTCACATAACGGTTGAGGCGTCTCATTAGGCCTCATGTCGCAAGGGAGTTTGCATAAAATACTGAAAACCGCATAAAATATGCAAATTCACATGAAAACCCCTGAAGTTGCATTAAAACTGCGAAAATACACACAATCGCATACAAATCTGCAAAGTGTTTTTTGTGTGCGGAACCTGTAAATACTTAATGCGATTTTTCATGTTTTATGAGATCTCTCGTTTTTCCCTTGCGACACGGGGCCTCTCATGCTGAAAAGTATTAAAGTAAAAAAGTACCGTTGATAATGGATTTTGTATTATTTACATTTTCGGAATATCAAAACCCTTATACCTACCAGAAACACCAAGACAACCGGACCAACAAAGGCATACACAATACCATGAGAAATTGGTAGCCAGCATCTGAAAGAATGATTGTAAGTATGTATTCTCAGTATCAACTATAAGGCATATACTATGATATACTATGATATAGTGACATCGAAAGGTAACTTTACTAGGGTAATCATGGTAACATCGACAGGAAATGTCGACAGTATAGGAACGAGTGGCAAGATTTATAGATTAGAGCAAATCTGAACAAATTTAGACCTTTTTGTAGAATTAAGGCAAACAAACTTATTTTTTTCACATCCTATACATTTTGTTTTTAGTTTGTTCCCGCAAAATATCTACTTCTTCAAATATCTTTCAAACCCAACCACAAGGGTCATGTAAATAATAAATTTGCGTTATTTATTGTAAAATTAGAGAATCTAAACTGTTAATATAGACTAGACTTACATTCCATTGGTTCCATACTGGCGGTATCGAATAGCAATGGTACATATGGTTATCGGTAGAGGAACACCTGGCAAAGAAAAAACCCAACAAAGAATGCTTTTATGGTTTTCACTCACCATAGGAATCCAGCAAACGCAATTGGTAGAATTTGGCAGTTCTCACATTTCACGTTTGGTAAAACGTTTTTTACACTGCAAAGGGTATTACATAATAATTCCTGATTTCCTGTAAGCTTGTATGGGGCACAAACACCTATTTCTATGGTTCCCAATTCACTAGTGGGACAAATTCATATCTTATCTTTTGGTTTAGGGTTTCAACACATTATCTTAATTAGTTCTATTTCGTAATAAAATGATATCTAGGAAAATTCGGAGAGTCACAGATATTCTGACGCGTATTTTTGTCAGTTCTATCAAACGGTGCTACATAATGGGCTCCCGGAATGGGCTTCACTTATCGGGCTCATAATGAAATATCATAATGATAAATCTAACTCCATGCAAATCCCATGCATGCAGACGGCTTAAGGGAACATTTGAACACCCATCGGGATCATAATGATATATCTTACCCCATCCAAATCCCATGCATACAGACGGCTTCAAGGACCATTTGAAGGTTGGTTTCACCTTTGTATACAAGAATGCTCCCTCTAACAACATCCACATAAACACTGTCAAGTAGAAGTAGTGCAAGAGCACTGTCACTGCGATGTAGGCATTCTGGAAAAATTGAACATTATTTGATTTGATTAATTTATATACAATATGATACTTTCATTGTCACATGACATTGTTCTATTTTAGTGTGTAGTTGAAGCTAATAAAATTACTCTCCTATAAATATTTCCGTAAAAGTAAGTCAAAAGAATTTAAGAAGTACGAGTATGAAATTATTTGAGAGATATAATACATAAATTAACATATGAATGCATAAGATAATAAGGCATCAGTATTAAGAAGTCCTTCAAATGACATATTGTATATACTTTACCTTTGGTTTTGTATCAATTCCAGATACAAATATGAGTTGACCAATCAGAAGGCTGATAACAAGGTTGGCATGTATGATGATACGAGCCTTTTTGTAGAGCCTGAAAAGATGATAAATACAAGGCACAGTCTAATTTGCTGATGAAAGGAAATTAATGTACATCGCTATAACTGGAGAAACTGGTCGTTAGCCGCTTGTTAAAACTACTACATTTTCAGCACATGTGTATGATTCGCCTTGCCCATGTCCTTTTTAATTCAGCAATAATATTATGTCAGCAAAGTGTTGGGGACCTTGCTGACGACCTCGCCTCCTTGGTGTAGAACCTAGGGCCAAATATGAATACCGTATATGTTTGGTCAATTTGAGTCCCCGCACTTTCCCCCTAAAAATTCCTGGACAGGCCACTGTACATCGATGATGTAGCTTCACATTATTACCAGTGATTATTTATTTTATCGACATTAACACATACGATTAATATGTTAGATGTCGGATGTTTTATCGTTATCTCGAACGAGTACTTTAATGTTCGAATCCTGAAGCGTGAAAGTCCGACTTTCATATTAGAAATAGTTATAATCTGTCCATCCCACAAATATAATACTTACCTAAAGGCTCCATATATTCCTAATGTCAGGATGAGACAAACACTCGAGATGATAATGCCAACTATGGTCAGGTAATGTAAGGCATCCTGGTGCTTCTGTGGAATCTCAATCTGTTAAGTCAATGAATTTCATCAACATTCGGTGTCATTAATAGAATGATTCATATATTTATATTTCATTACCATACTCATATACCGTATGTATTTAACATACTTGTATAGCTCTTATTCTAGTAATTCATTACCATGTATTAAACGAATTACATAGGGTATAGCCTTTTCCCCAGTTTTTGTCTGATCAATACCTACTTGAATTCGTTATGATTTGCTATATAAAATATAACGAGAAACAAGGTCAAATACATAGCGGTTAATGTTTGTAGGGCCTATTCATTAAAAGAATGAAGTAATAGGACACAATAGGACAAGAGGTAGGAGGATATCAAACGGCAAAGAGGCAAAGCTTCAATAGAAACCTAATGAAGTCACATGTATTTCAAAAGTAACAGACCAGTGAAGGTTCATAATACACTGATTCACCCAGGCTTTCGATTTGTCAATACCTGCCAGAGATCATCGCCTACTTTAACAAGAAATATGTACCATTTCAGGGTGCTAGATTGCTTTTCTGATACATGGCACCAACATTATTAGCCTGTGCAGTTTTAAGGAGACACTTTATGGAGACAATTGCATGTGTGTCTAGTTTTGTTTTCTGAAGAATCAAGCAGTTTCAAATCCAACAAAGAACGAGGTTTCTCATGTTTGATGCATACTTGCAGACATTTCAGTGAGTCGAATAGCGCGCGTGCATAAATTCGATCGATAATATATGTGCATAATCTTGAAATATGTTTCAAACTGCATTGCTTTTCATAATTCTTTTTGGACCATTTAGGATAGTCTTTTGTTACAAACGGGATATTGAAAGCACAAAGTGACATGAAATTTGTCCCTTGAGTAGTAGTAGTACTAGTACACATACTGACCGGGTGGTTAACCACCTTTGGCAGTAATCATTGACTCAATGCAGTAATTCACTGCCTTTTGGCATTTTGACCTATAACGTCTAAATCATGAAACATATATCGCGCCAAATATTTTACAGAAATAATGAGAACAATATGGGGTTTCTTCTGATATCAAAATATGTGATTGGCAAAAAAACACACAAAAAAACCCCCTAAAGTGATCGGAACATTCACCTTTAAATGTCTATGTCAATTCGAAGTTATGACCTCTCTAACTTTCTTTTTCTCGGTATTTATATGCACAAAATTAGAATAAGACTTACGTCTATTATCTGCATAAGAACAGCAAAGCTGGTCGTGTGATTACACGAGCAGACTGCACGTGACATATTGTACGAGATGATACAACCTTCGTCGGACCAAAATCTGTGGGTTAAAACAGATGAACGTGTTAGTAGTGTATTTTTATTTGGTTAACATAGTAACTGTAAAATGGGCATCATCATTTAATATTACAAAGCTAACAGCCGATTCCAGCATCAATAACTTTACAGAGCAACCTGCCATTCTACTAAAGGCTCGTTTAAACTAGGCCAAATTATTACCAAATTTAAAATATCAATATCATAACATGTAGGCCTATCATCCTAGATATTAAACACTAGGTATGTGGTGACAGAAGTAACTTATAGTCATATTGCCTGCTGGTTATTATATTGTAGATGACGCTATTGATCTATCAATCTATTATTATTATCATTACGCATACGCGTCCTGTTATTTACGCATGCGCAATATTTTAAAGTATTGTTGATGTATGCAATGTATAAGATATGTATCTGCAGCTAAATAATAATTTAAATTACGGGTTTTGTGCTGTTGGTTTGTTTGTTCATGGGTATTGCGAGTGCTGCTACAGCTAATGTATGTATTGAGGGGAGGGTTGGGTGTGTGTGGGGTCGGGCTGTGTGATATTTTTTTCAGTGCTGCTTTTGTGTATTTTATCAGTTACTATGTAGTATGTATATATGTATAATTACTATTTTACTGCTGGTTTTTGTTCAACATATTTGTATCTAATGTATACATTGAACAGCGCACTGGTCCTTTGGAAATGCGCTTCATAAATCCTTATAATAATAATAATAATAATATAGGAGTCCCCTATTGCAAAATTAATAGTATCCTTTCCCTGATGATACTCTGAATACCGTAATAATTGCCAACCATTGTTTCGCTTTTTAAAATCAGTTCTTTAGTACTTACCCATCATGATCGTAATAGTAACACACTGGATTCATCTTTGTTGCTCCTGTGATGTCGATAGTCTGTGATGTTGGAAGCACGTGAACAATAAACAGGAATATTCACATCATTAAATAAGTGTTTATATGATTAATAAGATGACTTCACGATGTTTATGATAATATGCTATATAGCGCATTATCCTGATCAAGTCACCTCTTCATTGGATGTTTAGAAACATTGCAGCTGCAGATTTAAAGGTATTGCCGTATTCTTGGGATCAGATTGCGGCGTTTGTATTTTTGATTTTGTTTAATAATTATAACAAACAACCTACTTTCTATTTTCTTTTTACGATAGTGCATTAAATACACGCGCCTTAATATATAATACAATGTCCACATAAGGACAGTTTAATCATCAAATAAATTAAATTACATTGAATATGTGGCTCATGTAAAGGCTACATATTTGACAAACGATTACAGTTACATGGTTTGGAGGAGTACGAAATGGAAGTTATTTGATTGCTCAAGCTTTCGTCAAAATCCTCATCGTTTTAACGGCTTTGGTTCAAAACTGATGGTCATATTGGAAATGAACATTGTCATGGTTCTATTCTGAAATTAGGATCATGCTAAAGGGAACACAAGTATACAAAGTACCAATCAGTTAAACTAAATCATAAATTGCTTTCACATAAGTTGGATGGAGAATTTATATATAATTTATATTAAAAATAATACAATTGTGTGAGTGTAGATTGGAGAAGGGGGCAACCTTAGGACTATAAAAAGCAATAGCTTTTCAAATATTGTTCAATGAGCAAATCGCAATTTTACAACATTCCAACCGTAATTATACCTACCTCGGATATCAGGTCAAAGTTTATACCGACACTTCCATTTTGAAGAGAAACAGGTTTACCGGAATTGTCGATTAGATTTATGCTGATGATTCTGCTGCCAAATGTATACGAATTGACGACACCCAGTTCCTTCTTGCTATCTACGTCTGTCTTTGAAAGCTTTATATGTTCGTGTGCCGTTTTCAACACACCCACAGCTATTTCAGATCCTATTTATGAAAAAGGGTATTGATGTTGAGAAGAAAATGTGGAGTTTTTGAAAAAAGAAAGAAACTAGCCACTAGATACAGAAACAAATATGATGTGATACTATGAAAAAGTCAATGTGCCACTTCAATCTACGATCTTATTTTAATTTGACACGATCTTATTTTAATTTGATCAGCGTATGAGCACACCGAACAACATTTGGCTGCACCAGTGACTGAATGAAACTTAAACGTAATAGAACCAGCTCGATGCAATAATTCACAAGAGGTCCTTACTTTGGATAATGGGTACAGACAATGTCTGAGGATTGTTTGAACTTACCATAGTTAAATACGTTTGATGACAAACTCACTGCAGTTATTGATTTGCCGACGTTCACAGTAAACTCGCGAGATTCCTTGGTAATTGAAAATGATTTTAAAACTGAGGATACGAGAGAAAGGGGAGTTAAAATAAAACCGAAGTATATATAAGGTATTCTAAGAACACGTTCATTGTTACTCCTTGTACCCATGTTGAGCCCAACAAGTTAAGAACCACTCCTATTCCGATAATGGCTGTCAACTACGGTAGGATTAATATTATGCAGTTTTTTTATATTTAATCTTGGTATTTCCTTAGATAGGTGGATTGTGATAGTGAAATAGCATAGTTGTAGTTATGCAAGTTACTAGTGAAACTGATGACCTGATATTGTTAATGCAATGTTTCCATAAAAAAACATCAGACGCTGACAAGATATAGCCTGGTGCGGAAAGAAAGGTAAGGAGGAGCAATCAACTATTTTAATAGGGGTGTGGCATTTGGTTGTACAAAAGTGGGAATTTGGTGACTGACTTATGTTGAATATTAATGGGACTCTAGAAGTGATCTTTTGCAAAAATTAAAATTGTGTCTTTGGAACTGTTTTGGTAAAATCACCGACTTAATTAACAATGCAAACAATGAGGATTTAAAACTGAAATGTAATGGTTTCCAGTTTTGGGAACAACTGGTCATAGAAACTGAAGTAAAAGTATAAGCATGATAATGGTGTCTTTCAAACTTTCATGGGGTTGAAATGAGGACATATGAATATCGAAAGCTCACCAAAAGAGTCTGTCTCCATAGATATCGATTCGTTCTTCGCTGACACAAGCAAGAAAGGCAACTGATCCCACTCACGTAAAACGCTTCCAACATTCTATTTAAGGTAAACAATAGACAAATTACGTCAATAAACGTAATCTTTATAGTTTCGGTTAAGTGGGGGCAGAATTGCCTCGAATCAGGTCAAAAGATGAATAATTGTGGCAAACTAGACCCTTTGACCGAGCAACTCTACCCGTTGACCATGCCGATCAACCCAAACCGTGATTTTACCGTATTAGAAACAAGTTTCCCGAATAGCACGCATGCTTCAATCGTCAGTTTTTGTAAAAGGTGAAGTGATAATATATAGCCTACAACGACCAACGAAGGGGCTCTAGTCAAAACTATTGATCCGATGTGAAATCAACGGTATAAATAGTTCTGTAATGCCATACCCAATGCTTCGAAAACTGCCATTCCATTTATGATTTAGCGTGGCTTTAGTGTTCATTTCGTTCTGCGTGATTCACGTACACTGCATTGTTAATCGTGGTTCATAGCCAAACTATGGTCACCCTCAAGCAAACCAGAGCGTGATACGCGTTGAAGGTATGGTGTCATTTACCCTGGTGGCGTTCACACGAGGCAACTCAATTCAATTTATATGCCTATTTAGGTCTAAATAACTTTTGTGGTATGGACGTTAATCATAATTGGCGCACTTACGTCAAAAAGAGGGCCGTGCTATCCAACTGAGCATGCTCAGAGCAATAAGTGCACCGAAAACGAGGCTAGCGAGGTAGCCGAGACGAGAGTGATGTAGTTTTTCAATGGGGTGAACTTTGCACTAATCATAAAAATGCTTCATACTTCTGAGCTGTTTAATATTTGACCTTATTACATTCGTGAAATAAACTTAAAAGTATAAACGATCTATTCCATTTGAAATGAAATGTTTGCTAGTAACCGACACTATCTAGGAAAATGTAGAAGTTTACAGTTCATTATATTGCAGTAAAAGTACGAGATTGTATGTTTATCGGCGTGATATTGAGTATGTCTCACTCTTAAGACATAAAATCGCCAATTATAAATAACGTCTATTGAAGCACACACTACAATTTTGTCATTCGACGTCCTTTATATCAATCAAATAAACACGAATATATTGAAGGATTACTACTTACAATGCTATCCAACGATTCGAGTTTCTTCAAGAATTTCTTCAAATGATAGTGCGCCACGTTAAAATCTGTACATATATTCAAATCGTACAAGTTACTCTTTCAACTTAGTAACAACAATAATTACATTACGTTAATACTACAAACAACGATTTAAAGGATAATAAGTAAATAACTATAACGTGTAATACGGTATCGAATCATATAGTAAATACAGGAGTTGTAAGATTTTGTTTTACATATTCCTCACCACAAGTTATCCCATAAGGATCAGGTGTCCATATTGCTTAAGTATTTACATCTACTAGGCACGTAATGTTTGTCTTTCCAATAAGATCGTAACCGTCCGTGCACGAGATAATCAAAACGGTTCCGCCAGAAACATACAATTTAAATTCCTTCATTATTCATACAATATTCCTATTAGATCATAACCCTCTTCACCATAAACTGTTGATACGGTTCCACAGGCATGAGTGATCATATTCTGTTATATTAAGTGCATCATTGTCACACGCAGAATAAAATGTTGAACCTATTCGCAGAAAAGGTTCACCGTTTCAAGGACACGTAAAATCTTACCACAAATTGTAGTAGCTTCAGGATTTGGAATCCATATTCCGTCATTATTCACATCTGATGCGCACGTAATGTTTGCTTCTCCAATAAGATCATAACCTTCATTGCACGAGATAATTACAATGGTTCCGCCAGCATGATCCGGTTCTGTTGAACTAAGTGAACCATTATCAGGAACAGTAAAGGTTTTACATCTCTGAACTGTTGGATAAAAGCATGATTTGCGTTTTAAAACAAATTGACTTAGAGCTTTATGACCGTATATATTTGAAACCCTAATCTGATAATTATAATAACAGAGCGTAACATTCCTTACCGCAATTTGTATCACTAGGATTAGGACGCCATATTCCTGTATTATTCACATCTGATGTGCATTTAGTATTCGCCTGTCCAATAAGATCATATCCTTCATCGCAGCTGATCAGTATTAAGGTTCCTCCGGCGTGATCAGATTCTCCTAAATGAACTTCACCATTATCGGGCGCAGTAAATGCGTTGCACCTGGGAACTGATGGATAAAACGTTGATTTGTGTTAACAAGTTAACTAAAGTTAACTAAAGGATAACTTTTGAGGGTTTATAACTTAATCACAAAGAGTTAGGAAACTTCTAAGGACATATGACCATGTCTTACCACAAGCTGCATCAACAGGACTAGAGCTCCACATTCCATTGTTATTCACATCTGATGTGCATTTAATATTCGCTCTTCCTATAAGATCATAGCTTTCACGACAGGATATCGTTATTAAGGTTCCACCAGCGTGGTCTAATTCTGCTGAGCTGACTTCCGGTATAGCGGCACCGTTATCTGGTGCAGAAAAAGCCTCACACCTAGGAACTAATGGACAAATCGATAAAAAATATGTTCACTTTTAGCAAAAGGGAACACTTTACTTGCAAGATTACATCTATGCCAACGTGCAAGGTTTACCACAGTCTAATCATGTATAAATGTTTAGTAACTTGAATATTGAACAAATCAAACCTTCGAATAACGTAAAGCCTCAATATTAGGACTGCAAACTTCTTCATGTGTCACATTTGAATTGTACAAATGTTTTCACAAATGTCTATACTTTGAAACCCTAATCTGATGATTATAATATTAATAGAACTTAACATTCCTTACCGCAATTTATATCATTAGGATCAGGACTCCACATTCCTGTATTATTCAAATCTGATGTGCATGTAGTATTTGCCTGTCCAATAAGATCATATCCTTCATCGCAGCTGATCAGTATTAAGGTTCCTCCGGCGTGATCAGATTCTCTTAAATTAACTGTACCGTTATCGGGCGAAGTAAACGCGGTGCATCTGGAAACTGATGGATAAAACGTTGATTTGTGTTAACTAAGCATAAATATTACAAACAGGAAATTACTAAGAACACATAATTATATCTTACCGCAAGTTGTATGAGCAGGACTAGGACTCCACATTCCTTTGTTATTTACACCTGACGCGCACGTAGTATTTGCCTGTCCTATAATATCATAGCCTTCATCACAGGAGATCGTTATTAAGGTTCCACCCGCGTGGTCTAATTCTGCTGAGCTGACTTCCGGTATAGCGACACCGTTATTGGGTGCAGTAAAGGTCTCACACCTAGGAACTAATGGAAAAATCCATAGAATATTATTTTCACTTTTAGCAAAAGGGAATCCTTCATTTGGAAGATTACAACTACGCTAACGTGCTAGGTTTACCACAGTCTGATACTGTATAAATGTTTAGCAAGTTGATTATTGAACAAATTACAGCTTCGAATAAAATAAAGCCTTAATATTAGGACTGTAAATTTCGTCGTGTATCACATTTGATGGTAGAGTGATAATACGGTTCCACGGGAAAATTACAGACCCTATAGATCTTAGTTATACAGTTAGTTATCGAGGATTCTTCCTAACCACAAGTTGATTCTTCAGGATTTAGACTCCAAACCCCTTCATTAGTCATATCTGATGCGCATGTAATGATTGCATTTCCAATAAGATCATAACCTATCTCGCAGTAGATCGACATTAATGCTCCACCAGCGTCATATGAAAACTTACAATTAAATCTCCAAATCGCTGTATATCTGGGATAAAATCATGAATAAGGTTTGTAAGAGTGATACTTAAGTTTACTAATGGCTTGGGCCGCGTACATAAACCCTATGAATGACATGGCCACATTATTAAAAAGTTAGGTAATATGGATTAACAACAAATAATAGACAAATATACACTGACAGTAACCAGTGGCAAAGCAAAGAGGATTTTAAAGACACCACTGACTGCCGGTATAACTATACTGTTTCAAATTCAAATGAATTCTCTCATCACATTACTTATTACTAGTAGTCATTATATTGTACTTACTAATTGTCACGTTGATTGTAATATACAAGTTATCTGTAGAATGTTGAGTTGCAACGCCATCTACACTAAAGAGAGCACGGCAGGTGATTTCTGCTGTTCTGTTGTCAGTTGACAGAATCATACGGGACCATGTGTCTGTTACGTCGAAGAGATTATCATCGTCATCAAATATAGCAGGCTCGTTATCACCTTCATCTCCTAATATCTGAGCTCCACCATCATAGTAAAAGTCAATATTAAGAACATCACGTTGCACACTTGATGGAGAACCTGGACATGTCCCTACATCTGGACTTCCTCTTTGATTCAAGGGATCCACGGGGTTGACGTTAAATATGGTACATCGGAACTTGTAGCTCTCACTGACTCCAAGATCCAGGTTTGTGCCATGAACCAGTGTGGTGTATGTGTCATTGGCACCTGTTTGGTAGTCAAGCTGGATTCCTCCATTTCCGGCACCAGGAGTAGGAAATTCTTATAACACAAAACGACAACGAAGTCTAAATAATATTTCAAGAAATTTTTCTCAGCCTTACTGAGACTCTCAGTCTCAGTGTGTACATTACTTTCTTATAACTTCCTTAAACTAATGTGATTAATTGTGATTCATTTTAATTCTAGTCTCCTATAAAGTGATAGTGTTGATGAGAAAGAGCACCGGTTTTAGAATAAGTGACAAATATTACCACAGTGTGGAGTTTTTTTACTTAATAATATCATGTTAAATACTCACTCCAAATCTGAAAGGTGATTCGTACAGCAGTGCCAGCAGAATTAACAGTGTTATATGCAGTACATTCTAGATAGCCACATTGAAGACTTCCGAACGTCACATTTGCGGGTACCAGCGTGTATTCTCCTGTAAAACTATTAGCAGTACAGTCAGGGATAGTTATTCGTGATTGATCATATTCAGTGGTACCTATTTGACCACCATCGGCATCATTTACCGTCCATCGGATATTAGCCTCTGGATCTGAAGACACTGTACAATTAAACTTGTATTGTAGACCTTCAATTAGTATCGCATTCTCATCACCAGGGTAACCATCCTGGTCATCATTGTTGGTTCCTGCATCATCTATTAAAAGCGCTGGTGTTCGTGGACCAACTGGATAATTATGAAATACAAAAAATTATAATTATAATTATGTTCATCCATTTCATAGGTCAATATTGAAGTCATTTAACGAAAATAAATCTGACCTGCAATTCTGATTTTAGCTCCGTGATTGTATTGAATGCATCATTCTCTATAACTTCTCAGTATTTGATTCACAATAATATTCTTTATTTACTGGGAATTCGCATTTCCACTCTAATTGTTTCCTTTTCTGAATTGGTTGCGGTGAAGTTGTTAAAGGGGCACAGAGAGCTTTCACAAAAAATGAAATTCAATATTTTCACATTTTTTAGATAGATGATATACATAGAAACCCTCTCATATAAGATAAGATTTCTTCAAAAAAAAATAAAGACATTTCCTCAGCATTTCCGAAGGTATATTAGTGCTTTTCCTCTTTCTTTTTTTGATTTTGGTTAAAAGTCACCACCAATTCAATCAGGGAGGCCATGACTAAGCATGTAAACAGGTAAAGATCAACTTTACTAACAGGTGCTGTTGACATAGACGATAAAGAAAGTTATTTGTTTTGGAGAATAGTAATAGTAGTGCCTCACTGTATTTCAAGGCCAAAACGTTTCAGCAAAGCATATAAACAAGTAGTGTTTCAGGAATAGCTTGCTGTACTACACAATCCACATAGTACGTTGTTCCATTAACCAGGTATACTGGGTTCGTTAGAAATACAGCTGTTCCAGGTTGGTTCGGAGTATCTGATATGTACGTAATCATGTAATGTCCCTTAACTTGCGGTGTGTTATAGATACGAAAACAAATATTAATATTTACGAACAGTTTATCGAATTTGTTCCTCTTGGTAAACTAGAACTAATGAGAAATTGAACTCATAATACAGGACTAATCAATATCAGGATCGGTAATGTTAACGATATGCCATGTCTAACTACTTACTTAAAATTCTGACTTCAACTCCAATTGTTTCCTGTTCTGAATTGGCTGCGTCGAAGTTGTTAAGCAGAACATTTGCGTCATTACCGGCATTACAACTTAGCATGTGACCACAGTGAGCAGTATAATCAGCGACAAAGCTGAAACTAGCCGACAGTTGACGTCTGCTTAGCGTTCCATTAGTCACATCTATAAATGACGTTGATGGAGTTTCTTCAGTAAGAAGAACTAAATTTAAATCGGCAGTGATGCCAGGTTCAGGAATAGCTTGTTGTACTACACAATCCAAATAGTACGTTGTTCCATTAACCAGGTATACTGGTTTTGTAAGATCTACTGCGGTTCCGGGTTGGTTTGGAGTATCAGAAATGTACATCATCATGTTATCTTCATTAACTTGTGCTGGATAATAGATAAGAATAAACTTTGGTATTAAAGAACAGTTTATAGAATTTCCCTGTTTGTAAACCAAATGAATGATATAAATGAATGAACCATTTACCGAGGAAATCATACATACCACTCTCATGACAATCAAATTGACAGATACTTGCCTCTTACATCCAGTATTACAAACTGTTCAACAGTTGTATTGGTATATCCATTATCTACCCTGACAAAGATGCTTTTATTATTATAAAGGTCATATTCTATCGGCAGATCAGTTCTTCTTAAATCGTTTTCGGCTTCATCACATTGACCAGTAGTAGAACCTTCGCGATCCTTTATGGTAGTTTCAAATGTCCCTAGATAATCCTGACGATTCCAAACAAATTCTAGATCTGGATCAACCCCATCAGTTATGGCGTTAAAAGCGTAGCCGATTCCATGTAAAACAACAAGTTCCTTTTCATTAAGCATGGTCATTGAATTGGTTAGAGCTGTGGTATCTGGTCCTGATAAGGCAGCAGCATTGCTGCCAGTTTTAAAAAGGTAAAGATCAACTTTACTAACAGGTGCTGTTGACATAGAAGATAAAGAAAGTTATTTGTTTTGGAGAATAGTAATAGTAATGCCTCACTGTATTTCAAGGCCAAAACGTTACAGCAAAGCATATATAAACAAGTAGTGTACTCACTTCTGACCAGTAGTGTTGTACTAGCAGTACGTCGAGGCTCAATAGGTTCTGAGGTGCACGTCAAGGACATTCCGCAGTCTGTTACAGCATATTTATATGATGTGGATCTCAGTGTAGAGAATGTGTCAGTGAGATTATCTGTTGTGTCAAGCCATTCGATTTCAGTGTCATCAGGTAAGATTCCTCTTCCCTTAAGGTCCCATCTAACACTTGCCACTGGATGAGCATTTGTCGCAACACATGTTAATACAATTTCTTCCCCGACATCTACGATTGTGGTTGTGCCCACTGTATTACCGGGTACAGGTGGATTAGTCCCATTTATATTTCCGACATACATTGTAATTACATCCGGTGCCACTGTTTATAATTGAAAAAGTAAATAATTGTTATTGGAATTTAAATAGAGCAATAATATATACTGTGATTTAATATATTTTAGCATCAGCGTTTCAGAAATCATTAAAAGAAGGAGGATTAACGCGGTTAAATTATGTTTTGTGGAAGATTGGCATGCATTTTAAAAGTAGAATCAGATATTCATGAGATTCTACACTTACCATTGCACTTTACACCAGCATCTTGAAAATGGTTACAGTACTGATTTCCCCAGCCCCAACCTCCTTGCGCACATTCAACCAGATTGCCTTCATTCCCTTTGCAGGCAACACCGCCTATCCATATGTCCAGATCCTTGTCCAAACTCGAGACCCACAGTTACTTGGGCATTATCAAATGGTAGCTGAAGGTAACGGCATACCACTGTAGCATCATCTGCATCCCAGTATTTATTACAAATTGCACCCCATACGTTGTTGTGAAATACTTCCACTCGTCCTTCATATCTATTGCTCCCACCGACTAAATGCAATTGGATAGGACCTGTAAAAATGTGGGATTATTTTCAGAATTAAAGTTATCATAATAAAAATCATTTTAATATCAACTTAAATTAAGTCTTTTAAAAAGGGAATCTAGCATTACATTCATTAAAATTGATATATACTCTCTTTGAAATATTTGTTTTTTACCTGGATAAACTACTCTCTATTTCATAAAACGCAGCACTATGTTAACACACAAACAATTGGATTGAATATCTTTGAATACATTAGCTACGAGCGTTTAACCAATCGATATGAAACTCATACAGCGTGTTTTTATTAAGCAAACCGGCTTTTACCCGTCTTATAAAAAGCAGGATAAAAGCCGGTTGCTCGTGTGAGAGACGTGTTTTTATTGCAGTACGATAAACAAACTTGCCGGCTGCCGCTGACCTCATTATAATAAATGCCAGTGAAAGGTCGTAAGCAGGTCACTCGCGATAGCATTGTGATGACTATACCCATTTCCGCTTACCATCGGCAAACGCGCTGAGCTGGAACCTTGCGTGTTTATACTGACGAAAGACTGCTTTTCCTAACCGGTTTCAACCGCTATTATCCTTGGTTTCGAAGGATAAAAGGCATCTAAAATCCAGGAGAAAAAAACCGGTATGAGCGGGCAAATGCCGGTGGTGGTGTGTTTTTACTGGGGGATTTTAATCCGTTAGCAGTCATATGCCTGCTTTTTTTCTTCAGTAAAAACACGCTGATAGTCAAGTTCACTTTTGGGTAAGAACACACATGATATACTAAATACATCCACTCTAAGTTTGAAATTGTATTATGTTCCATGTTTTGCTTTGACATCAAACTTATGTTCTTATATCAACCCCAACAGTATCTTAGTATCTTATCCTCACCACAAAACACCCATCACACCACCCACCCCACCCTTATCCCAACATACCCACATCACCCCATATATCCTCACACTCACACCCCACACACTCCCACCCCCACCCCACACCAACCCCTATCCTAAAACCGCCAAAACGCAACCCTACATAACCCTCACCGACCACTTCACACACATCCACCACAAACCTCACACACCCTATCCTCCCTCACTCCCCAACCACCCCTAAACTCTCGAAATACTAATATAAAATATTTTTGATCCATATTTCCATTCTTTAATTATGACAGATCTAAAATATTAAGTTCGTCAAATTATTTGCAATGTCGTCAAGAGTATATTTCAATAATCGCAACATATCGTTGCGGGCGTGATTGCATAGCGCTGGCGAAAGTAAATGTAGTCAAAAACAATTAAACAAATTACGGCACAATCGCGTAAATGCTGCGCCGATTACTAGAATACGCTCTGACGTCACGTCACCAGCCAGAGCTAAATTAACGAACATACCATCTCTGCACACAACACCGACATCATTTCTATGATCACTACAGTCTGCATGTATCGGCCATCCCCATATCCAGCCTTGACGGTTACAATCAGTCAAGTTGAGTTCAGATCCTGTGCAGTAAACTCTATTTAGCCAAACTTCTCCCGATCCTTTTCCAAAATGGGACTCATGGTACTGCCTATCTGGATTTATAATAGCTTGAGCATTGTCTAAAGGTAGTCCGAGCTGACGGCATACCACTGTAGCATCATTTGAATCCCAACCGTTTTTACAAACGGTACCCCATACGCCGTCATGATATACTTCTACTCGTCCTTCGTTTGCATTGTTCCCATTAACTAAACGTATCTCGGCAGGTCCTGTTAAAAGTTGAAAAAAACCCCGAGTATTTGATATGCAGTTTCAGCTAACTCAGTAGACCATCCAAAGGCAATAAATGTGCTTTAAAAAATGCATCACGGCATTTTTTGTTACAGCTCTACATCTAGGCTAAATTAAGTGCTTAAATAGTAAGGTTTCCAATGAAGGGGGGTGTCAAAAATAGAAATAGATTTTTAGGCCATTTTCAGCATAAAAAGACCGTTTTTGGGCAAAAATCTAATTTTTGTGTTTTTTGGTGTAATTCATATCTTTGAACAATGTACTATCCACCAGTAATTAATTTGACCTGATTCATTGCTTTTTAAAGGAATAGTCCATATTTAAAGCTGCTAAAATATAAGGAAAATAAAGGCACAAGGGAGAACAAAAGGGCACTTTTCTTCTCAGTTTTGTCGTTTTATTTGCTACTTATATTCGCTAGTTGCTTAATCTGTCACGCGATGCTTGAATAAATCAGCAAACTAGTTTGACATGGTCTATGACCTTTATAGATAGTTTTATGATGACAAATCGGGTGAAATTTAACATTAAAGGGGCATTCAAGGGTTATTTGACGATGGTATAAATATTTATATAATCATATAGTGAATTAGAGGCGTAGTATCTACTTGGGGTCTTCCGTGCACTCCCAAGACTCCCCAAACCAACATTTTTAACTTCCTTTTAATGGTCTTAAAACCCATTCAGGGTGATGCAAAAATTATTTTTGATATGCTATTAGGGATATTCAAAATGGCGTCCAAAAAGGCCGCCAAAGGGGTCATTTTCATAAAGGACATAATATCAAAAAAAAATGTATGATAAAAGTATACTTTTTAACAATGGTATGTATGTATTAGATCACTAGTAAAACTCATATCCAGTACTTTTGCTTTGTTAACATATATCAAATTAAGATGGCCGCCCGAATTGTAAAAAATAGCTTATAATAGCGTATATTGCGTCATATATACCATATTCTAAATTGCTAAACTAATGCTTTTAGATAAACAACTCACCTCTGTGAAAGTTTTGAATATTTATCGCATTCTAAAATGGCCGCCAGATGGTTAGAACTGATGTTAAATGACCTAAAACAGGTGTTTTGCATTTTGAAAATAGTATGTAATACCTATACCGCAAAAACTATTGAAACAGCATTCATTATATTTCTATGATAAAATGTAATATTTTTAATATTTTAAAATGTCCAAGATGGTCGCCGAAAAAGTTAATCATTGAATAACCCTGGGTGATCATTTAATGACCTCAACTCACCATTTAATGACCCGAGCCGTCAGCTAACACACACCTATGACCATTTATTGACTCGATCCAAGTGATATTGTAGTAAACCTAAGTGACCATTGACAAAAAGGGATTGTTTAATGACTCCAAGTGATCCTGAGTGATTACCCCGGGTGATCAATTAATGACCCTAGGGGATAGGTTAATGACACCATGCAATCATTTAATGACCCCGATGGTCGCTTAATAACCCAAGGTGATCATTCAATGACCCAAATTGACGATGTAATGACTCAAATGGATCGTGTCATTTATAAAATGGATCGTGTAATGACTTTTGAGTGATCATTAATGACACCAAGTGATCATTAATGACACGAAGTAATATTTTAATGGCCCCAATCCATCATTTGATTACTCAAGCCGCCCAAACTGTCATCTAATAACCGCAGGGGATGATTTAATGACTCCAAGTGATTATTTATTGACTCGATCCAAGTGATAATTTATAACCCTTGGTGACCGTTGACACAAAGTGACTGTTTAATGACCCAATGCGATCCTGAGTGATCATTCCAGTACCCCGGGTGATCATTTAATGACCCTGGGCGATAGGTTAATGACACCAAGCAATAATTTAATGATCCGGATGGTCGCTTAACCCCAGGAGATCATTCAATGACCCCAATTTACTGTCCATGCAATGAATCAAATGGATCGTGTATTGACTCTTGAGTGATCATTAATGATCTCAAGTGATATTTTAATGGCCCCAATCTAT
The DNA here is from genome assembly GCA_035610835.1 of Ophiura sarsii. Taxonomy (NCBI): domain Eukaryota; kingdom Metazoa; phylum Echinodermata; class Ophiuroidea; order Amphilepidida; family Ophiuridae; genus Ophiura; species Ophiura sarsii. The sequence goes on along the minus strand of CM069445.1, from coordinate 72,307,092 downwards.
CATTTGATTACTCAAGCCGCCCAAACTGTCATCTAATAACAGCAGGAGATGATTTAATGACCCCAAGTGATCATTTATTGACTCGATCCAAGTGATTATGTGATAACCCGTGGTGACCATTGACACAAAGTGATTGTTTAATGACCAAATGCGATCCTGAGTGATCATTTCATTATACCATTTGATAATTTAAAAACTTTAGGTGATAGCGTAATGACCCCAAGCAATCATATCATGACCCGGACGGTCGCTTACTTAACCCAGGTGATCATTTTATGACCCAAAATGACCATTTAATGATCCAAACGGATCGTTTAATGACCCCGAGTGATCATTTAATTACCCCAGGTGATCATCTACAGACCGCGAGTGATACCGTAATGACCCCAATCAATTAAGTAAGTAATATAAAGGATATCTGATTAATAAGGTCATTGATGAATTCATACAACTACCTATGCATACTTGGTGGCGAATGAGACTGCTTGATGATCCTTTTGGATATTTTAATATAAGGTAGGGATTTGAAGCCCATAATTATCACCATAATTATCTCCATGAAATCACTAACTTATCTGCTTATACTGGTATTTAGCGAAAATGTACTAGAAGGTTCAATCAGCTGTTTTTGACCATATTGGTACCCATCTTGCTAATTTCTTCTGACCAATTGGTAGTTATTGGTGTCCATCTGGTAGCCTTAAATTATTTGATGAATATGATACAAAATATGCTGTTATTATTGGCTATTTCTATGTTTTAGAAATGGCGGCCATTTTGGCGGCCATCTTGGATTCAAAGTATGTTAACAATGCGAACGTGCTGGATGTGAGTGTAATACATACATCCTATAGTTAAAACTATACTGTCATCATACATTTTGGTTGATGTATGTTCTTTTATGAAATTTGACCCTTTTGGCGGCCATTTTGGACGCCATTTTGAATAACCCCTTAGCATACTCACATTAAATTCGGTAACACCCTAAATATGTTGAAGAACCATGAAAAGAAGTTCAAAAAGTAGGTTTGGGGGAGTCCTGGGAGTGCACGGAAGACACTCCATTAAATACACCTCTAAGTCACTATAACGATTCTATACCTTCGTGTTAAATAACCCTTGAATACCCCTTTAATGTTGAATTTTAACATATTTGTCGATATTAAACCATATATAAATGTCATAGACCATGTTAAACTAGTTTGCTGATTTATTCCAGCATCGCTTGACAGATTAAGCAACTAGCGAATATAAGTGGCAAATACAACTATAAAACTGAGAAAAGTGCCCTTTTGTACTCCCTTGTGCCTTTATTTTATATATATTTTAGCAGCTTTAAATATGTATTATTCCTTAAAAAACTAATAAATCAGGTCAAACTAATTACTGGTGGATAGTACATTGTTCAAAGATATGAATTGCACCAAAAAACACAAAAATTAGATTTTTGCCCAAAAACGGTCTTTTTTTTACTGAAAATGGCCTAAAAATCGATTTCTATTTTTGACACCCCCCTTCATTGGAAACCTTATTATTTAAGCACTTAATTTAGCCTAGATGTAGAGCTGTAACAAAAAATGCCGTGATGCATTTTTTTAAAGCACATTAATGCCTTTGGATGGTCTACTGTATGTATCACAAAACACAAAACTAGTACACAAATAAAAAATGTCATTTTTTTGTTTGTATATAAAGCGCAAAAAACAAACAAACAAAAAAACAGACAGTTGGAGTTGATACTACCTCCAAAGATATGGCATGAGGGAAGTGTGACGGTTGAGCGCTCACAAAACCAGTTTACCCGCCAATGTCTGGTCCGAAGCCCAGAGACCTCAGAGCATAGACTATACACAGATGGCTTTTCGAAATACAGGCCTTTTAGTTTTAGAAAAAATATTGGAGCAAATGAGCAGATAATGCTTTTGCAGTGAAACTTGCATAGGGTATTTGTAGTATCCTGTTTGTTTCATTACATTAACATTATTCTACAAATCTCTTCTGTCCAATTATATTTTTAATCTGAAACAATTAACAATATCATTAAGCCAGCTATATTACGAGCTTTTACTAGAACTCCCAAATGAAATCAATTGGGAAAATATTTGGTCTCTTCCTTTCAAAGTAATAATTGAGTCTTGTCTTATAATTTTGTGTTAAAATGTTAGCCTTAAAGTGTATTTTGGTATGAAATGATTTGTATGTTGCACACAAAAACATGAATTTAAAAAATGGCTTTCAAGTTTAGACAGATGATTTTAGCATAAAAATATACTTACCATTGCAAATGACTCCTGCATCTTGAGAATGATCACAGTATTTATCTTCCCAGCCCCATCCTCCGTGTGGACAATAGGTCAGGTTGTTTTCAGTTCCTCCGCACCTAACACCGCCTAGCCATATCGGTCCAGATCCTTGTCCAAACTCAAGATCTACAGCTATGTGGGCATTTCCGAAATAGAATCCAAGCTGACGGCATACTACAGCAGCAACATTGGCATTCCGACCGTCATCACAAATCGTGCCCCATACGCCGTTATGATATATTTCCACTCGTCCTTCGTTTTCATCGCTCCCATCGACTAAACGTATCTGTGAAGAACCTAATTATTATATATTAAGGTATACAAAATAAGAAGGATTGTATATATCCATTAAACCCGTTACCTCAATTGTATCACATGTATAATTGTATACCACTTGAACATTTGAATTGTGTGTGCATAGGAAAAGTAATTCTAATACGGGATACTATAACGCAAATTACATATTATAATGATAACTTAAAGCTTGATCGAACAAAATGAGGGCCTCAAAACCCCTGAAATCGTGTCTTAAACTCGGTCTTAAACATGTTAAAGTGCCGTAAATTATTGCTTGAAAATAAAAACTTTTCCTGAGTTTCTTGTCATGCATGTGGTCGATCTATTTTGAGCTAGCGCTGTCCGACTTTCTCCGGCCATAACACTTTGCTTAAAGTAACTATTCAAATAACAGAAAAACAAAACAATTGGGCTTTGTGGAATATTTCCTTTGCAATGATAGGCCTACAATACCCGCGTTTATTTGTCCCCGTTATAATAGCCATCAAAAGCCAGATACAACTTTCAACAATGACCAGCATTTAGCTCTCCAGGCTCTCCACAGAGTTGTGAGTAATGCTAGAATCACTATTTCCAAACACACACACCCACGCCCACCAACATCCCCGGTAGCTGCATTAGGCATACTTTACTTACGTTGGATTGACCAAATTGGGGTCAGAAAATTCAAATGATTAGCTAATGTCCTTCTACTTCCAGATGACTTCGAACAAACATGCATTCTTAATATTTTGTTCTTCGGAGGACTTGTTACTGAAACTGGTTTAGGGTACGAGGGTCAACCGAAATAATGTACCCATATTTATTTGATATGGTTGGAACAGCCCTAATCGAAGGGGATGGGAGAATCAGTTTGAGTCAAGTATAATAGTTTACTCCTGAATAAATTTACCTTTCACACCCATTATAAGTTACTTTTATATTGTTTTGTTTTCGTACCATCACTGCAAATGACACCGGCATCCTTCCTGTGACGACCACACCAGTCATTTTCTTTGCGTGAACACTCGTGCAAGTTGGCTTCAGTTCCTACACAGCCTATGGGCCATATCGGCACGTCCAATGCTCCTTGTCCAAAGTAAGGCTCATACATGTAAGTCTGCTGATTTACAATAGCCTGGGCATTATCAGAAGGTAGTCCAAGCTGACGGCATACTACAGTAGCATGTCTTTTATCCCACCCGTTATCACAGACAGTACCCCATTCACCGTTAAGATATATTTCCACTCGTCCTTCGTTAGTATTGCTGCCATCAACTAAACGTACCTCGACAGCCCCTATAAACAAGTTAAAATTCGTAAAGGAGTAAATGTTAAACTATATTCGCCAATACTATGGTTTAAAGAATACCACTATAAATCATATTATTATAGGGCCTACAATAGTCTCATTGATATCAAGAGGGTCATTACAGGGTTCACTATCCTCAATTGAGCCTCAACACATAAGTATCGACTATCATTCTCAACTTTATAATACTCAAGTTATAAATGATACTCTCCATGTAATATCGTTTTTTGTATCATCACATGAGTTACATTTCACTCTTTTCCATAATTTGCTTCATAATATTTTATTTTAGGGTTTCCTAGTGCTGCTTTTGTGTATTTTATCATGTAATATGCAGTAGCGTGCGCAAATGGGTGGTGTGGGGGGGGGGGGGGGGGGGGGGGGGGGGCGCGAAATGAAATATTCGGTGGAAACTTATTGTCAGTCGGGGGAACCTACTGCCAGTCGGGGGCTGGGCCGTCGATAGAGGGTTTTTTGTTTTTGTGTGGGGCGGGTGTGTAATCCAAATAGACAAAGAGTCGGCAAACTTGTACATGTAGTCGACAAATGTATGCACCATGTTGGTAAAAAAAAGAAATGTTATAGAGAAAACTGATGAAAATTCTCATTGTTGACTGTGCTGTCTTTTTGACTGTGCAATTTTTTGACTGCGCGAATTTTGTTTACTGTGCAAAATTGTGTGACCGTGCGATTTTTTTGAACTCGCCCCCCCCCCCCCCCCCCACATATTGTACAGCGCATTGGTCTTTTGGAAATGCGCTATATAAGTCCTTATAATGATAATAATATGGTAATAATGTCTGGCCTAATATGTTACTAATGTATAGTGACCTCAGTACAAAAAAGCAAACCGTTTCGTCTATTGTATAAACGTAGTGATATATGGCATGATATGTTACTATGGAGATACTAGTACACGAACGGAGAAGACTGGTTTAAGCACGTATGAATGCAGTGATGATATGGCATAATATTATATTTAATATACTCCAATTCATGTAAAAGTGCAGTGGAAATAAATGTAGTAAGAGGCAGTCATTTACTTTGGTACAAATATCTCGGGGGTCATTAGGGTTTTTTACACGGAAAATGAGGGGGTTGGGGTAAGGAAATTAATACCATTGTAACTGGCGGTCAAAAAAAAATTGGGAGTTAAAATACTGAAAATACTGAAAACATCTCTCAAAATAGGAAACAAGAAGATCGGCTAGGCTACCCTCATTATTAGCTTCCGCATCAATTGTTTCCCCAATAACCCTAACTAGATATAAGCCTTATATTAATTTGTGTGTTGGGGGAGGGGGAGGGGAGACAAAAAAAAAATCAGCATCCGAATAGAGGTCATATAATTAACCGCTTTCGTTACGGGGAGGGGCAGCCAATACATATAGAATTACATGTTAGTAGCTTTTGATGATTTACCTCAATCCCATGATAATTACCATGCTTAGTATATATTCTCGTATTCTGACAGAATAAACAGCAAGTGTTTTCTAGAATACAGAATGTTCATAAAACCATATTACTACCATGTCACTCTAGGTGTATTTGGTGGTGGTGGTGTGGGGGGGGGGGGGGCGGTGGGGTGGTAATAAATACTTTTGTTTTTATTATTTTGTTGTTTTTGTTGTTGGTGTTTTGGGGTAATGTCAGGTATTAATTATATATCATGATTGATTGATTGATTGATTGATTGATTGATTGATTGATTGATTGATTGATTGATTGATTGATTGATTGATTGATTGATTGATTGATTGATTGATTGATTGATTGATTGATTGATTGATTGATTGATTGATTGATTGATTGATTGATTGATTGATTGATTGATTGATTGATTGATTGATTGATTGATTGATTGATTGATTGATTGATTGATTGGTTGATTGATTGATTGATTGATTGATTGATTGATATCATGATTGATTGATATCATGATTGATTGATATCATGATTGATTGATATCATGATATCATGATATCATGATTGATTGATTGATTGATATCATGATTGATTGATTGATTGATTGATATCATGATTGATTGATTGATTGATTGATTGATATCATGATTGATTGATTGATTGATTGATTGATATCATGATTGATTGATTGATTGATTGATTGATTGATATCATGATTGATTGATTGATTGATTGATTGATTGATTGATTGATTGATTGATTGATTGATTGATTGATTGATTGATTGATTGATTGATTGATTGATTGATTGATTGATTGATTGATTGATTGATTGATTGATTGATTGATTGATAAATTAGATAAATTAGATAAATTAGGTAAATTAGGTTAATTAGGTAAATTAATAAACCTTAAAGAACCGGCACTAACAAATCGACGTGAAAGGGCAATCCAAGGCTTACTATGTTGCTATAGTGACCTGTAGTACACGAATAAAGACATCATTTCGTCCATTGAGTGAATTTAGTGATATATGCCATGATATGTTACTATGGTGATTCTCTTTACAAGACTTTTGCTCGTATGCATGCAGTGATGTATGACATAATATATTGCGATAGAATATGCGTGGGGGCACATTTTTAAAAATTTATATTCATATTTTATTTTTCATATAATATAAAGCAGTTTCCCAACCTACGGTGTTTACAAATATTAACAAACACCGTCTGTGAATGTCCCAACGAAAAAATAAGCAAGGACATACACCGGCTGGGACTTGAACCCAGGTCTCCTGAACTCTTAAGGCAGTTTGTTTTTATCCTTCCTCTTTGTTTGTTATGTCAGGAATACATTCTTTATCAGGTCAAAACTTCGTGTTCTTGACTCACGGTAATTTAGAACAAAAACATAGGTTTTCATAATGTTCATAGTAAAATATTATTAAATTAAAATGTATTGGTAAATAAGTGCGTCGAAAAGTACATTTTTTACAGTATTAAATATACCATCTGATGCTAGATTACATTTTAAATTTGAATTTGGGTGTTATTAAAACACCTATTATTTGTAAAAATGCGGCGAGATGTCTGTGAGCTCCTGTTTGCGGGAAAACAAATCAAGCTACTTTTTGCGTGTTTGACTGTACCTATTCAATAATGCGCAACAGAATAATTGACAATTGGTTTCATGTGAAGTTCCTGTAGTTGAGTTGCACTTTCAGCAGGGTGACATTACATCTGCGATTTAATTGCCTTATGCATGTTATAGTGTTACCGGTATAATATAATATAATATAGATAATATAGAACCTGCATGTATTGGTACCGGGATGTTAAGGGAAATGGAATAAAACGACGGGAAGAAATTTCGAATGATCCCGTGACCGTATAGCCTTGGTTCAAGGCTACTCCTATCCTCCCCCTCCCCCACCCCTACCCCTCCCCACCCCCATCACACCCCTCCACATCCCCATCACACCCCTCTCCCACCCCATCACAACCCTCCCCACGACCCCACCCCATATTTCCAACAACAACCGTAATCATTTCGTTAGCCTGCCCGGTAATTTTTTCTCACGATCCGGCGACTGACAATAGTGATAGCTACTCACAGGCAGCCGCGAAGCGGCTGACAGCTACTGTACACCGGCAGCCGCGAAGCGGCAGCGGTTTGTGTTGGCGTGTGATTTTAGTCACAGCGAGATCGCGCGCGACAGCATTGGACGGGCGTGGGAGGCCGTTGTACTGGTATCAAATGGATGGTGGTATGGGGTGTGTGGTGGGGGAGAAAAAATATTGTAAGGACTTGATTTCAAGTCTAGTGACCCTGGAAGATTCGTATCTCAGTGGATTTGTCTCCTACTAGGAAGGTCATTTAACAAATGTGGGCGGAATCTTTGAGGGCCAAAAATCCAAAATGACCGTCATAAAGGGGGTTAAAAATCCAAAGCATACCAGATTATTCGTCTTCCAAAAATGTATAGTTTGTTCCACTTCCAATGTTTGGTTATTGAGTAAAACGTAAAAGGTTCGTTGATCTTTGCGTATTGGTCAAAATGTAAAATTGCTCCAATAATCACAAGGATCCAAAATTGGGTCAATGTTCGACCTTTTGACCCCTTTGTAATATATAATAGATACTCTAGATAGTAAAAACTACCATTGACCTCGTACCCATGTTGAAAGTTAGACACTTTCAATTCATACAGGTGCGAGCGAGACAGAGTTAACCTGATAACGAGCAGAGCGGAATGGCTGTCGTACTATACAAAAATAACCACCAACTGGCAAATTATGTCAATCAAAATAATGGCAACATTTTGAATATATATTAATACCCGACATTTATGTCAGTGACGGTACCGGGGTTGTTTGAGCGATCAGTACCGGGGAGCGATAGGCATACTATTACTATTGTGTAATTGAAACTAATTACACTGCAAAAAGGTTGCTTAAATATTTACTCAACATTTTACACAACGTTGTTGAAGTATGCAACCGCTTAACAGTTGCGTAAAATTTACCCAACACGTTGGATAACATGTTTTCACCAATTCACCAGTTACTCAGCAGTTGCACAATTTTAATTACACAACAGTTGGGTATTATTAATTAACCATTTGTTGGGTATTTTGTGACTGTTGCTTAATTTGTGAATTGTTTTCATTATATATTGAACATTTTTGTATAGCAACTGTTGCTTAATTTATCAAATATAGCCATATGTTGGGTATTTTATTTGTGTCAAGTTTTTATTATATATTGAGCATTTTTGGTATAGCAACACGCAGTAGGCAAAATAATGTGAATTCTGGGCGATGCAGCAGAGCTACATACATCACTCCTCCCGGTAGTGAACCGGTAACTTGTAATGGGAATTCTAGGCGATGCAGCAGAGCTACATACACTATTCCCGTTCGGTAGTGAATCTGTAATTTATTTTAACATGTAATTAAACTATAGGCTTATACATGATATCTGACATCTCTTATCAATGGTGTTTTTACTGTGAACGTTTGCCAAACGTAGTCTTGCTATCTGGGTATGAAGGTATAAATAGTCAATATTATATAATACATGAACATATTTATGTGATTCTTTTGGTGCAAAATAGATCACATGACATGAACTATTCAGTATATGTCCATGTCGTGTATTTTTTGGCTATAAAAATCGACTATTCAATATTCATCGCTATAGTGACGTCGCTATACCACCGTTGAAATGATATTCATAAACAAATATATGTCAAACAAGGATGGCAATTTTAAACTATTTGTCAGTGTATTCCGTTTTGGATGCCAAGACAGAATAAATCTAATTGTGCTGCAAAAAGGTTGCTTAAATATTTACTCAACATTTTACACAACGTTGTTCAAGTATGCAACCGCTCAACTGTTAAGTAAAACTTGCCCAACAAAGTTAGGCAATTATATTCACTCAACAGTTGTTCAAGTATGCAACAGCTCACGAAATTGGCTTTTTTGGACAACAGTTGCCTAAAATTCACATGTGCGTATAAACTTGCATCAACTGTTGCGTGATTGTCCTCAATGCTCATGCAACAGTTGCCAAAATGGAATATTTTTACGCAACATATGTTAGCAACAGAAACAGTTTCCACCAACATTTTAAGGACATTGTTTTCGACGAATTGCTCAACGCTGGGGATTTTTTACTTTTATACAACACCTAACTTTCTACATATATTGAATGAATTTTAATCAACACGTCAACCAACGGATGATAAAAGTACTTTTAGCAACGTATTTTAAGCAAGCTTTTTGCAGTGTAGAGAATAAGGTATTGTTTTTAGACCGTACCCGTGTTATATTATCTGACATAAATACGTGCGGTAGTATCATTTTAATTTGACTAACGACGCCGCAGCAGAGTTGTTTCACGCAAAAAATAATACTGCCGAACGCATGTATGTCAGATAATATAACACGGGTACGGTCTAAAACAATACCTCTATTCTCATTCTTAAACAGTTATACTTAAAACATTTATATAATCAAAATTGTAACTTTAATTACCCGCATTTGTCAACTTTTACCCCTGTTGGTATAGAATAACCCCAAAACATTTCATCCAATCCCGTGCGGGGAGTACACCATGCGTCGGCGTAATGCGCCGCATGAGCTCGCAGGAAAATCGCAGCAGACGCACTGAAGGTAAGTGCGTGTTATTATAAAGTTGTTGAGAAATTTCTCTTCTTTAATATGAGATATTGCACGCTAGGATCGGGTGATTATTCAGGAAGTAACACTCCAAAATGTAAGGTAAAGTCCGATTTTCATTTTCACATTTTTATTTTCTACACGCGGACCCATCTACGGGATCCTTATCGATTACCGGTAGTGCAATTGGGGGATGCATGCGCAGGTTGGACAGTCGGTCGTATTGTTATGATGGATCAATACGCCACACACAGGCTACCTGTCATACTCTCCCCCGTGTTGAAATGTAAAATGTGAAAATGAAATTGTGACTTTACCTTACATTTTGGATTGTCACTTTTTCAATATTCAACCGATCCTAGCGTCCAATATCTCATATTAAAGACGATATATTACTCAACAACTTTATAATTCAACATTTTTAGGTAGGATATATATTTTTAGAGTTAAAAGTCCATTTACTACCTGTATAGCTACTTTAAGGTTGGTGACTGCGTACGGACTATTCTAAGGTTCTTGTTTGAAATCGCTGACAAAGTCAGTGATTTCAAACAAGAACCTTAGAATAGTCCGTACAAAGTCACCAATCTTATTCATAACTGTCATTTAATGTTGATTAGCATCCAAATTGTAAATATTAAGTTATTCAAAAGGTTTATATTTTGACTTTGGAGTTCGTATTTTTGTGTCATTTCCTCCTGAGGTAAATAAACACCACCCCATTGAATAATGGAGCAATCTAGGTTTTTTTAGGGGGTTCCCCACTACGTCATTGTTTTTCTCCGGATTGACCAATAGCGGAGAAGCTGTTATAAAGAACGATTATGTGATAGACCAATCACAGTTCTGCAACTATTATGCATGTTCGGGGGCCACAAATTAACCTAGTTTTTGATTTGCAAACAATCACAGAAAATAAATAAACAAACAACAGAAGTTTCTTCATTCCCGATCCTGTAAAGAATTCAGAAGCAGGAAATCAATTTTGCCGATTGGATATAATATTATATGAAATATGACTTCATACCCTGGACGAATATTTCGTCTCAGATCTACCGTACGAATAAGTTTTTGAAGCTATTTTGTGTAAGCTTATTTCATCATTGAAAAAGTCAACGCAAATGATGTCTCATCATAATCATGGATCCATGGATCAAAGTCGAATCACTTCAACAACCTTGTTTATGGTCAATTGATGGGGAAATGTAATCAAAATCGCAGCTAAATCGTGTTGTACGATTCCATTCTTTGTATTACCTGCTTGTTTAGAGACGACGTTATTCGGTGAGTATATTGATGGCTAGACCTAATTAGGATCGTGAGTCTTTTTGACAAACAAAAGTATGTTGTCTTGCCATAGTATTAGTTGCAGTGTTAGTGTTTGTCAAGCTATGACAAACATTAAATGGGTTGTCATGTGTCGTAGACGGGATGGCTATCATGGGCTATAGGCCTAGCTAGGAGTAGGCTCTTACGTAGGCCTAGTTAATTTAGCCTAACATTTTTTAATCTTGTCAGTTTCGGTTTTACAATAAAAATGGAAGACGCCCGACTTCGATTTTAAATATGTTTCTTGAATTGAAACATTTATAAAGTCACCTTTGATGAGACATATCCCTGCCCTGTAGGCTGTTTATCATGGTTTTTTTGCGTGATGCTTGATACGGCCGTGTTTGCCGGTGAGACTGAGACAGACACGCAACGTCAGAACGATGTTTAGCTTAGAATCGCTTGACACATGACATACATTGTACGTCCTCGTCACTTGTGTCATTTGGGGTCCATGATGAAGCTTACAAAATTTCACCGAGTCTGCGCTCGCTGCTGAGGGACGTCCAGTTACCAGTATCTGTAGGGCAGGCTAGCCGCCGCGTTGGTGGTACAAACACACGCCAGTTATTCAAATTATGCAGACCAAATTTGCCGTTCATCATTGACATTTTACAACGAAATAAAAATGGTGTTTTGTTGTGTTTTCAATGTAGTATTAATTGTTGAAAGTACAGCCGCGAGTAGTCGTGTCGCGTGTATCCATGTTCAGGGCCCCACTCGCAAACATCTGCCTCTTGTTACCATGCAACGTCACACAAAACGCCCCGCCCCAGGTCATTGATGCGCGTACATTTTGGAGGTCTTGACAATATATCAATAACCTGCGTTGTGCGTTCGCGTTTCCATGTAACGATCAATTTGAGTGGAAGCGCGGTGGTACGCACATTTTCAAAAGTTAATAAAGGTCTTACCTGTTAAATTATCGATCCCAAATGCAGAGAACAATATCCAAAACACAAGATATGCCCAATTCAATGGGATATCCATGTTTAAAACGGTCAAATCATTCCACACAAACTGTACACATAAAGACCTACATTGTAGCTGCGTTGGATGATTTAATTGTTATACTAAAATATTGTTTTCTTGCGGAATATCATAGCCATAATTATAGCAACCGATATACAGTGTTCAAAAAGGTTTCTTACCATGTAATAAATATTCTCATAACTCCAAAAATACAGCTACAAAATAAACATATCAATTATGAAGACATTTATTTTCGTTAATTTGCGATATTGTACGCGACTGAATATTGACTGAATATTAACCCGACTTTGTTTCAAAAACCAAAACAAAGGACAATTTTCATTTTTGCAGTTGCTTTTCCAACACGTGGATATAGTAATAGGTAGGCCTATCTATATTATATAGGAGGTATTGATCAATGGAAACATCCCCAATACACATCGAGCGAAGAGTTGTTGCTACTAGAAAAAGGATTTTATTTTGGTTTGGACAACTAGCTCTGGTAATATTCCGTCAATCTTCACATGTAAAGAATTTTCATCACAATTTTAAATGTTAATAATTCTAAGTTGGAGCTATAGTTTAGGAGTTATGAACATATAACCTGGTAGTTACTTTTTTGAGCACTGTACTAATGTATGACGCAGTGGTATTACAATGGAATTATTAAATAGGTCTTTTTGTGATAATATTACGGATTAATCAAGTTAATTGAATTTACCACTCATCCATTCGCATGTGCAACGAACGGTTCCCTTGACGATGAAATATGGACCTTTTGTTTTCACTATATTACCAAATAGGTTATAACGTTAATAAGAATCAGATTTGGAATGTTCATTTTACTGATCCAGTGTAAGGTTTTAACGTGTACGTTTCGTTTCGTATACGTCTGTATTATTTGTCAACACTTTTGGTAGTGATCTTGACGACTCACGACGCTTTTTGCAGTCTTGGAGTTGCCAGTTGACCATTCCATATCAGATACTTCTTTCACTATATTACAGATTAATCAAGATAATTGCCTTTTTTCCTTCTCATTCATACAGGTGCAATAGACCATTTGACATCTACATGAAGTACTTAATGGTAATTTGATGCCGTCATATGAAATGCTTATAGATTCAAAAGGGTTTACATCCATCTCTGGTTAACATTTTCCACGCGGCTATTAGTTTTACCATATACAATTTCTTTTCCAGAAACCATTTCCAACTTTGAAAGTCTATCTCAAGGATTACTGAATCAATACTAGACATGTTTGTACTAATTTTAATGCATTTCTCATGGTGATTCCAAATATGATAATGACATTCAATAATGTTGACATTTTTGAAACATTTTGTGAAATATTTGAAGTGTCGTCTCGGGTGTCGTCTGCAGACGATAGCCGCGTGGAATGTGTTAACATTGAGTAATGGAATTGCACTACTGTGCAATCGGCAATACATACAAGTTGGTACATCTTTGACACGCCATTTCTAATTCTTATATAGTGGGTGTAGTTTTGGGTGTCAGCAATCAAATTGATTGGTTTTTGGCTGATTTTCAGCCGATACGCACTATATATTATGAGACATTGGTCTATAGTTTGGGACGGGGCTTTATTCATTCGAATAATAATACCTTCAGTTCGTATGATCATGGCGTTAGCGTGCCCTACACAAAGTCGCCGTGGGATTAAGTCATTAGATTTAGGGTAAGTCATTGGGGGTAAGATATCAAGTCAAGTCACAATCAAAACCTTAGTAATTGTAGACATTTCGTCAGCTTTTCCACCTACCTCGAGTCATAAGATGTAATGTTTGAGAATTTTAAATTGTATAACTTGGCATATAGGTTCACGAGGCCCGTACAGATCTGGTTACAAATTCAAGCGAAGGCCTAGATAGTATTAGAAATACTCACTCGAAATTTTTCAAATCCTATCGGAGCCTTTTTCACTATGTTGCGTGCCTTTTTTATTTTTTTCCGGTTGCATTTGTAAACACTGACGAAACAACACGGCACGGTGGCTAAAGAAAGTTATGGGGACTAGAGGCAGAGAGGATAAACACTGAACTCAAGAGACAGCAGACAAGAAGTTACGTTCAAAACACTTTATTCCTAGAAGTCATAGCATTAACATTAACTTGTGCTTGTACATACAGACAGAGCTACAAAGCTTTCGATTTATTTCATCATCAGTGTATCATGGTAGAATGGTAAAGAAAGACAAGTGTGAGAATATATGTAGGCAAAAATATGAGTATACTGTGAAAATTAAATTAGCATAATAAAAGAAGAGAAATGGTATGTGGAAGTGGTATTAAGTTTGGGGTACTTACATTTTTTTTTAAAAGTTGTTGTTTACCTATTATCTTATGGCATCTTTAATTAAAAGATCCAGGCCACTTTTTCTGCCTGTACCTGTCTACAGTTTAATATTTGCTGTCTTCACTTGTGCTTGTACATACAATTGCCTAAGGATTGCGCGAGCATAGGTTCATTACTCATTAGATGTAAAAGTGAACTTGCCACGTAAGAAAGAGTATTTATGCAAAACTCTCTTAACATACAAAGGAGGTCTGACAGGCTATTTATGCACACACCAAATTCTATTAACACACGAAGGAGGGCTGACAGGCTATTTATGCACACACCAAATTCTATTAACATACGAAGGAGGGCTGACAGGCTATTTATGCACACACCAAATTGTATAAACATACAAAGGAGGGCTGACAGGGTGTTTATGCACACACCAAATTCTATTAACAAACGAAGGAGGGCTGACAGGGTATTTATGCACACACCAAATACTCTTAACATACGAAGGAGGGCTGACAGGGTATTAATGTACTCACCAAATTCTATTAACATACAAAGGAGGCCTAACAGGGTATCTATGCACACACCAAGTTCTAGTAACGTACGAAGGAATCTGTAAACTTACCTGGAATGTATCAACCCACCCTCTACACCTATGCCATTCCCCAGACGGACAAGGACTCAAATGATTTACCGGTGTGAAATCTATAAACTCACTTGAAATGTATCAACCTGCCCGCCCTCTACCTCTATGCCGTTCCACAGACGGACAAGACTCAAATTATGTACCGGTGTGAAATCTATAAACTCATCTGGAATGTATCAACCCGCCCTCTACATCTATGCCATTCCCTATACGGACAAGGACTCAAATTATTCACCGGTGTGGAATCTATAAACTCACCTGGAATGTATCAACCCGCCCTCTACGTATAAGTAGTCCCATTGTGTCAAACTTGATCAATGAGGGCTCACCGAGTTGTTATGATTTTAATACCAAGAGACCCACTGTGGACTACCATAATAAATACACACTTAACTGGAAAAGTGTCATATTTAACCCTTCTTTCAGTTGGTGCATAGTTGAACCTTGACAAGGAGTCTTTTTTAACTACTTATTTTTAAGTGTGTATATCTTCAGGAGAGTTGGCTAGACATATCTTTCATCACTTCTCCTGCCCTATGTCTGGTGGTTGATCTGGCTAAGATTAGAGTTGCCCTACCATTGAATTCACCTGGTATACATGTATGTGGATTGTTCAATTTTGGTAGGGTATTTAACAAAGTTCCTGTTTGACATCAACACAGGTACATGGACCATTGAATTCACCTGGTATACATGTATGTGGATTGTTCAATTTTGGTAGGGTATTTAACAAAGTTCCTGTTTGACATCAACACAGGTACATGGATCATGTACAAGTGAACATGGCCAATATTTCCACTGTAAATAAAGTGTCCCTAGAGCTGAAATCATAACCTTGAGCTTACAAATCTATGCCATTCTCCAGACGGAAAGAACTTAAAATGAAAATTACCTGGAATGTATCAACCCGCCCTCTACATCTATGCCATTCCCCAGACGGACAAGGACTCAAATGATTCACCGGTTTTGAATATATAAACTCACCTGGAATGTATCAACACGCCCTCTACACCTATGCCATTCCCTAGAGGAACAAGGACACATCATATTTTTAACCGGTGTGGAATCTATAAACTTACCTGGAATGTATCAACCCGCCCTCTACATCTATGCCATTCCCCAGACGGACAAGGACTCAAATGATTCACCGGTGTGGAATCTATAAACTCACCTGGAATGTATCAACCCGCCCTCTACATCTATGCCATCCCCCAGACGGACAAGGACTCAAATTATGTACCGGTGTGAAATCTATAAACTCACCTGCAATGTATCAACCCGCCCTCTACATCTATGCCATTCCCCAGACGGACAAGGACTCAAATGATTTACCGGTGTGGAATCTATAAACTCACCTGAAATGTATCAACCCGCCCTCTACATCTATGCCATTCCCCAGACGGACAAGACTCAAATGATTTACCGGTGTGGAATCTATAAACTCACCTGAAATGTATCAGCCCGCCCTCTACATCTATGCCATTCCCCAGACGGAAATAACTTAAAATTAAACTTACCTGGAATGTATCAACCCGCCCTCTACATCTATGCCATTCCCAAGACGGACAAGGACTCAAATTATTCACCAGTGTGAAATCTATAAACTTACCTGGAATGTATGAACCCGCCCTCTACATCTATGCCATACCCCAGACGGACAAGGACTCAAATGATTTACCGGTGTGGAATCTATAAACTCACCTGCAATGTATCAACCCGCCCTCTATATCTATGCCATTCCCGCTGCACTGCTTCACGAACCTTGAAATATTGGAATAATCTTACATTATAAAATGTCAAAGATTCATTGCATTATCCCTAAGTGACGAATAGTTGATTCGACTATTGTTATTGCGACAATAATGGTAGGCATGTTAAATGGTATGAACCACTCATAATAAGTGATGTGATTTTCTCTCAATTCTCGTTAAATTTAAAGGGTATTTAGGGATATAATTGACATTGCGCCCCCAATTTTGATCAATTTCATGATTTTTGCATTTTTACAAATTATATTATATAAAACCTTTTTTTTCAATTCCATCTTCGGCATGGCTTAGTTTAAATCACTCGATCAGCTGTTATAACAACGCCATTATGGAGTGATATCATTTGAATCGTTGGCGGCACAATATAGCCAAATGAGCCAAAATAGAGCTAACGTGTGCCCGGCGTTTTGAAACTATGGGTGTACAATCGTGTAAGTCATTTGCTCGTGACATACGGTCAACAAAAAAGGAACTCACGAGGTAACAACTATGGTCTTAACTCTAAAACTATAGCTCCAGCATGAACATATTGAATTATACATTTGTCGATAAAATACCCGTCTTTACTATGAGATATTACACGTGAAGATTGACTGAATATTAACAAAGTTATGATTCGTTAACCATAACACTGATTTCAGTGATCATAGTGATCACTGGATTAAGACCCTGTAACACTGTAGCGAGTAGAGGTAATGAACTGTTAGTTTTCATTTGTTAGTGATATATTTGGCATACCTTGCATTCGTAAGGGGTTCGCAGAGGCGAGCTGGTGTTTAGGATATTTTTGAGCATGTTCAAAATGTTGAGCGGGTGACAACGTAGTGTTTACCTTGAGCATTCGCTGCGTGATATATATATATACAATTCTTGTCCACAATATACTTCCACTTTCGTAATGGGGCATCCAACATTCGGGTTGTATGTTAATATTATATGTGATGCGATCTGTGAAAACCCGCCACATGGCATTTCATAAGAAAGCTAAAATTGTGCTGATTACAGAACTGTTTCGATCATTTTTCTACGATCACTACAAAAAAAGTTATGAGTGAATGATGATTGTGATGTCATCAAAAGCTACAAAACAAGAAATCATGAAAACAGGCCAAAAAGATACATAATTCAATATAATAACATTATAAGGATAATAATAAAAGTGACTTAAGTAAGTTTTTGAAGGTGAAATTTTATGAAAGATGATGATACAAAGTATTGGAAACTAATTTTCTTTAAAAAAATCTTAAAAAAAAGAAAAGGTTTTTTTATTTTTTATTTTTTTATTTTTTTTAAATTACCCATAATCCCTAGTTCACATTTTGCGACATCCGACGGGTTTTCACAGATCACATCACATATTATGTCATCGTGTAAACCATTTTCATAGCGCGGCTGCCGCCATTACACACACAGCGTGTTTTTTCAATGAGAGTCACCGAACAACACCATTTTTGCTTATCTCTTATTGAAAATCGGCCACACGGAAGTTCTCGTTAATCAAACATTAAATATAAAAGAATCTTGTGCATAATATACTTGGGGGATCTAACATTTGGTTTATAATTTTTACATTCCGTATTATTATATAGATTATTATCCTTTCCCCAAAAGCAAATCTGGGTACATGTTATGCTATTTAGCCTAGTTAGGCCTAGTGCGGCAGGGAAAACAGCGTATTTCCTCGCGAATTCAATGCGAATACGAACGACATTTGTGGCGTTAAATTGATCAGTTATTGCGCATTATTGTAAGGTAAAACGGGAGAATGTGTGTCATCATAAAGTTCAATGAGTCAAAGGAAAAAGGATCGTACATAATTACAAACAATATATTATATATCCGGATTTTTTATTCTGGATATATATATTTGAGTGAAAAACTTATGCTAGGATATATCATTATTTCTTCCTAAAATAAACGTCTTTTGGTTTGCCAGATAAATGATTTATTACTGACGAAAAACACCCAAACAGATAAAAATATATATAAAAAACACACATAAACCAAATAAATAGGAAACAATGGTCTCTTTTTTTCACTGCATTTATTTCCAAGATTATTCTATAGCAACATTATGCCATACCATCCCTGCATTCAAACAAGCTTAAAACAGTCTTCCCCGATTGTGTACAGAGTATCTCCATAGTAACATATCATGCCATACATTAGTACAGTTATACAATAGACGACACGTTTCATGCATCACCTTAAATAAAAGGTACACTTCTATTCCCATTACATGCGTCACCTGAAATGCAAGGTAAACTTACCTTTCAAATACAAGGTATTCTTCCGGGTTTCATACATCACCATAAATACAAGGTACACTTTCCCTTCCCTGTGTCACCTTAAATACAAAGTACACTTTCCATTCCCTGCGTCACCTTAAATACAAGGTAAACTTCCCGTTTCATGCATCAATTTAAATACAAGGTATACTTCCCTTCCCTGCGTCACCTTAAATACAATGTACACTTCCCTTTCACTGAATACCCTTAAATAAAAGGTACGCTTCCCGTTCCCTGTGTCACCTTAAATACAAGGTACACATCCTGTTCGCCGCATCACCTTAAATACAAGGTACACTTCCCGTTCACCACATCACCTTCAAGTACAAGGTACACGTCTTTTCCCTGCATCACCTTAAAATACAAGGTAGACTTCCCGTTTACCGCATCACCTTCAAATACAAGGTACACGTCCCTTACCTGCATCACCTTCAATTATGAGGTGCACTTCCCCTTCACCGCATCACCTTCAAATACAAGGTACACTTCCCATTCACCACATCACCTTCAAATACAAGGTACACGTTCCTTTCCTGCATCACCTTCAAATACACGGTACACGTCCCGTTCACCGCATCACCTTCAAATACTAGTTACACGACCCTTCCCTGCATCACCTTCAAATACAAGGTGCACTTTCCGTTCATCGCATTACCTTCAAATACAAGGTACACGTCATTTCCCTGCATCACTTTCAAATACAAGGTACACGTCCCTTCCCTGCATCACCTTCAAATACAAGGTACACGTTCCTTCCCTGCATCGCCTTCAAATACACGGTACACGTCCCGTTACCTGCGTCACCTTCAAATACAAGGTGCATTTTCCGTTCACCGCATCACCTTTAAATACTAGGTACACGACCCTTCCCTGCATCACCTTCAAATACAAGGTGCACTTTCCGTTCACCGCATCACCTTCAAATACAAGGTACACGTTCCTTTCCTGCATCACCTTCAAATACACGGTACACGTCCCGTTACCTGCGTCACCTTCAAATACAAGGTGCACTTTCCGTTCACCGCATCACCTTCAAATACTAGTTACACGACCCTTCCCTGCATCACCTTCAAATACAAGGTGCACTTCCCGTTCACCGCATTACCTTCAAATACAAGGTACACGTCCTTTCCCTGCATCACTTTCAAATACAAGGTACACGTCCCTTCCCTGCATCACCTTCAAATACAAGGTAAACGTTCCTTCCCTGCATCGCCTTCAAATACACGGTACACGTCCCGTTACCTGCGTCACCTTCAAATACAAGGTGCATTTTCCGTTCACCGCATCACCTTCAAATACTAGGTACACGACCCTTCCCTGCATCACCTTCAAATACAAGGTGCACTTTCCGTTCACCGCATCACCTTCAAATACAAGGTACACGTTCCTTCACCGCATCACCTTCAAATACAAGGTACACTTCCCGTTCACCACATCACCTTAAAATATAAGGTGCATGTCCATTCCCTGTATTATACAAATCATCATCCAAACAACGACTCATTAAATCTTTCAATAGCCTCCTATAACCTAAACTCTCACGCATACGGGGTGCTGTTGATTATTTGCAGTATAACAATACAACTGAGCCATACATTTATAAATAAGAACAAACATTTAAAATACGTCAATATACATCAAGATACATCAACACGTCGCTGTACACACAGTGCAATAAACAAATCTATCAAATCCACGAAACGGTTCCTCGACCCTCACCCAACTCGATCCACCGCACAATCCTGCCCTTATTAAACCTTTAAACACCCTCCTATAACTTATTTAATAAATACGGGATCATGTTACCGCCTCTTGTGTAATATAATGATACAACAAACATATAGTAAATTTATGAATAAGCCCATTAAAATATGTCAAGACACATTTACATCTATACTTTAGTTGGACCGATCAAATTAAACAGCACAGCATGGCGACATCCCTTCAACCCAGCCAACTCACTTTAAAGTATGGCTTTATACACATTTCAAACTCCCATATATATTGGATTTTGTTGCATTATATGCAGAATAAAGATTTTAAAATAGACTTTTTGTAACTTCACAAAACAACTACCCGCTACCCAACCAAGTCATCTAACACATCACTACACCTGGTCTTATTTAAATACCCTCCTAACATAAATCTCATACATATTTTAAACTCCTATGCAAAGAATAATTCTTGTGCAATCCAGCATGCGTAACTTTCATAACATGACATGACATGACATGACATCACATCACATCAATTTACTTTACATTACTATATAAACTGCTCACAAAAAGTTTGGAATTTGTTTCTCAATCACAATTTGTTCAAATATCTCGGGATATGTTCATTTAGTGTAATATATCATGTAAGAGCTGATGTGTTCATCTTTACAATGGTATCAAATTTGAAGCAATCCCTTGTTCCAGTGCTCAGCCACATGCTTGAAACCATGGGGAGGTCGCAATCTGAAAGTGCCAAAATCAACACTATTTTGTCCTTAAAAATCAATAGATCATCACACTACACTGTAATGGTCTACAGTCATCACAATAAGTAACTGACCTGGTAATAAATGTGCTGCAAGCAAGTAGCTGAGCACTGGAGCAAAGGGATTGCTTCACATTTGGTATCATTGTAAAAATAAACACATCAGCTTTACATGGATATAATATAAAACTTAATGAAAATATCCCACGATATTTAAACAAATTGTGATTGAAAAAAAATTCCAAACTTTTTTTGAGCAGTTTAGTTCAATCAGTTCCATAGTGACGAGCCTTCTTAAAACAGCGAATTAATACTACAAGAGGTTTCGCTTAAGCTTGCAACATGGCGCACCATGCATCATGTGTAACGCATGCGTATATCAAAATCTCGCGTGTACGCTTGGATCACTTCTGCGCCTGGAGATAGATATATATTTCTTGCCAATATCCAACAATATTTCCAATGGATTGCACCGATCATTTATGATATCGTATGCCAATGAGTAGCTTATTCCAGTACCATTGCAGTTGAAGTCTTATTTGTTGAACCTGTTTCAAAGAAACGAAATAAACATTGGAATTGATACTGTCGTAAAATCACAATAATATATCTTAATTCATGGCATTATGTTGTTGCAATAATGTACTTTATATAACAGTGTAATGATGCATATCTGGGATGTAACGTATATTTTATCCGATGCATTATATTCCGTCAAAGACATGATAAACTATACTACACTATCCCTTCAATCGGTATTCAGATCAACTTAATTCCAATCAAATTTTATGCAATGTGTTTAAATACAAGGCTTACATATTTCAAAGAAACCATTTTACCAATTAGCCTATAAAACCAAGCAGCTCTCTACCCGTCAAGTTGGTGGAAGGATATACACAGCGTTTTAGTTTATTTATGATCATCAACATCAAGAACATCTTATGTTGGATGGTTCTTGGTAGAAATGGGATTACTGAGCAGTCATTTTAGGACCGTCTATACCTTGTCTGTTTGTCTAATGGACCACTTTCAAACTTATTTAGGGTCTAATTTTAAAACATTTCTGAACATTCGGGGGGGGGGGGGGGGGGTGATACGGCTTTATATTATATATAGGCCATTCTGGACATTTCTTTCAAAAACTGGTAAGTTTAGGGTCCATTTTCGCAATATTGAGGTAACCCGATACTGACCACTTTGTACAGCTTTTGCAACTTATTTCATATCAAAGTTATTTGACATTACTTACTTAATGGCTTCAAAGCCATATCGGTTGAATGACTAGCCATGGTGATGTTCTCAACGCGTCTACTGAACTTCTTGCGGAAAGCTTTAGAAACCTTCATTTGAAAAATAATCCAAAGAAACAATATTATCAGCCAGAAATGAGTATTGTGCTTTTTGAATTCACTGAAATATAATGGGACGTCAAATGTCCTCATGTAATTGCAGTTATTCTTTGAAAATTATTTTTAATTATGACAATTCCAAGTTGATTGATGTATAATGATAATTTTCCTATAATTTCTATTGAACAATCCTGATGAAATTACACCAATTCAAAGTACAACTATTTATTGATAGCATTTTTCTTGCGCCTATCAGACGTTTTTACACGCAACTGAAGATTCAAAATAGAGTTGAGTTATTTTTACTAATTTACTGCATTTAATCATTCATTGAGGATTGGAACAACATATAGAATGATTCAGGAAAGCAGTGAAAACTACTATTCCATTGGTGTTACATGATTTTCGAGCCCTATCATCTAACACCACGAAAAAAGTGGTTTTCATTATTTCCCTTCAAAATATGTTGTATTAGTATAAAACAACACACCAAAACATGAATATTCCAAAATAATAGAATTCGGAAGAATTATTTGATTGTTGTTTGATATTCCAAATTTGAATTTCTTGTATCGATAGATAGGAAAGATTTACTTGTTGAACTATATAACTTACATCTACATCCATAAGGCACTGGAATATAAAGATGAATACACCCTGTAAAAATAAAATAATATATGTGTCATTAACTGTTCATCCTGTACTTGACATTTGCCTTAATGTGAATATCTATAAATAATTGAACAAATAATTATTGGATAAAAATAAATAAATTATAAATAAATAAATAAATAAATGAGTAAATAAAAAATAAAAATGAGTTATTACATAAATGAATTAGAAAATGAAATACATATATATATATATATATATAAAATGTCATGAACATCGAATCGATTTCATGGGTAGACTATCTTTCGAATCAAAGTGCTCAATTCCAGTAAAGGAAGAGCTATATAAAAATATAAATATATATATAAAAATATATATATATATATAGAAGCCAAGCAAGCCTTTGACGTATCGATGGGAGCGTTCGATGGCGCGGAAATCTGTGAACTCGTTGGCCTTTACGCATTGGAAAAACTGAAAGGCAAGATAAGTACATCTAGCATGGGTCTCTACAGGGACGATGGTTTGGCAACTCTGAAAAGATCATCAGGTAGCCGCGCCGACAGAGCAAGAAAAGACCTCATCAAAGTCTTCAAGGAACTCGGTCTACAAATTACGGTGCAAACAAACCTCAAAATTGTCAACTACCTGGACATTACCCTGAATCTTGAAAACGACACATACCAACCTTACAGAAAGCCAAACGATACGCCTATGTATGTCAACGCCAACTCAAACCACCCACCAACTATCACCAAACACTTACCACTAGCAGTTGAAAAGCGAATATCATCACTATCATCGAGTAAAGAAATATTCAACAAAGCTGCGCCAGCATACAACGAAGCTCTAAGAAGTAGTGGATATTGTACACCAATAAGCTACAAAGTCCAACCACCAATGACACAGCGAACAAAAAGGAAAACCAGATCTCGAAAAACAACATGGTTTAATCCACCATATAGTTCCAATGTCAAAACAAACATTGGTCAGACATTCCTGAAACTGATCACCAAACACTTCCCACCAGGACACATACTGCAAAAGATCTTCAACAAGAACACAACAAAAGTAAGTTACAGTTGCATGAAAAACATGAAATCCGTAATTAAAACCCATAACGACCACGTAATCAAAAAAAAAACAAAAAAAAAAACCACAATAAACCGAGCACCCCTACCAAACAATGCAATTGCCACAAAAAGGCAGAATGCCCCCTGCGTGGTAAGTGTTTGGTGAAATCCTCAATCTATAAAGCCACAGTAACCCACGACAACACCTCAGCCGCCTACATCGGACTAGCAGGGGGAACATTCAAAGAACGTTTCCGCAACCATACAAAATCATTCAAACACAACAAATACGAAAAGGAAACCGAACTCTCTAAGTACATCTGGCGCCTCAAGAAACACAACACCGCGTACCAAATAACATGGGCAATCATCAAACAATCCAACAAATTTAGGCGCAACACCGGACACTGTAACTTATGTATGGAGGAAAAACTGGCAATCGCAACGCACAAAACCAAAATCATCAACCGTCGCACTGAAATCCTCTCCAAATGTCGCCACAACAAAAGAAAACCACTTAACCGGACAAAGAAAAAGTAACTATCTTCTAACTATCTTCTCGCACAGCAAAACATAACATCGCCTGATGATCGCCGCACGTAACGGCGTGAAACCTACGGTTGCAAAAATGACTGTATAATTGATATATAATATTATATTATATATATATATATATATATATATATATATAATAAACGTTATCATACCTGGCTTGTACATATATATATATATATAATAAACGTTATCATACCTGGCTTGTATTCAAAATAACAAACACATAGGAAAAGAATATGGCGGATGCCTCATCAAACTGCAGCATTCCAAAGATCCATGTAGTGCCTAACATAGGTAACAGAATGACGAGTGCACGGATGCTAGCTCTACATGATCAGAAAGAAAATGTTGAAACACAATTTACACTTTTTTATATTTATATGAGTAATTTAAAAAACAATTTATCAAGCGATTTTAAGGAGCTTTGATTGGAAGTTTTCAAACTAAAGTTATCCCTGGTAGGTTTGCTAGTATGTTTTAGATTGAATTCAACATTTAAAAAGAAATACATACAAACTAATTATAGGCTTACCTAAATCGTTGCATACCAGATTTGTCTCGATTTCGTTTAAGCAACAGAAATGTTTCTAACGTGGCATATAAAATGGCTAAATTGAGCTGAAAATATAATAATCAAATTATTAAAATCAAAGATAGTATTACAATATGATTGAGAAACGTACCACTTATTTTTCCTTTTAAACTTGTCAATCCAGTATGATATAATATAAGTCGGGAGGTCCCAGATTCTGGACTGTACTAGTATTGTCTGATCGTTCGATACTGGTACAAAGTCAGTGTACAAGTATCGGACGATACTGGCGCATATAAAATGTGCCAGTATTAATAAAGATGATTTAAAACGATCTTGATAGAGAATTAATCATTCATAACAAGGCGCAAATAACCTATACATTGAGTTTGTTTTTAGAAAACTAATAAAATGTATAAATGCTGGAATTTATTTCATCATAAGAAAAGTATAATATGTTTCAAGTTTTCGCTAACAAATGTTACATTATGCATACAAAATGCTCTTTAATAATAATAATAATATATAATTATAAGCAGGATTTATATAGCGCATAACATCAGAACCAGTCACTAGGCGCTTTACAATGGTACAAAATGATAAAAAAACATTATACAATATATATATAGCAATTCAATCGGCGCATAATTCACATAAATGGTTGAGGCGTCTCATTAGGCCTCTCATGTCGCAAGGGAAAACCGGGAGTTTGCATAAAATACTGAAAATCGCATAAAAATATGCAAAGTTACATGAAAACCCCTGAAGTTGCGAAAATACACACAATCGCATACAAATCTGCAAAGTGTTTTTTTGTGTGTGGAACTTGTAAATACTTAATGCGATTTTGCATGTTTTATGAGATCTCCCGTTTTCCCCTTGCGACACGGGGCCTCTCAAACTGAAAATTTGAAAAGGTTTAAAGTAACAAAGTACCGTTGATAATGGATTTTATATGATTTACATTTTCGGAATATCAAAACCCCTTATACCTACCATAAACACCAAGACAACCGGACCAACAAAGGCATACACAATACCATGAGAAATTGGTAGCCAGCATCTGAAAGAATGGTTGTAAGTATGTATTCTCAGTTTCAACTATAAGGCATATTATACTATATGATATAGTGACCTCGAAAGGTAACTTTTCTAGGGTAATCATGGTAACATCGACAGGACAGTATAGTAACGAGTGGCAAGATTTATAGATTAGAGCAAATCTGAACAAATTTAGACCTTTTTGTAGAATTAAGGCAAACAAACTTATTTTTTTCACATCCTATACATTTTGTTTTTAGTTTGTTCCCGCAAAATATCTACTTCTTCAAATATCTTTCAAACCCAACCACAAGGGTCATGTAAATAATAAATTTGCGTTATTTATTGTAAAATTAGAGAATCTAAACTGTTAATATAGACTAGACTTACATTCCATTGGTTCCATACTGGCGATATCGAATAGCAATGGTGCATATGGTTATTGGTAGAGGAACACCTGGCAAAGAAAAACCCAAATAAATGAATACTTGTATGGTTTAAAAAACCATACAATCACCATTCCTATGGTGATTAAAATCACCATAGGAATCCAGCAAACGCAATTGGTAGATTTCGGCGGTTCTCACATTTGGCGTTTGGTAAAGTAGTAAAACGTATAGTGTAAAAGTTCCTGTGCAGATGGTATTAATTAATCATTCCTGACGTTCTGTAAGCTTATATGGGGCAGAAACACCAAATTTCTATGGTTCCCCATTCACTAGTGGGACAAATTCATATCTTATCTTTTGATTTACGGTTTCAACTCATTATCAAATTATCTTAACTACGATAGTTTAATTTCGTAATATACAAAAGATATCTAGGCAAATTCGGAGAGTCACAGATTACCTGACTCAATCGTATAGATAAATATTTATATTATCATGCGTGGGTATAATAGCACACAATCCTCTTAGTGGGGCTACACACATCAGCATCATAATGATATCTCTTACCCCATGCAATTCCCATGCATACAGACGGCTTCAGGGACCATTTGAAGGTTGGTTTCACCTTTGTATACAAGAATGCTCCCTCTATCAACATCCACATAAACACTGTCAAGTAGAAGTAGTGCAAGAGCACTGTCACTGCGATGCAGGCATTCTGGAAAAATTGAACAATATTTATTGATTTTATTGATTTATATACAATATAATACCTTCATTGTACGCACGACATTGTTCTATTTTAGTGTGTAGTTGAAGCTGTTAAAATTGCTCTCCTACAATAATTTCCGTAAAAGTAAGTTTAAATCAAAACTCAAAAGAATTTAAGAAGTACGAGTATGAAATTATTTGAGAGATATAATTCATAATTTAACATATGAATGCATAAGATAATAAAGGCATCAGTATTTAGAAGTCCTTAACATGACATATTGTATATACTTTACCTTTGGTTTTGTATCAATTCCAGATACAAATATGAGTTGACCAATCAGAAGACTGATAACAAGGTTGGCATGTATGATGATACGAGCCTTTTTGTAGAGCCTGAAAAGATGATAAATACAAGGCACAGTCTGAAATGCTGAAATGTATGTATATCGCTATAACTGGAAAGACTGGTTGTTAGCCGCTTCTAAAACGACTACATTTTCAGCACATGTGAATGCTTCGTCTTGCCCATGTCCTTTTAAGTCAGCGATAACATTAAGTCAGCAAAGTTTTGGGGACCTTGCTGACGACCTTGCCCTTTGGTATAGAACCTAGGGCCAAATATGAATTAATATTTGGTCGATTTGAGTCCCCGCCCAAATCGCACTTTCTACCTAAAAGTTCCTGGACACGCCACTGTACACAAAAACAAAGGGTATTCTTACAGGTCGTGGGAAAAAAAATCATGTACGATGTCAAAGATTTATTATGTTGACATTGCCAGTGGTTATTTATTTATCGACATTAGCACTTGCGATTAATATGTCAGATGTCAGATGTTCTATCGTTACTCGAACGAGTACTTTAATGTTCGAATCCTGAAGCGTGAAAGTCCGACTTTCTAATAAGATTGCTTTTTTATTAGAAATACTTATAATCTTTCATCCCACAAATATAATACTTACCTAAAGGCTCCATAGATTCCTAGGGTCAGAATGAGACAAACACTCGAGATGATAATACCAACTATGGTCAGGTAATGTAAGGCATCCTGGTGCTTCTGTGGAATCTCAATCTGTTAAGTCAATGAATATTCATCAGCATTCGGTGTCATTACTATTAAAATGATTCATATATTTATATTTCATTACCATACTCATATACCGTATGTCAAGAACATACTTGTATAGCTCTTATTCTTGCAATTCTTTACAATGTATTTAACGAATTACATAGGGTATAGTATTTACCCCATCTTTTGTCTGATCAGTGATCAATACCTACTTGAATTCTTTTTGATTTGCTATAAAATATAACGAGAAACAAGGTCAAATACATCACGGTTATTGCTTGTAGGGCCTATTTATTAAAAGAATGAAGTAATAGCAGTAGGACACAATAGGACAAGAGGTATGAGGATATCAAATGGCAAAGAGGCGAAGCTTAAATAGAAACCTAATGAAGTCATATGTATTTCATCTTCATATTTATCTTAGGCTGCGAAAAGTAACAGACCAGTAAAGGTTCAAAATACACCGATTCACCCTTAAAGGGCAAAAAACACCTAAAGTGATCGGAACATCCACATTTAGTTGTAAGTTATGCTTATGTCAATAAATTCGTGCTTATGTTAATAAATTCGAAATTATGACCTCCCTAACTTTCTTTCTCTCGGTATTTATATGTAAAAATTAGAATAAGACTTACGTCTATTATCTGCATAAGAACAGCAAAGCTGGTCGTGTGATTACACGAGCAGACTACACGTGACATCTTGTACGACAGGATACAACCTTCTTTGGACCAATATCTGTGGGTTAAAACAGATGAACGTGTTTGTAGTTTATTCTAATTTGGTTAACATGGTAACTGTAAAATGGGCATCATCATATTGCAAAACTAACAGCCGGTTCCAGAATCAATAACTTTACAGAGCAACTTTCCATTCTACTAAAGGCTCGTTCAAACTAGGCCAAATTATTACAAATTTAAAATGTCAAAGAAAAATTCATTCAGTATTTTACTAAATGAACATGTCTGAATTCTGTGTTTAATATCGTATATACCTGTATAACTGCCCATTATTACTTTAAATCATCCAATAGATTAGGAAACGTTCACAATAAATGCAATATGGATGCCATGATACCGGGGACGGGGTTGAAACTCAACTTGCCGATCGGAAAACTTTAATTTCCCGGTTCTCATACCTTAATGACGCTGTGGCGCGGTTTGTCGTCTGCTTAGGTATAGACTGAAAGGCATATTATGTGATCTCTTTTTTTTAGAAAGTAGATGTTTTACATATTTACATTTCTGATCATAAATTATGAATATATTATAAGTTAAAGAGCAGTTCGTTTCCTAATTACTTCAAAATCATGGTTTAAAGAGTGAAAATAGACTGTCCCGCTAGCTAGCAAGACAGTTTATTTTT
Organism: Ophiura sarsii; assembly: GCA_035610835.1. Taxonomy (NCBI): domain Eukaryota; kingdom Metazoa; phylum Echinodermata; class Ophiuroidea; order Amphilepidida; family Ophiuridae; genus Ophiura; species Ophiura sarsii. The sequence goes on along the minus strand of CM069445.1, from coordinate 72,276,595 downwards.
TCACTCGAATTTCACTCTAAAATCATGATTTTGAAGTAATTAGGAATCGTATCGTTCTGTAACTCAGAATATATTTATGATTTATGATCAGAAATGTAAATCTGAAAGGAAAATTTACTTTCAAAAATTAATCATGAATAGAGGGCGCCCCTAGAAAAAAAATCACACGCTATGCCTTTAATTGAAGTTTACATGAAAATGGGTTTTCTGAAAAGCCTGAAATATGAGTAATTCATGTTTAAAGTTTTGTTTTATACATTTTAATTTCTTTTGTCACTTTCCTTCAAGTAGGCTATATAAGTATATGATGTAAATCTACATAAATTAATTGCATATTTTCGAGAGGCTGTTAACGAATCAGCGCTCAAATCTGCCCACATGACTTTATTGACTGGTGGTTATTATATTGTAGATGGCGCTATTGAGCTCATTATCATACGCAGACGCGACCTGTTATTTACGTATGCGCAATATAGGAGTCCCCTATCGCAAAATTAATAGTATCCCATCCCTGATGATACTCTGAATACCGTAATAATTACCCCTGGAAAAAAATCACACGCTATGCCTTTAATTGAAGTTTACATGAAAATGGGTTTTCTGAAAAGCCTGAAATATTAGTAATTCATGTTTAAAGTTTTGTTTTATACATTTTAATTTCTTTTGTCACTTTCCTTTAAGTAGGCTGTATAAGTATATGATATAAATCTACATAAATTAATTGCATATTTTCGAGAGGCTGTTAACGAATCAGCGCTCAAATCTGCCCACATGACTTTATTGACTGGTGGTTATTATATTGTAGATGGCGCTATTGAGCTCATTATCATACGCAGACGCGACCTGTTATTTACGTATGCGCAATATAGGAGTCCCCTATCGCAAAATTAATAGTATCCCATCCCTGATGATACTCTGAATACCGTAATAATTGCCAACCATTGTCTCGCTTTTTAAAATCATTTGTTAGTACTTACCCATCGTGATTGTAATAGCAACACATTGGATTCATCTTTGTTGCTCCTGTGATGTCGGGAGTCTGTGATGTTGGAAGCACATGAACAATAAAAATAAGTGTTTAAATGATTAATAAGATGACTTAACGATATCTATGATAATATGCTAAATAGCGCATTATCATGATCAAGTGACCTCTTCGTCGGATGAGTAGAAACATTGCAGCTGCAAATTTAAAGGTATTGACGTATTCTTGGAAGCAGATTGCGGCGTTTGCTTTTTTGATTCCGTTTAATAATTATCACAATCAACCCCCTTTCTATCATTTATTTAAACAATAGTGCATTAAATACACTTGCCTTAATATATGATACAATGTCCACGTAAGGAGCGTTTAATCATCAAATAAATGAAATGACATTTACTATATGGCTCATGTAGGCTACATATTTAACAGTCGATTGTCGTTACATGGTTTGGAGGAATACGCAATGGAAGTAATTTGATTGCTTAAGGCCCTGTCACACCATAACGTATCGCCTCAACGTATGCCAACGTATGCGAAATATCGAAAAATACGTTGGTGTACGTTGGTGTACGCTGATATAAGTTAGGGGTACGTTGGGGATACGTCGTTTACGTTAAGAGCACGCTGTGATACGCTGTGACAATTTGGAACACGTCGAGCCCGCGACAAAATATTGAGCATGCTCAAAATTTCTCAACGTACTCAACGTGTGCTTAATACGTTCTGCATAAGTTCCCGGTAAGTTTGTGGTACGTTAAATATACGTTGACATACGCAGACATACGTTAGTGGTACGTTACTCGTAAGTTGGTATACGTTGATGAACGTAGGCTGACGGGGAAACGTCCAGACAACGTAGTGATAACGAGTTGATAACGTATATGTGCCGTATGTCTAACGTATGCCTGACGTATTTCCAACGAGTTTCGACGCATTCTCACGTATTCACCTTATGCCGGGCGATCGTGTAAGGCCCTATCACGTATCCATAGCGTATCCATAGTGTATTGAACGTATACATAGCGTATGACTAACGTATTGATAGCGTATCACTAACTTATAACATACTTATGACAGCGTATCACAGCGTATGCGAGCGTATGACTAACGTATGCTTAACGTATACTTAACGTAGCGTAGCGTATTCGTAGGGTATGATGGTGGGTTGATGTGTTCAGCACGACAGGCCATGAAGAAGTGAGGATGAGATACTCAAGGGACCCATTTATATACTCAAACCCTCCATAAGCTCCCAAAACGCCGAATGCTCGCTAGCTGTACGGTACATACGCTAGCTGTACGGTAGCCCTCCGTCACACCATGGCGTATCGCCTGAACGTATGACAACGTATGCGAAATATCGAAAATACGTTGGCGTACGTTGGTTTACGCTGATACAAGTTAGGGGTAAGTTGGGGATACGTCGTTTACGTTAAGAGCACGCTGTGATACGTTGTGAAAATTTGGAATACGTCGAGCCCGCGAAAAATTATTGAGCATGTTCAAAATTTCTCGACGTACTCAACGTGTGCTTAACTTACGTTTTGCATAAGTTCCCGATAGGTTCGTGGTACGTTAGACATACGTTTACAAACGCTGACATACGTTAGACATACGTTGACATACGCTGACATACGTTGAGGTACGTTACTCGTCGTAAGTTATAGGTTGGACCTATTATAGATTTACCCTCCTAGATATTTTAATAGTTATCATCTAGGCTGCGTTTACTTGAACTGGCAACACTTGTCCCGCCGTGTACGAAACTCAATTTCTGCAGCGGCATAAGCCACGTGTTCGTTGTACGCCGAGGATACGCTGAGGATACGCCCAACACGGCAGACATACGCTTCGAATACGTTAAGCATACGTTGGTATACGCTCGCCGATCGCATACGCTGTGGTACGCTGTCATAAGTTTGTTATAAGTTAGTGATACGCTATCAATACGTTAGTCATACGCTATGTATACGTTTAATATGCTATGGATACGTCCATTCCATCACCGATGTCGACTTTTCCTACGCAATTCGTTGGGAAGTTGGACGTTCTTGGACTCTGACAATTTTCGAGCTATTTTTTGAATACGTCGGCATACGTTCAGGCCACGTTCAGGCCATACGCTATGGTGTGACAGGGCCTTTAAGCTTTCGTCAAAATACCTCATCGTTTTAACGGCTTTGATTCAAAACTGATGTTAATATTGGAAATGAACAATCGGCGTGTTTCCACAGAACTGAACTTTCCGGTTATTGCCGTGTATGAAATTGCAATTCCGGAAAGTTCTCCTGTGGAAACACACAATAATCGGATTATTGATAAACCGATTATCACCCATAAACGGTTTATTATAACCTTCTCCAGAGGTGGTTATTTCCGCTCAAGATCAGCACCACTGCGCTGTGGAAACACACCGGTTTATTATGATAAACCGTTTAAGCTGAAATTGGAATCATAACGCGCCTGTCGATGTGCGCCCGGTAGTGCGCCCTACCTTTCTCGCGCGCATTAATTGTGCGACTTACGGCAAGCGCAGTAGTACGCTCGGTTCTACGCAGCCTTGTTATGACAGCAGAGACGCGGTGCGTTTGACAAACAAAACGGTTTAAGTCAGGAGGGGTAGGAGCTGACTATTTAAACGGTTTGTTGCGCTCTGTGGAAACGTGCCGGTTAAGCGCCGACACGGAATTTTCATTCCGGGTAAGATAAACCGTTTAACTAGCCCTTTTCTGTGGAAACACGCCGATTGTCATGGTTCTGATCTGAAATTGGGATCACGCTAAATGGATTGATTGGAACAAGTACAAGGTACCAATAAGTTAAATTAAATCACATTAAATGCTTTCACATAAGTTAGATGGTGAATTTATATATAATTTATGTTATAAATAATACAATTGTGTGAGTATAGATTGGAGAAGGGGCAACATTAGGAATATAAAAGCAATGGCTTTTCAAATATTGTTCAATGAACAAATAGTAATCTGACCGTAATTATACCTACCTCGGATATCAGGTCAAAGGTTATACTGGCACTTCCATTTTGAAGAGAAACGATGTTACCGGATTTGTCTATTAGATTTATGCTGATAATTCTGCTGCCAAATTTATACGAATTGACGACACTCAGTTCACTCTTGCTATCTACGTCTGTCTTTGAAAGCTCTATATGTTCATGTGTCGTTTTCAACACTCCCACAGCTATTTCAGATCCTATTTATGAAAAAGGGTATTGATGTTGAGAAGAGAATGTGGAATGGGCCTAAAATTTTTGAAAAAGAAAGAAACTAGCCACTAGATACAGAAACAAGTATGATGTGATACTATGAAAAAGTCAATGTGCCACTTCAATCTACGATATCATGGGAAAAGTGGACTTTGTTCTATTTTATAAGATCTTATTTTAATTTGATTAGCGTATGAGCACACCAAACATTTGGCTGTTTGAACTTACCATAATCAAATACGTTTGATGACAAACTCACTGCATTTATTGATTCGCCGACGTTCACAGTAAACTCGCGAGATTCCTTGGTAATTGGAAATGATTTTAAAACTGAGGATACAAGAGAGACGGGAGTTAAAATAAAACCTATATAAGGTATTCTAAGAACACGTTCATTGTTACTCCTTGTACCCATGTTGAGCCCAACAAGTTTAGAACCACTCCTATTCCGATAATCGCTTGTCAACTACGGTAGGATTAATATAATGCAGTATTTTTATATTTAATATTGGTATTTCCCTAGATAGGTGGATTGTAGTAGTGAAATAGCAGCCCAAGAGTGTTATATATCGCCTCTTTGACGTACTTTAAAGGCATAGTTCTAGTTATGTATGTTACTAGTGAAACTGATGACTTTGAGTTGATACCGGGGTTGATACAAACATGTATTTTTAGTGAAACTGGTGCGACTTCAAACATTAATTTCGGGAATAAATGAGAGCAATTCTAGCTAGATGAATAGACACGATATACAGGCTGTAACAAAAAAAGTTATACAGTTTTGAAAAAAAAATTAAAAATATCTCCCGTAGCATTTCTGTTTCGAGTTTTAATGGCGTGCAAGGGAAATTTTCTTAGCTTTCGAATAAGCTTTGTTTCGTGATAATCAATGGTCGGTAAGCAGATATATGATCAATTGTCTAAAGTAGTCATGAAATCACCTGGGCCACTTTGGTTTAATAAATGGTAAAACCACTGGGATGAATATGAATGGAATCGAACAGGAACATAGCAGTAGAGCGCTCTTGTTAATAGACAACAATGGTTCATTTCAAGTGGTTAAAAGTATTACAAAGAAGGTTAGGTCTTTACAAATAATTATTATTTATTCATTTTATGAATTTATTTATTCAAATGAAATAAAACTATTTGAAAACGAATTATATTGTTCTCTTTAATGTTCCCTGCACGATACCCTAGCCATTTAATTCATACAAAAAGATTGTATGATATTGTGAAAGTGGCCCAGCCCGATTCCTAGACGACTTAGTAGATTAGTCATAACTTTTAAACGCAAGTAGTTAAAAAGACCAAATAAAATGATTCTGGTAGCCAAAACGGAATTTAACACAGAGTGTAAAGAATGTTGACATTACATGATTTTAACATTGGATTAAAAATATAATTGCGATTGTATACCTTTTTTTGTTACAGTCTGTAGGGGAAGTATAGAGAAATATGTAATCCAAGGGCGCTTTGATAACATTTGATGTACAAGCGTAGATCTTGTGATCTTTTGCAAAAATTAGAATTGTGTCTTTAGAACCGTTTTGGTAAAAACACCGACTTAATTAACAATGTAAACTCTGAGGATTTAAAATGTAATGGTTTCCAGTTTTGGGAACAACTGGTCATAGGAACTGAAATAAAAGTATCAGGTGTCTTTCAAACTTTCAGGGGTTGAAATGAGGACATATGAATATCGAAAGCTCACCAAAAGAGTCTGTCTCCATAGATATTGATTCGTTCTTCGCTGACACAAGCAAAAAAGGCAATTGATCCCACTCACGTAAAACGCTTCCAACATTCTATTTAAGGTAAAACAATAGATCAATTACTTCAATAAACGTAATCTTCATAGTTTCGGTTAAGTGGGGCAGAATTGCCCCTCGAATCAGGTCAAAAGATGAATAATTGTGCCAAACTAAGACCCTTTGAGCGAGCAACTTTACAATCGTCAGTTTTTGTAAAAGGTGAAGTGATAATATATAGCCTACAACGACCATGAGGGGCTCTAGTCAAAACTCTTGACCGCGTGGCTTGAGTGTTCATTTCTTTCTGCGTGATTCACGTACACTGCATTGTTAATTGTGGTTCATAGCCAAACTATGGTCACCCTCGAGCAAACCAGAGCGTGATGCGCATTGAAGGTATGGTGTCATTTACCTAAATGGCGTTTACACGAGGCAACTCAATTTCATTTATATGCCTATTTAGGTCTAAATAACTTTTGTGGTATGGGCGTTATTCATAATTGGCGCACTTACGTCAAAAGAGGGCAGTGCTATCCAATTGAGCATGCTCAGAGCAATTAGGGCACCGAAAACGAGTCTAGCGATGTAGCCGAGACGAGAGTGATGTAGTTTTTCAATGTGGTGAACTTTGCACTAATCATAAAAATTCTTCATACTTCTGAGCTGTTCAATATTTGACCTTATTAAATTCGTGAAATAAACTTGAACGTATAAACGATCTATTCCACTTGTTTGAAATAAAATGTTTGCTGGTAACTGACACTATCTAGGAAAATGTAGAAGTTCACAGTTCCTTATATTGTAGTAAAAGTACGAGATTGTATGTTTATCGGCGTGATATCGAGTATATCTCCCTCTTTAGACATGCAATCGCCAATTATGAAAAACGTCTATTGAAGCACACACTGCAATTTTGTCATTCGACGTCCTTTATACCAATCAAATGAACACGAATAGTTTGAAGGATTATCACTTACAATGATATCCAACGATTCGAGTTTCTTCAGGAATTTCTTCAAATGATAGTGTGCCACGTTAAAATCTGTACATATATAAAACTCGTTCAAGTTACTCTTTCAACTTAGTAACAACAATAATTACACTACATTAATACTACAAACAATGATTTAAAGGATAATAAGTATTATAACTATAACTTGTAATATCGAATAGTAAATACAGGAGTTATGAGATTTGTTTTTATATATTCCTCACCACAAGTTATCCCATAAGGATCAGGTGTCCATATTGCTTGAGTATTTACATCTACTAGGCACGTAATATTTGTCTCTCCAATCAGATCGTAGCCGTCATTGCACGAGATAATCACAACGGTTCCGCTAGAGTGGTCAGTTTCTGTTGAACTAAGTGAACCATTTTCAGGAGCAGTAAAAGCTTTACATCTCTGAACTGTTGGATAAAACCATAATCTGTGTTTAAAGACTTGACCGTCTATACTTTGAAACCCTAATCTGATAATTATAAAAGAACGTAACATTCCTTACCGCAATTTGTATCACTAGGATTAGGACTCCATATTCCTGTATTATTCACATCTGATGCGCACGTAGTATTTGCCTGTCCAATAAGATCATAACCTTCATCGCAGCTGATCAGTATTAAGGTTCCTCCGGCGTAATCAGAATCTCCTAAATGAACTGCACTATTATCGGGCGCATTAAACGCTTTACACCTGGGAACTGATGGATAAAACGTTGATTTGTGTTAACAATGTAAACTATTAAAGCCTAGATATTACAAACAGTTTAGGAAATTACTAAGAACACATAATCATGTCTTACCACAAGTTGTATGAGCAGGACTAGGACTCCACATTCCTTTGTTATTCACATCTGATGCGCACTTAGTATTTGCCTGTCCAATAAGATCATAACCTTCATCGCAGCTGATCAGTATTAAGGTTCCTCCGGCGTAATCAGAATCTCCTAAATGAACTGCACTATTATTGGGCGCAGTAAACGCGTTGCACCTGGGAACTGATAGATAAAAGGTTGATTTATGTTAACAATGTTAACTAAAGAATAAATATTGTGGGTCTATTACTTAATTACAAAGAGTTAGGAAATTACAAAGGACATGTCCATGTCTTACCACAAGCTGCATCAGCAGGACTAGGGCTCCACATTCCATTGTTATTCATATCTGATGTGCATGTAATGTTTGCTTCTCCAATAAGATCATAGCCTTCATGACAGGAGATCGTTATTAAGGTTCCACCAGCGTGGTCTAATTCTGCTGAGCGGACTTCCGGGATAGCGGCACCGTTATCGGATGCAGAAAAAGCCTCACACCTAGGAACTAATGGACAAATCGATAAAAGAATATTTTTACTTTTAGCAAAAGGGGACCCTTCACTTGCAAGATTACAACTATGCCAACGGGCAAGGTTTGCCACAGTCTAATCATGTATAAATGTTTAGTAATTTGAATATTGAACAAATTAAACCTTCAAATAAAGTAAAGCCTCAATATTAGGACTGTACATTTCTTCATGCGTTACATTTGATTTGTACAAATGTTTTCACAAACGTCTATACTTTGAAACCCTAATCTGATGATTATAATATTAATAGAACTTAGTATTCCTTACCGCAATGTGTATTATTAGGATCAGGACTCCACATTCCTGTATTATTCACATCTGATGCGCACGTAGTGTTTGCCTGTCCCATAAGATCATATCCTTCATCGCAGCTGATCAGTATTAAGGTTCCTCCGGCGTAATCAGATTCTCTTAAATTAACTGCACTATTATCGGGCGAAGTAAACGCGTTGCATCTGGAAACTGATGGATAAAACGTTGATTTGTGTTAACGATGTTAACTAAAGCATAACTATTACAAACAGGAAATTACTAAGAACACATAAATATATCTTACCACAAGCTGCATCAGCAGGACTAGGACTCCACATTCCTTTGTTATTAACATCTGACGCGCACGTAGTATTTGCCTGTCCAAAAAGATCGTAGCCTTCATCACAGGAGATCGTTATTAAGGTTCCACCAGCGTGGTTTAATTCTGCTGAGCTGACTTCCGGTATAATAGCGGCACCGTTATCGGGTGCAGAAAAAGTCTCACACCTAGGAACTAATGGACAAATCGATAAAAATATATTTTTACTGTTAGCAAAAGGGAACCCTTCACTTGGAAGATTACAAATATGCCAACGTGCAAGGTTTGCCACAGTCTAATCATGTATAAATGTTTAGTAACTTTCGAATAAAGTAAAGCCTGAATATTAGGACTGTAAATTTCTTCATGTGTTACATTTGATTTGTACAAATGTTTTCACAAGCGTCTATACTTTGAAACCCTAATCTGATGATTATAATATTAATAGAACTTAGCATTGCTTACCGCAATGTGTATCATTAGGATTAGGACTCCACATTCCTGTATTATTCAAATCTGATGCGCACGTAGTGTTTGCCTGTCCAATAAGATCATATCCTTCATCGCAGCTGATCAGTATTAAGGTTCCTCCGGCGTGAACAGATTCTCCTAAATTAACTGTACCATTATCGGGCGCAGTAAACGCGTTACACCTGGGAACTGATGGATACAACGTTGATTTGTGTTAACAATGTTAAATAAAGCATAAATATTACAAACAGTGTAGGAAATTACTAAGAACACATAATTATATCTTACCACAAGTTGTATGAGCAGGACTTGGACTCCACATTCCTTTGTTATTTACACCTGATGCGCACGTAGTATTTGCCTTTCCTATAAGATCATAGCCTTCATCACAGGAGATCGTTATTAAGGTTCCACCAGCGTGATCTAATTCTGCTGAGCTGACTTCCGGTATAGCGACACCGTTATCGGGTGCAGTAAAGGTCTCACACCTAGGAACTAATGGAAAAAATTTTAGCAAAAGGGAATCCTTCATTTGGAAGATTACAACTACGCTAACGTGCAAGGTTTACCACAGTCTGATACTGTATAAATGTTTAGCAAGTTGATTATTGAACAAATTACAGCTTCGAATAAAATAAAGCCTTAATATTAGGACTGTAAATTTCGTCGTGTATCACATTTGATGGTAGAGTGATAATACAGTTCCACGGGGAAATTACAGTCCCGATAGATCTTAGTTATACAGTTAGTTATCGAGGATTAACCACAAGTTGATTCTTCAGGATTTAGACTCCAAATCCCTTCATTATTCATAACTGATGCGCATATAATGATTGCATTTCCAATAAAATCATAACCTATCTCGCAGTAGATCGACATTAATGCTCCACCAGCGTCATATGAAAACTTACAATTAAATATCCAAATCGCTGTATATCTGGGATAAAATCATGAATAAGGTTTGTAAGAGTGATACTTTTAAGTATAAGCTTTTAGTAAACTTAAAGTTCACTAATGGCTTGGGCCGCGTACATAAACCTTAAGAATGACATGGCCACATGATTAAAAAGTTAGGTAATATAGATTAACAACAAATAATAGACAAATATACACTGACAGTAACCAGTGGCAAAGCAAAGAGGATTTTAAAGACAGCACTGACTGCCGGTATAACTATACTGTTTCCAATTCAAATTAATTATCTCATCACATTACTTATTACTAGTAGTCATTATATTGTACTTACTAATTGTCACGTTGATTGTAATATACAAGTTATCTGTAGAATGTTGAGTTGCAACGCCATCTACACTAAAGACAGCACGGCAGGTGATTTCTGCTGTTCTGTTGTCAGTTGACAGAATCATACGGGACCATGTGTCTGTTACGTCGAAGAGATTATCTTCGGCATCATATGTTGCAGGCTCGTTATCACCTTCATCTCCTAATATCTGAGCTCCACCATCATAGTAAAAGTCAATATTGAGAACATCACGTTGCACACTTGATGGAGAACCTGGACATGTCCCTACATCTGGACTTCCTCTTTGATTCAAGGGATCCACGGGGTTGACGTTAAATATGGTACATCGGAACTTGTAGCTCTCACTGACTCCAAGATCCAGGTTTGTGCCATGAACCAGTGTGGTGTATGTGTCATTGGCACCTGTTTTGTAGTCAAGCTGGATTCCTCCATTTCCGGCACCAGGAGTAGGAAATTCTTATAACACAAAACGACAACGAAGTCTAAATAATATTTCAAGAAATTATTCTCAGCCTTACTGAGACTCTCAGTCTCAGTGTGTACATTACTTTCTTATAACTTCCTTAAACTAATGTGATTAATTGTGATTCATTTTAATTCTAGTCTCCTATAAAGTGATAGTGTTGATGAGAAAGAGCACGGGTTTTAGAATAAGTGACAAATAGTGGAGTTTTTTTACTTAATAATATCATGTTAAATACTCACTCCAAATCTGAAAGGTGATTCGTACAGCTGTGCCAGCAGAATTAACAGTGTTACATGTATATGCAGTACATTCTAGATAGCCACATTGAAGACTTTCAAATGTCACATTTGCTGGTACCAGCGTGTATTCCCCTGTAAAACTATTAGCAATACAGTCAGGGATCATTATTCCTGATTCATCATATTCAGTGGTACCTATTTGAACACCATCGGCATCGTTTAGTGTCCATCTAATATTAGCCTCAGGATCTGAAGATACTGTGCAATTAAACTTGTATTGTAGACCTTCAATCAGTATCGCATTCTCATCACTAGGGTAACCATCCTGATCATCATTGTTGGTTCCTGCATCATCTATTAAAAGCACAGGTGTTCGTGGACCAACTGGATAATTATGAAATACAAATAATTATAATTATGTTCATCAATTTCATAGGTCAATATTGAAGTCATTTAACGGAACGGAAATAAATCTGACCTGCAATTCTGATTTTAGCTCCGTGATTGGATTGTATATAAGCATTACGTATATGTGAAACACCCAACTTCTGAAAAAAAGTATGGGCTCCCTCTATGAAGGATCTCTTAGTGCCCCTTTAAGCAGAATATTTGTGTCATTACCAGCATTATAACTTAGTCATTAAGGGATTCGCAATAATATTCTTTACTTACTGTGAATTCGTATTTCCACTCTAATGGTTTCGTTTTCTGAATTGGCTGAGTTGAAGTTGTTAAGCAGAACATTTGCGTCATTACCAGCATTACAACTTAGCATCTGACCACAGTGAGCAGTATGATCAGCGACAAAGCTGAAACTAGCCGATATCTGGCGTCCGCTTAGCGTCCCATTATTCACATCTATAAATGACGTTGACGAAGTTTCTTCAGTAAGAAGAACTGAATTTAAATCGGCAGTGATGCCAGGTTCAGGAATAGCTTGTTGTACTATACAATCCACATGGTACGGTGTTCCATTAACCAGGTATACTGGGTTTGTCAGATCTACCGCGGTTCCGGGTTGGTTCGGAGTATCAGAAATGTACATCATCATGTTGTCTTTATTAACTTGCGCTGGATAATAGATGAAAACAAAATGTGGTATTAAAGAACAGTTTATTGAATTTCCCTGTTTGTAAACCAAAATGAATGAAAGTTTTACATCAGAATATATAAATGAATAACCATTTATCGAGGAAATCATACATACCACACTCATGACAATCAAATTGACAGACACTTGCCTCTTACATCCAGTATTACAAACTGTTTAACAGTTGTATTGGTATATCCATTATCTACCCTGACAACGATTCTTTTATTATTATAAACGTCATATTCTATCACCGGCAGATCAGTTCTTGTTAACTCGTTTCCAGCTTTATCACATTGACCAGTAGTAGAACTTCCGCGATCCTTTATGGTAGCTTCAAATGTCCCAAGATAATCCTGACGATTCCAAACAAATTCTAGATCTGGATCAACCCCATCAGTTATGGCGTGAAATGTGTAGCCGATTCCATGTATAACAACAACTTCCTTTTCATTAAGCATGGTCATTGACATAGTTAGAGCTGTGGTATCTGGTCCTGATAAGGCAGTAGCATCGCTGCCAGTTTTAAACAGGTAAAGATCAACTTTACTAACAGGTGCTGTTGACATAGAAGATAATGAAGGTAATTTGTTTTGGAGAATAGTAATAGTAATGCCTCACTGTATTTCAAGGCCAAAACGTTACAGCAAAGCATATAAACAAGTAGTGTTTTAGAAATAGCTTGTTGTACTACACAATCCACATAGTAAGTTGTTCCATTAACCAGGTATACTGGGTTTGTTAGAAATACAGCTGTTCCAGGTTGGTTCGGAGTATCTGGTATGTACATAATCATGTAATGTCCCCTAACTTGCGGTGTGTTATAGATACGAAAACAAATATTAATATTTACGAACAGTTTATCGAATTTGTTCCTCTTGGTAAACTAGAATTAATGAGAAATTGAACTCATAATACAGGACTAATCAATATAAAAAAGGATCGGTAATGTTAACGATATGCCATGTCTAACTACTTACTTTGAATTCTGACTTCAACTCGAATTGTTTCCTGTTTTGAATTGGCTCTGTTGAAGTTGTTAAGCAGAACATTTGCGTCATTACTGGCATTACAACTTAGCATGTGACCACAGTGAGCAGTATAATCAGCGACAAAGCTGAAACTAGCCGATAGTTGGCGTCTGCTTAGTGTTCCATTAGTCACATCTATAAATGACGTTGATGGAGTTTCTTCAGTAAGAAGAACTGAATTTAAATCTGCAGAGATGCTAGGTTCAGGAATAGCGTGTTGTACTACACAATCCAAATAGTACGTTGTTCCATTAACCAGGTATACTGGGTTTGTTAGATCTACTGCGGTTCCGGGTTGGTTCGGAGTATAAGAAATGTACATCATCATGTTATCTTCATTAACTTGCGCTGGATAATAGATATAAACAAAGTTTGGTATTAAAGAACAGTTTATTGAATTTCCCTGTTTGTAAACCAAAATGAATGAAAGTTTGACATCAGAATATATAAACGAATAAACATTTAGCGAGGAAATCATACATACATCTCTCATGACAATCCAATTGACAAGTACTTGCCTCTTACATCCAGTATTACAAATTGTTCAACAGTTGTATTGGTATATTCATTATCTACCCTGACAACGATGCTTTTATTATTATAAACGTCATATTCTATCGCCGGCAGATCAGTTCTTTTTAAATCGTTTCCGGCTTCATCACATTGACCAGTAGTAGAACATTCGCGATCCTTTATGGTAGCTTCAGATGTCCCAAGATAATCCTGACGATTCCAAACAAATTCTAGATCTGGATCAACCCCATCAGTTACGGCTTGAAATACGTAGCCCATTCCATGTATAACAACAAGTTCTCTTTTATTAAGCATGGTCATTGACATAGTTAGAGCTGTAGTATCTGGTCCTGATAAGGCAGCAGCATCGCTGCCAGTTTCCAACAGGTAAAGATCAACTTTACTAACATTAGCTGTTGACATAGAAGATAAAGAAAATTATTCGTTTTGGAGAATGGTAATCCTGATACCTTATTGTATTTCAAGGCCAAAACGGTACAGCAAGCATAAGTGTACTTACTTCTGACCACTAGTATTGTACTAGCAGTACGTCGAGGCTTACTAGGTTCTGAGGTGCACTTCAAGGACATTCCGCAGTCTGTTACAGCATATTCATATGATGTGGATGTCAGTGTAGAAAATGTGTCAGTGAGATTATCTGTCTTGTCAAACCATTCAATATTAGTGACATTAACCAATGATCCTCTTCCACATAGGTCCCATCTAACACTTGCCACTGGATGAGCATTTGTCGCAACACACGTGAATACAATTTCTTCCCCGACATATACGATTGTGGTTGTGCCCACTGTATTACCGGGTACAGGTGGATTAGTCCCATTTCCGAAATACATTGTAATTACATCCGGTGCCACTGTTTATAATTGAAAAAGTAAATAATTGCTATAGGAATTTGGAGAAATTTAAATACAGTTATTTAAGATATTATAGCATCAGCGTGTCAGCAATCATTAAAAGAAGGAGGATTAACGCGGTTAAATTATGTTTTGTGCAAGAGTTGGCCTGCAGTTTAAAAGTTGCGCTGATATTATGGAAGCTACTGCAAGAATCAGATATTCATGAGATTCTACACTTACCATTGCACTTTACACCAGTGTCTTGATCATGATTACAGTACTGATCTCCCCAGCCCCATCCTCCGTGCGCACATTCAACCAGATTGCCTTCATTCCCTTTGCAGGCAACACCGCCTATCCATATATGTCCAGATCCTTGTCCAAACTCGAGACCCACAGTTACTAGGGCATTATCAGACGGTAGCTGTAGGTGACGGCATACCACTTTAGCATCATATTTATCCCAGTATTTATTACAAATTGCACCCCATGTGTCATTGTGATATACTTCCACTCGTCCTTCATATCTATTGCCCCCACCGACTAAACGCAATTGGATAGGACCTGTAAAAAGGTGGGTTTTCAGAATCAAAGTAATCATAACAAAAATAATTTTAATATTAACTCAAATTATGTCTTATATCTGAAATAGATATAAAGGGTGTCTCAAAAAAATTAGGACTCTGTTTCATGACGGTGTAATTTTGATTATAATCATTGGACCATGACCAATTTAGTCTCAATGTAAAGCCCAATTATTTATTATGATATCCTGGAAATATAAGATCAATCCGATGCAAAATGAGAAAACTAGCGTACTTTGCGTAAACCGTGTCATTTACTGGTTTGTACAATGGGATCTACATGTACAGACCAGTAACTAACATGGTTTACGTTTCAATACGTAATAATTGTCAACATAGTAAATAATCTATCAGTCAATAGCAAAGTTTAGTTTGGTAATCCATTTAATTCTGGCACAAATCAATACTTGCTAAAAAAATCCGCAAAACAGATGCATGCATATTCTGTGCAAATTAAAAAAGATTTGTTAAACAGTTCTCGAACCCACTGTGGATGGTTTATTGAGTTACAAGTCGAGCACTTTCATGTTACTCGACTGTTACTGTGTGAATCCCATTGTACAAACCAGTAAATGACATGGTTTACAAAAGTACGCTAGTTTTCTTATTTTTCATCGGATTGATCTCATATTTTCAGGATATCATAATAATTAATTGGGCTTTACATTGAGACTAAATTGGTCATGGTCCAATGATTATAATAAGAATTACACCGTCATGAAACAGAGTCCTAATTTTTTTGAGACACCCTGTATAGTAAAATATGATAACGATATTACAAAATGAGTTAATTCTTGACTTCAGCATTACATTCATGGAAGATGGAAATCTTGTAAATTTGTATTTTTACCACGAGAAACGACTCCCTATTTATAAAATGCAGCAATATGTTTAAAAGAAATGTTATATCGAATATCTTTTAATACATAAACTATTACAGGGCTGGATTTACCATTTGGTCTGATGGTCTCGGGCCCTGGACACCTAGATTGGGGGTGGGGGTAAATTTAGAAAAAAAATAAGATAAAAATAAATTACCAACACTAAACAACAAAATTATAATTTTAGAATCTCGTTCAAAGCCAAGCAGTGCCTCAATATTGCCAAATTAATGTAAACTAGCAAATCCCGGCGCGCTACGCACGCATTTGTTCAGTTAGTTATCGTGCTTTTGCCAGCAACTTGGCAATTTTCGGGAAACCCTTCTTCCAAATCCTGGGGACACGTCTCCCCTATATAATTGTTCTCGCTCTTTAGCCATTCAGTGAGTGCGCATAGTTTCTCATGGTGAGTTGGGGCCCAGAGCCCCCAAAAAGTAATGTAAACTACGAGCATTTAACCAATCAAATTTATACAATATGAAACTCTTCATCAAATTCACTTTTGGGTATAAATATATACATGTAAATACGTTACACGGATATTTAAACCGAATATATGAGATACTAAATACACCCATGATAACTTTAAAGTTAAAAAAATTCCATTTTTTGCTTATGTTCACATCACCCCAAACAGTGAACAACAACACCTTATCCTCAGCCTGCTTATCCTCACCACAAAACACATCCCCGCACCCACACCCTCACACCTATCCCCACAGACCCACACCCTTTCACCCCTACGCACCCCTATATATCGTCACATTCTCATGACTCACGCCCCCAACACCCGCCCTACCCCTAAACACTCGAAATATAAAATATTCTTGATGCATTATGTCCATTATGTCCAGTGAACAACAACACCTTATCCTCACCATAAAACACATCCCGCCCCCATACCCCTTACACCTATCCCCATACACCCCTTCACCCCTACGCACCCCTATACATCCTCACATTCTCATGACTCTCTCTCCCCCCGCAACACCCGCCCTACCCCTAAACACTCGAAATATTCTTGATGCATTATGTCCATTTAATTATCACTGATCAAAAATACTACATTGTGCGTTTATCAAATTCTTCGCAGTGACGTCAGAGCAAATTTCAATAATCACAACCTATCGTCGAGGGCGTGATTGCAATGCGCTGGCGAAATAAATAACGCGTTCAAATACAAATTACGGCACTTTCGCTGCGACGAATACTAGAACACCATCTGACGTCACGTAACCAGCAAGAGCCAGAGCTAGATTAACGAAATAATAGTGGTGCAGCAGACGACCCCAGCAATAAGACCATTTCAAATCCGAAAATATTCGATCGGTTCTGATGCTTTCCGATTACCTCGGTGTTTTATGTTGGTAAGAGATGTCTTCCTCATTTCCCCCTGATCAAACGGCGGTGAGATCACAGAGATTCGGGGTAATACCTTCACATTTTACCTAAGCTCGATACATTTTGAATTTGCCGGTATTGACGTCATTGTTGATAAAACACAAAATAGTGGGTGTACCGCTTGATGTAAACATAGTAAACCACTAAGCGGACAACCAATGCTATGAATGCGATCAACCGCTTCTTTACGCTGCGTACACACCTAGTTCACGTGACCTGGTTTTTTAAAGTTTTCCGATCTCGATTGGAAATGGTCTATGACCTGAGGTATAATTGGAAAAATGTACATACCATCTTTGCACACGACACCAACATCATTGTTATGATCTCTACAGTATCCATATGTCGTCCATCCCCATCTCCATCCACGGTCACAATCAGTCAAGTTGAGTTCAGATCCTGTGCAGTGAACGTTATTTAGCCAAACTTCTCCAGATCCGTTTCCAAAATGGGACTCATGGTACTGCCAATCTGGATTTATTATAGCTTGAGCATTGTCAAACGGTAGTCCGAGCTGACGGCATACTACAGTAGCATCATTTGAATCCCAATTGTGAAAACAAACAGTACCCCATACGCCATTATGATATACTTCCACTCGTCCCTCGTTTGCAGTGATCCCATCGACTAAACGTACCCCAGCTGGTTCTGTTAAAAGTTGAAGATAAAAATAAATAATTGATATGCAGCTTCAGCTAACTAAAACACAAAACTAGTACAAAAAACCCAAATGGCATTACGCGGTTATACTATTAAATATAATGTTATGTTATGTAAATATGATGATATGTACGTTCTGCAAATGTCTGGCCTCCCCTAACGGGAAAAAACTCCCATTTTAGACACAGCATCTTAAACAGCCCTGCGAGCAAGATATATATTATCTGGCTTTGCAGAAGCACCAAGGCGTTCAGACAGTCGGAGCTGACACCACCTCCAACGATAGGGCCTATGCCATGAGGAAAGTATGACGGTTGAGCGCTCACAAAATCGGTTTTAACACGCCAATGTCTGGTCCGAAGCTCAGAGACCTAAGAGCATAAACTACACACAGATGGATGGATGAAGATAATGAAGAAAAACTATATTCTGCAACACGGTGATTTCCCCCTAATAGTCATCTTCCAAGAGAATTACACCAGGAGTGATCATCTTGGGTGAAATTAAGGTTCCGAAGATGACTGCACTGGTAATCTACCAATAAATTAATTTCTTGTATGCGTGTAACGTTTCATTCTTAGGCTGAGAGCGTCATCAGATTGGCATTTTTGTACACGATCACTCGATAGCTGTGCCAAGAATTTGTTCATACCGTTTACTAATCATGTTTCAATTTATCCTGGCCCTCACTAATCAGTTATTTGACTGGTGGTTTATGATCTGACTCATTTTTAGTACCCGCCATGAAAATACTTACTGCAATGTCAATGTGTGTTCCGCAGTCTGTTCCCACATTTTGCCTAAATTGACCAATGTGAAGCATTAAGCAAAATGCGTTTGAAATGTAGAGTAGGTAATATTTTGATTTACAATTTGCTATGACTGATATAAAATGTTTGCGTATCAAAAAAGTTGTCATAATCTTATTAGGCTTCAGAATTTATGACACTTATGAACATTATCAACTGTGCCTGTAGGCCTAGTTCCATATTCTACAGCAAATAGAAGTGATACTATTAGATATAACATTTAAATGAGCTTAAGCTAATGTTAATTTGTCATTAAAATGATTAATGTGTTAAATTTAAGACCTACGAAATGGCTAGGTCACC
Organism: Ophiura sarsii; assembly: GCA_035610835.1. NCBI lineage: Eukaryota > Metazoa > Echinodermata > Ophiuroidea > Amphilepidida > Ophiuridae > Ophiura > Ophiura sarsii. The sequence continues at coordinate 72,257,146 of CM069445.1, read as the reverse complement.
GTTTGACTTTTCGAGATACAGGCCTTCAAAGTTTTAGAACAAATCTTGGAGCAAATGAGCAGATAATGCTATTGCAGTGAAACCTGCATGAGGTATTTGTGTAGTATCCTGTTTGTTTCATAACATTAATATAATGCTACACGTCTACCGTATTCTATCCAATTATGTTTTTAGTTTTATACTACTGCGAATTGTTTTGTCCGCGATTTAAAGCTTTAAAAAGGAATTGAAACTGTTGGTACACCCTGTATAAATCTATGCTTAACTTAATTTGGCCAAAAACGACAAAGTAATTTCTTGCGTAGATGAATTCATACACCTCCCCTGACATGCCTAAAAATGGCTTTCATTATCCAAGACATTGTATTATTATACTGTACTAGTACACTACTGTGTTATTGCTTCATGAACATGCATATATTAGGCCTAGAGTTTGCTGATTTTACTGGTAATTTTGAATGGGTTCAAACCTTTTTTCTTTGTTTTTCATGAACAAATAACATAAAAAATGAAATGTTACTTTTGTTTTGTGACTTATACAATCTTAAAATAGTACAGGCACACTTTATCCCAATGGAGTAATTACACATTGCTGCCTATTTGGTTAGATCCCTCGAGCAGCAAGCAGCTTCGGATGGACACTGGATTGGGGTATGAAGCTAGAAATATTCTAGCTTCATGATTGGGGTAGTTAGAGGTGGGGGTAAACAAGTATCTAGAATTATTTGATCTATTCTTGCGCTCTGGTCTTTAATTATAAGTTGGCTACAAGATTATGTTAACAACCGAATACGAACAATGTGTTGTCCTAAATTTGAACATAATGACAACTATCATTTACCACCAACTATGGATATCAAGGATCAAACTCGCGTTGATAAGTATATGAGTGCTTGTTAAGTACGAGGGGGTATCAAAGAGTTTTTGAAATCACCCAGTAGTGAAGAAGCTATATGGATGAAATCTTGTCAGTGTAATCACTGGTCCTTAAAAACATTATGGTCTCATAAGTATGTTTCTTTTTATACAGGTTGCGCTAGATGCCAAGGGCATGTAAATCAATGACGTCTCCCAATGGTGCTGTGTACATGGTAAACGATAATGTTCCAAAAACTGATCCTTGTAGGACGCCTTCCAGAGGAGTATGTGGCTTAAGAATTTTGTCATTTACAGATATAAATTGAGACCTACGAGTGACAAATGACAAAATGTAAAAAGAAATTCTGAGCCTAATATTCTTCTGAAAGGGGTCCCACAAGAATCGGTTATTGGTTGGACCATTATAATTTACCATGTACACATCACCGTTGGGAGACGGTCCTGGACTTGGCATCTAGCGCCACCTGAATAAAAAGCAAACATATGTTTTTAAGGACCAGTGATTACACAGACAACATTTCATCGATATAGCTCCTTCACTTCTTGGTGATTTCAAAAACTTGTTGATACCCCCGCGTACATATTTTGTAAATATTATAACATTTGATATACAACCTGTAGAGGTTTCTCGCCACATAAAGAGGCTTTCAAGGTTAGAAAGATGATTTTTGCAAACATAGGCCTATATACTTACCATTACAAATGGCTCCTGCATCTTGCGAATTATCACAGTATTTTTCTCCCCAGTTCCATCCACCGTGTGGGCAATGGGTCAGGTTGTTTTCAGTTCCTCCGCACCTAACACCGCCTAGCCATATCGGTCCAGATCCATGTCCAAACTCAAGATCTACAGCTATGTGGGCATTTCCGAAATAGAGTCCAAGCTGACGACATACCACAGCAACATCATTGGCATCCCAACCGTCATCACAAATCGAACCCCATACGCCGTCATGGTATATTTCCACTCGTCCTTCGTTTTCGTCGCTCCCATTGACTAAACGTATCTGTGAAAGCCCTAATTAAAGGTAATACAATTGTTTTAATAAGAAGGATTATATATATAAAACCTCTCACCTCAATTGTATCATATTATGTTTATTTCACATCACTTTATTAGCATCATAACACATTCAAAATCAATACGCAATAAAAGAAAAACATGTAAATCCCAGAACAGTTCTCCATTTAGGTGGACATTGGATATTGTATACACAAATACCACCTTGAAAATGTTAATTGTGTGTGTGCAGTGGCTTATAGGAATAGTTACTCGAATACGGGAAACAATAACGCAAATTAAATATTATAATTATAACTAAGCTTGGATGAACACAACGAGGGCCTCAAAACCCCTGAATACGTGTCTTAAAGTGCCGTCAATTATTTGTTTGAAAATGCGAACTTTTCCTGAGTTTTCTGTGGCCGATCGATTATACATGGACTTTGTAGATTATTTCCTTTCCAATGACACCATAACTGCCGCGCTGATTGGCCCCGTAAATAGCCGTCAACAAATACAATTTTCACCAATGACCAGCATTTCGCTCTTTTTTATCAACAAAATTGAGCTCAAGAAATTACGGTACCATAAGGTGACTGTTATGGTACAACATGCATTGTCATGTCTTCTGGAAGACGATTTGATCTAAACACTTTCTACTTCCAGATCGTGCCAGTACCCACCCTGTGACAGCGAGTTAAGTTCGTTGAAGTTTTGTTTGCGTCTATGGAGTTTGATTGATTCGGAGCATTTGTTCAATAGGCTAAAATAGCCTACAATGTATACTCATGCCACTCTCAGAACAAAGGTTAAAATCTTTAACCTTGTTTGTTAAAATTTTAACCAATGGGAGGTTACCAGGTGAACCACACAATTGGTTGGTTAAAACCGTAACCAACAGCTTTTGGTTAAACTTTAACCCGTGGTTGGTTACAATTTTTAATAATTTGTTGGTTAATATGTTTTAACCAACAGTGATTGGCTAAACTTTAACCTGTGGTTGGTTACAAATTTTAATCATTTTTTAGTTAATATGTTTTAACCAACAGTAGTTGGTTAAAAAATGTTGGTTAAACTTTCATTGTTTTTGCTAAACTTTAACCCAGACAACATTACAATATTGATGTTTCATTGGCCCAATATTGGCTTTCAATATTTGCGCCAACCCGTGGCCAGGACCAACTTTGGCAAAGGGCAAGCCCAGACAAGGGACAGGACAAGGCAAAGGACAAGGCACAAGATCCTAGCCAAGAGGCCGGGAAGCGATAACTTAAAACAGCTGCCGCAATTTTTAGACCACATCAGAATTTGTATATGAAATCAATCGTGTTATTTATCGCCCCTGGTATATTGTGCCCATTATTGGACCAATATTGGTTGCCAACATGATGCCAATTGAAGAGCGCCAATGTAAAACCAATATTGGTCCAATATTGGTTTGACAACATGATGCCAATTGAAGAGCGCCAATGTAAAACCAATATTGGTCCAATATTGGGCACAATATACCAGGGGCGGAAAATAACACGATTGATTTCATATACAAATTCAGACGTGGTCTAAATAATATGCGCAAAATATTTTCCCGCCAATGAAATTCTTTGGCGGGAATCTTGTTATGACCTTTTGTTGGTTAAAATTATGATGCCTTAACCAACGTTAAATAAACTGAAAATGAATTACATTTTTACTCTTTAATCAACGCAGTATTAAAAGTAATTTTTAACCAAAGCTTCATTTTTAACCAATGCAGTATACTTTTTAACCAAAATTCTTTTAACACACGTTTTTTTAATACCTGTTCTGAGAGTAGGCCTATTACCTGCCATGGTATACTATTTTCAACTATACATTAATCCCAATGCTTTGAAGTCTGGTTAAGAGGTTCTTCAGGATGTTTCCCTAAAATTGCCACTTTACAGTTTAATGATTCTCCCGTGACGTTCATGTGTGAATAAATCGCACAGTTACCGTAATAGTAATATAAGGTAGGAGCTCGCTTTCCGATTTTACTGTATCCGCTTTTCAGGTAGTCGGATTCATGAAACGTCATGAGTATGGGGCAGGATCATCAAGGACATCCCCTCGTCGTCTAAACTCGAGCGGATGTGTTCATCGCTCGGGTTCAATCATTGGTTCAATCACTAGAAGACTACAGGTTTTGGATAGCCTACAAACGTCGATTTCGGGTTTACTTTTGGTTTAACCTTCCCATGCTCTACCATTGTCAAAACCGCTTTAAGTTCATGATGTAGATTAACATGATGTTAGTCAGGTATAATGAACGAATGTACGTCGGTGCCATTTGGGGAAACATTACTGAATTGAGTACTGATTTCGGTTAGAAAACATGTTTTATACCAATTGTTATACGTACCATCACTGCAAATGACACCCGCATCTCTCGTATGATTACACCTCAAGTCATTTTCTCCCACTTCTTTGTGCAAACACACGTCCAGGTTGTCTTCATATCCTATACAACTAACGTCTTTTAGCCATATCGGCCCTGATCCTTGTCCAAAATACGGCTCATAAGTCTGACAATTCTGCCTCTCTGGAACTGAATTTGTTATAGCTTGGGCATTATCCAAGGGTAGTTCAAGCTGACGGCATACTACAGTAGCATCTACTCTCTTCCACCAGTTATCACAGACAGTACCCCATTCACCGTTGAGATTTATTTCCACTCGTCCTTCGTTAGTATTGCTGCCATTAACTAAACGTACCTTGACGGCCTCTATAAACAAGTTAACATTTGGAAAGGAGAAAATGTTAAACTATATTCACCAATTGTATGGTTTGCAGAATACCACTTAAAATCATATTATTATAATGTATAAGGCCTAGGCTCATTGATATCCAGATGTTAAATAAGGGTTCACTATTCTCAATTACGCCTCAACACACACACAAATGAATACCCATTTTGTGTGCGATTAAATGCTAAAATAGACACAAAAAAGCCTCATTACATAGAGTATCGCACATCATTTTTATAAACTTCACTCAAGTTTTAAATGAATGTACACTCCATGCAATATTGTATTTTGTATCATCACATGAGTAAAACATCTCACTCTTTTTCATAACCTGAATCTGTCCATGATATCACTTTCGAGGTTTGTCAGATAAGATGTAATAGACAAATGGGTTGAGTAGAGAAAAAATGTAGTAGATTTATAAATATTGGACAATCGGTTCCAAAAATGGACAAATTCTATTTGACATCAAAGGAACCACAATTGAATAATTATGACGATCATTTTCTTTAGATGCCATTTGTTTCGCTGTAACATAAAGGACCTCAAATCTTTCAGTAACTCATCCACGAATATAATGCGTACATACATCAGACTTGGTGTAATTCCGTTGTACCATTCGCACCCATTTTACACCGTCGCACTTTATTCCGTGAAAGACCATTTACTAAACGTTACATGTGAACGGTATTACAGATTAAAATTATCAATCCTGAGCCTTAAACCAGGCACAGTCTAAACTGTCCCTGCTTAAACCAGAAATAATCAAAAGAATGTCCTATGTCTGTCCAGGAAGTCTATAATTATGGTAGAAGTATCTTAGGTCAAAGTCCCCCGATTCTTTTGACGATACATACTTTGAAGACCCTTCATCTCTGCTCCTTGTACCTCGGGGGGGGGGGGGGGGGGGGGGGTGGTCTATATGACCATTAAATATCATCTCATTTCATTTTTGTAATTAATAAATAGCTATCTTATACAAAATTAGGCTACATGTAGTATCAAATTTCTTCTATTACACGGTCTAGAGCAACGAGACGGCGCGGGACTAGGCAGTGGTTTGCATGAATATGAAATGCATTGATTACCACGTGGTGTTGACACGAGTGCGCTTCGGTGTCGTGATATGTCAAACGAATGATTGACAGTTCTCGCTTCAGTGATTTCCTAATCGCATGTAGATGACTGGTATAGATGGCGGTATTTCAATATGAACCAATTGTCAGACATGCGCAGATAAGGAGTCTCACTCGCCTGGTCTGTCTCGCTCGCACCTGTATGACTCCCATGTTTGAAAAGCCCGGTATTTAACAGGGGTAAGTCTGTTGCGACAACAAATTGCCTCTCATACTATAATGTTATGATATATAAAATCATCTTTAGAAAAAACGCGTCGGTGGAAATATAACTCCTACATTATAAATTATAAACATGTCTAGAAATTTCTCTTCTTGAATTTGAGATATTACACGCTAAGAATGGCTGATTATTAAGGAAGTTACAATCCCAAATGTACTGTCAAGTCTGATTTTTATTTCACACTTTCATTTTCAACACGGGGACTCAGACCGGCAAATTATTGATCACTGGTAGTGGTAATGTAGCGCCAATCCACCCGTCGATGGCCTGGTTGTTGGATAGTCGGCCGGTGGCATTGTTACGGCTGATCAATACGGCACACACGCTTTACATGAAAATCAGACTTCCCTAACGTTTGGAATCGTAACTTCCTCATTAATCAACCATTCTTAGCGTGTAATATCTCAAAATCAAGAAGCGAAATTTCTCAACAACTTTATAATTAAATATGTATATGTTTATACTCACTTTTAGAGTTATCAGCATGTTTAGTACCTGGTCAATTACTTATTGTGACTGTAGGTAATATATGATATTCCGATTGCGGGGAGGCAGTGTTTTGAAATCTTAATCTGCACATAATGTATGGTTTTAAAACAGTGACAAAATGTTCTCGTGCCGTTCTACAAATTGATTTTTATTCTAATTTAATCCTCATCTATACCATACGAGCAGGATTAAAATTGTAAGAAGTCACGCGTTATGAACTCGCCTCCCAATAGGGTGGTGCTGTTACACTTTTTAGTTCATGCTGTCATATTCCTTGAATATTTGCAAAACCAGATTTGGTATCATTTTAAAGCCCTAATAACAAGCTATCTGCTTGCAAAATGGCATTGGTATAGCTAATACATAAAGGAAGATACAACTGTTTGAAGTTTGGGGACCAGAGGTGGTGCCGGAAGGGGTGCCGCCGGAAGGTCCTGTACAAACTCAATGGTCATAATTCCATGCTCTGTTCTTTTTACAATAACTAGTCAACCTCTAATGTTGCAAACACTATTCTGGTCCCATTTTAAAGGATATTTAGCAGTCTATAAGTATGTGGTTCAATAGACTTGTCAACTATTTGTAACAACTAATTAATTATGGATAAGACCATGATCATCAGCTTTCTTCCTATTCGCTACACAGTCAACATGAATAATCAGCCTCAATTTACCGGATTTATAAAAATGACTATAACAGAAAGAGTTTTCAACCTATGATAGGAAAAGTATACATTTTTGGAAAGATTGTAACTAGAGGAAATCAGAAATGCAGTTTAGATCAGGGAAGGGTACATCCTTAAATTTTTTTTGGAAAATACTAAAAATATATATTTTTAAATAAATCAAAATTGGAGATATTCACAAGCCGGTATAATTACCTTACCGACGTAGTAACCTTTGACAATTATATATCATCTGATGGGTAATTTCATGAGAAATTCAAATATGTAAAGTAAATAATGATAGGGGTAGGTATATACAATATATGGATCTCAAATTAAAAATTAAAAATTCTGATATTTTTCCGAACATTGTGAATCATACCATTTAAGTCCATGGTCGTACTATAATTTCAATGACATATTTGGTATACAAAATGTATACTTTTACTACCTCAGGGGGTATACAAGCAAATATAAATGTGTAAAGTTAAAATCATGTCGCGAAAGCCAAAATTCGTGTGTAACGTGAAAGGAGGCGAGCTTATAACACATGACCAAGATGAAATGATGATCAATATAATATGTCACTTGTTAAGATGGCACGTTTGAATAGCGCGCTATTTGCTTGAGCAGTTTAAATTCTTGCATGGATGCATGCTATTTGTTTGGAATGTGTTGCTTCAACGCGTCAAGTTCATTATATCGCATCGAATCCAATAGCATCTAAACGATGCCGATATCGTCATGATTGGTCCATTGTGGTTCCTGTAATGATAAATGGAATAGGTCCAAATCAATAACCGATCGGCCAGAGTTTATGTATCTACTATAACTAAAATGGTATAAAGGCTGCCAAAGTTTATGGATCGACGAGCAATTACTTAGAGCAAAAGGTTACGGCTTTGTACATTTTCACCACTAGGTCCCTGGTTCGAATCCGGGCGACGGTACTTTGCTTCATGTTTTTTCATTCATGGTTTTCTCTATATCTGTATCAAAATTCGTAAATACCTGATTTTATCCAATTGAATAAATTCGTGTTTTTATAGTCATTAATTTATTTATAAATTAATCCTGTCTGTATTATAATTGATTCAATCAAACACGATATACAGGGTGAGTCAAAAAGACTGCAATAGTGGAAAGAAGCCATTTTGTTTTCAAAACCAAAATGAATTTTATAACTTTTTAAACATTGCAAGAATGATGTATTTAATCCTAACTTTGTGTGAAAAAATGAAGTCAATATCATTTTCCGTTTGCCTTTGGTGAACCTTTTGACCAGTGCACCCATTTCACACGTTTGTCCACGAGATACCCAAAATATGCATCAGATCGCAAAACGTGTCTCCCATTCAAAGTTGGAAACTTGAGTTCATTTGTGATGTTATTGGAATTTGATGCATCATTTCTTGTTTACATGTGAGTTAGCATAATCAATTCTAATCATACCCATGCTATGAACGCGTACAATGCTCTAAATTTTAATAACAAACTGACATTTTCCATTTTTTTTGTTGGCGGGATATTCAAATATGAAAATGCAATGTGTGCCATTTCAAATGAAAATCACTGTGCTCGTGGACAAACAGGTAAATTTGGTTGTGCAGCAAAGAGGGTCACCAAAGACAAACGAAAAATGCGATCGACTTCATTTTTTCACACAAAGTTAGGATTAAATACATCAGTCTTGCAACGTTTAAAAAGTTTTAAAATTCATTTTGGTTTTGAAAACAAAATGGCTTCTTTCCACTATTGCAGTCTTTTTGACTCACCCTGTATTAGCGGGTAATGGATCATGGTCTGGTACGGACCGCATGGTAGTGATGCATGGCATAATATGTTGCTATAGTGACCCTCAGTACACAAATGAAGAAACCGTTTCGTCTATTGTATAAATGTAGTGATGTATGACATGATATGTTACTATGGACACGCTCAGTACACGAACGGAGAAGACTGTTTTAAGCATGTATAAATGCAGTGATGATATGGCATAATATTGGTTTAAAAGCTTTTAAAATACTCCATAACATCACATGGTGCAGTGGAAATAAATGTACTTAAGGGGGCTGTCATTTTCTTTAGTACGGGGCGGAGTCCTAAATATACGATGTTCGCAGCGTTTTTTACACCGAAAATAAAGGGTGGGGTCATTGTAATTGGGGGTCAAGAAAAATATGTAGTTTTAAAATACTGAAAATACTGAAAACATCTTCCAAAACTGGAAAAAAGAAGTTCGGCTCGGCTAACCTCAGTTTTGGCTTCCGCATCAACTGTGTCCCCAATAACTATAAGTAGATAAGCCTTATATTAATTTGTGTGTTGGGGGGGGGGGGGGGGGGGGGGGGGGGGGGGGGGGGGGGTAAAGTAATTAGCATTCGAATAGGGATGGAGGGGGTACATAATTAATCGATTTCGTTTAGGGGTACAGCCAATCAGCCACTACATGAAGAATAACATGCTAGTATCATGGGATAATTGACCTCAATCCCATGATAATTATACTGGCACATATAAAATGGTCCAGTATCGCCCGATACTGGAACATAACAATGTTTCAGTAGCGCTCGATATGATCCAGTATTGATCGATACTGGCATTTTTGTTTTTGTTATCTTTGTTGATTGCTGCTGTTTAGTGTATTTGGGTAACGCCAGGTATTACTTATATATCATCATTATTGATCATCATGATTGACAATGGCGTCGATACCGGCCAGTTGTGAAAATGTGAAGGTATTACAACAAATCTTTTTTATCTCACCGGTTTTTTTTACTAAATACAACTATGTGAGGAAGACAATCATCTCTCACCAACACCAGCGCAATCCACACACGGGCTATTAAAGAAACCCGGGTGAAAACACGTTTGTTTTTCTGTGGATGACTCGGAGTCATCCACTGATGTCAAAAATACTCGGCTAATCGGAAACATTCGGAACCGATCGAGTATCATCGGGTTTGAAATGGTCTATAGTGACCTGCAGTACACGAATAAAGACATCGTTTCGTCCATTGTATACATTTAGTGATATATGACATAATATGTTACTAGTGTACTCTGACAAGACCTTTGCTCGTATGAATGCAGTGATGTATGGCATAATATATTGCGATAAAATATACGTGGGAGTAAAAAAAAGAAAAGGGACTATTTTATTTGTTATATAATATAAAGCAGTTTGCCAACCTATACATGTAAGTTATTATACGAGTTGGCGCAGATATTATAAGTTATATATGATACGGTATAGAGAAAGGCACATTAGGAAGTAGTAGAATATGTCTTAATAGAAAGAAAAAACCCTTTTTATTAGGGCCCGACTGACCCGTTTATTTCAAAATTTCCAACACAAAATGTTTGATATGCAAAAAACCCATCAAACACCAAAACAAAAAAAATGTGAAAAAAAGAAAAGAAAAATATATTAAAAAATATATATATAGAGTATCATCGTTTTTGAAATGTTCTATAGTGACCTGACGACGAATAAAGACATCGTTTCGTCCATTGTATACATTTAGTGATATATGATATGATATGTTACTATGGTGAAACTCTAACAAGACCTATTTTAATTTTTATATAATATAAAGCAGTTTGCCAACCTACGGTGTGTACAATTGTACACTAAAAACAAGTTTTAGCAAACACCGCCGGTGAATGTCTCAACGAAAAATCAAGGAAATACACCGGCTGGGACTTGAACCCAGGTCTACTGAACTCTTAAGGCAGTTTCTTTGTTATGTCAGGAATACATCCTTTATCAGTTCCAAACTCCGTGTTCTTGAATTACTTACGGTAATTTTAGAACAAAAACATGGGTTTTCATAATATTCATATTATTAAGTATTATTAAGTTAAAATGTATTGTAAGTGCTTCGAATAGTACATAATTTCAGAGTTTTTACATTATTAAAAATACCATCTGATGCTAGATTATTTTTTGAAATTTGAATTTGGATGTTATTATTACAAACCCTTCTCTTCAACATTATACCAAGACATGGCCTAATTGGATAAAGAAAAATTGCAACAATCGAAAAAACAAAAAACCCTATTTTTTAAAATAAAAATGCCGCAAGGTGTCTGTGAGCTTATGTTTGCGGGAAAACAAAAACAGCTACTCTTTGCGTGTCTGATTACTGACTGTACCTATTCAATTATGCGCAGAATAATGACAATTGGTTTCATATCATGTTGTTATGTTATCTATTAAGCGTTTAGATTAGAGTCTTCGGTGGGAGGCGCTTTAGAAGCACCGTGTTATTAGTATTATTATTATTCCTGTAGTTGAGTTGCACTTGACATTACATCTGCGATTTAATTGCTATATGCATGTTATAGTTTTACCGGTATAATATATGTAAGTTATTATACGAGTTGGCGCAGCTATAATAAGTTATATATGATACGGTATAGAGAAAGGCGTATTTGGGAAGTAGTAGAATATGTCTTGATTAACAAACAAACACGAAAAAAAAACCAGAAAAAAAACAATGAAAAAAACAATCATATTATTTTGTCACATTGGCAAGTAGTAGGCTTACAATATGTCTTGATAGAAAAAAAAGAAAAACAGTTTTATACGCACATACCTAACACACAAACAAAAAATCTTCGAAACAAAAAAAAAAAAATCAAAAAAAAGAAGAAAAAAATGGAAAAAAAAAAAAATCAATTTAAAAAATTAAAAAAACAATTATATTTTTTTCTTCACATTGGCAAGTAGTACAATATATCTTGATATACATTTTTTTCATCTCATTTTTTTGTGGACAGAATAACAAACATATATTTAAAAAATTGAGTCTGTCAGGCCCGCACAACAGGATGTTTTTTCGTTGTCTACAAAATGTCTAGACAGTGAACTAACCAATAGCTGACTCAGATATAAATGACGGGTACAATATATCCAAGGGCGTCCCCAGAGGGGGGGGGGGGGGGGGGGGGTGTGGGGGGGTGTCACACCCCCCCCATTCATCAAATCTGTCGGCAAAATTATGTTGCTGTGGGCAAATCAAAGGAAGGAGGAAGAAAAGGGAGAAAGAAAAAAGGAAAGAGAAAGGGAAAGAAAGAAGGGGAGAAAGAAAGAAAGAAAGAGAAAGGGAAAGAAAAGAGGAAAAAAGAAAAAAAGAAAAAAAGAAAAAAAGAAAAAAAGAAAAAAAGAAAGAAAGTGAAAGGAAAGAGGAAAGAAAGAAAGGAAAAAGGGAAGAAAGAAAGAAAGCCCTATAACAATTATCGTATGCGCAAATGATAATGTTGTGTCGGCAAATCAAATCAAAAATGAACAAAGGCAATGTAGGCATATGAATTTGTAGGCACTGTGAACGATCCGCATTTTTATGAGATTTTGTGTCGGCGCACATGAACAGCCTAGGCCCAAGTCTTTGTTTTGCTCAATGTCAAGACACACACAAAAAAAATTGTGTCGGAATAGTACAGGCCTAGGCTAGGCATAACGGGCAATGTGTGGGACCTTTAATTACTACTAACTATAGGCCTATTTCATTGTCGTTGTCAATGCAAACCCAAGTCAACAATGTCGCCAATGGCATGTTGGCACATATATAGGTTACGAAATATTAAATAATTCGCCTATAATTATGTACATGTAAGTTGATGTAGGCCAATTGCTCTCATTGTACTGATTGTAGACGCTGCAAGCTCACTATCAGTCTATCGCAAAAGTAAGTCCAACTCCAACGTTTAGGTGTCAATGCAAAGTAAGAGCTTATAAGTAGACTCTGTCCTAACTTCGACTTGAACAATGCAAATTATCATTATAATTAAGACAATAAGCACAACTGTCGTTATTTGCGTGAGACCAGGATTTACAGTGTGTGCACCAGGGGCACAATCGATATCTCACGTAATGGTATAGGTCTATGTCGTTGTCGGACATACAGGCTGTAGGCCTATCATGCCTATACTGAACATTTGACCATGTTTTGTTAGCATTATTCAACAAAAACAAGATGGCTTCAGGAAAGTTTTCCATGACCATTTTAGCTTAAAAACTGAAAATCTTTTTGCGCTTTGCACGCATTCTTTCTACAGGTATCAACATTATAAATGTCTCGAACCAAACCGAATATTATCTAGGTGACGTTAAAAACGTTATACTGGACCCTTTAAGTGTTAGAAATGCAAAATTTTGCGCGCTTCGCGCGTATTAGTTTCAATGTTTCATTATTTAAGCTTAATTTATAGTATCTGAAGGCTTCCAACCAGTTTTCAATGACCATTTTAATTTGAGTTCAAAACATGAAAAATTTTGCGCGCTCTGCGCGCATATTTTCTACAGGTTTTAACATTATAATGGCCCTCAATCCATACGATTTGGATCATGACTTGATATGTGTAACTATGCAATATCAAACCGTCAAAAACGTCATACTTGACTATTTAAGTGTTAGAAATTCCAATTTTTGCGCGCTTCAAGAAAGCTTCAGGACAGTTTTCCATGACCATTTTAGTTCAAAAACTGAAAAATGTTGCGCGCTCAGGCCGCATATATCAGTGGCGTAACCAGCGGGGGGCAGCCCCCCACTTTGAACCCTTGCCCCCCCAAATGAATCATGGAATAATGATGGTACAAAGTAACAGATGAAAAATTTTCTCGCGCTACGCGCGCATGTCTTCCCAAAATGCAATATTCTATGGTACAAGCTTGTTTAGAGCCGAAATGTAGCTCAATCGTACAAAAGGTAGGCGTAAAGTCGAAAATTTCAGTCACTGCCCCTTATTGCCCTACCCCCAAATGAAAAAGTCTAGTTCGCCACTGGTGCGCATATTTTCTGCAGCTTTTTGCGCCCTTTGTATTGGTTTCAACGTTTCAATATTTAAGATAAACAAGATGGCTTGAGGATGTGTGCCCCCTATCAAAACAGTCCTGGATACGCCCTTGGCTCCCCCAGAAATATTCAATCAGCGCTGCGCGCTGCTTTATTTAACATTTCAATTATCATTATCAAATTAGTGTCCCCCGACCATGTCTGAAAACTGATTGACGGTTCTGACCATACAGTCCATACTACACTGTAAATTGGGTGTTTAGATCCTAAACACAAAGCTAAACACTATCTTGAAGACACTTTCTAAACATGTTTAATTACTAAACATGTTTAGATGATTATCATCTAAACATGTTTACAACCTAAACACTAATGCTAAACACTAGTTTGACTACACTTTCTAAATATGTTTAAATGCTAAACATGTTTAGTGTCATCATAAATGTTTAGCACTGAAACATGTCCATCACTTCAATGTTTAGAAAGCAAACATTTTAAGATGATCAAATGTTTAGATTCTAAACATGTTCCGTGGCAGTGCATGCAATCAGGCTTTGTCAGTGGTTGCTATGGCCGTCAACATGTTAGGTTGTGGTCAAAAGTTATAAGAAGTTGATGTGATATTGTTGGTAAGATGGTTAGATCCTATACTTTTAAAAATTCATCAAACTATTCGCTCATCATAAATGTAGATCACGGCATATGCTGTATTGAATGTTGAAGTTAAGTAAGCTTAAACTATTACACACACACGATGAGCATAACAATTGATACTACATGTATAGGCTCTCACCACCTTACCTCGTAACGTCTCACCAACTCACTGAACAACATTTGTGACCATAACATATTTGACGGCCTCCCACGTGACATCACAGTTCTATTTGGTTCAATTTGAGATGGAAAATCTGATTTTCCATCCCAATTTACTAAATACGATGCCCACTTATAGTGAAATCCAAAATGGCGACAGTCGCTAACATGACCCAATACGTTCAACCAATAACATTCAATATTGTTCGTCACGTGTTCAACAGATGTTTAAATGCTAAACGCCTGATAACCTAAACATGTTTAGGTAGTATTTACTTCATATAACGTGTGTTTAATTACTAAACGTATATGGCCTAATGTGTTTAGCAAGTGTTTCGACTAGCAAACGTTTAGACTTTAAATATGTAATGCTAAAGAATTAAACATGTTTTGTTAAGTCGAGTATGTTTAATTGCTAAGCACCTATCAAGTGCTTAGCAATTGGACACAAGCGCTCAGAAAGTAAACATGTTTAGATGTTTAATTTCAAAACACTCAATTTGCAGTGTAAAATATGCGTGTATGAATTCCGGCGAGCGAAGCGAGCCGACAATTTTTTTTGTCGGCACAAATGGCTCTGTCGGCAATTGATGACCTTTACACCCCCCCCAATGAAAAGGGTTTGGGGACGCCCTTGAATATATCAACATAATTTTGGTGCAAATATAACACAGAGTATCATATTTTATACAGTTAAGCCCACAAGTATTCATACCCTTTGAAAAATATGAGTTTTTGGGGCGCCCGATACGGCGGCACCTCCTTATAAAGATATAGTTCGACCTTTATGAAAACAGTATCTTACACTATATACCTCTCACCAAGAAAGGTGACTGCATGTCACAATGCGCAAACAACTTTAGCGCATACAAATCAGAAACGATGTCTTGACCTTTTTGCAATTAAAAGTGACCATTTTGTGCAAACAGTAATGAATAGGGACATATATTAAAAGCTGGTGTATATAGATGGGGTGACAGGTGACGTCACATAAGGCAAAACGTGGTTAGTTGCCATTGTTCTTTGCCCGGCAGTTTGCGCACGCATCCTGTTTTGTTAAGGACCCGGGCTTTTAAAACTCGCGCCAAAGCGTTATAAAGGGCAAAAAGGCATAATATATAGGTCATATGCTGTTCCCTCAAGCGTGTATCGACAGTCCAGTCCCTTCGACCGTTGCGTTTGTTGATAAACATTGGATGTACAACGGTCACCTCATCTATAGACATGGTAAAACTGATTGGCAACAAGCCGCTATACTTAAAAGCATGGCAGCTATTTCACATAGGCTGCTTTTTCTTTAAAGTGTCTTTCATCAATGATGTTTGTTAAAAATAAAACCGATGTTTACATTAACTGGGCCACTCCATAATAACAATTATAATTCCGAAAGAAGATTTTAACGATATCCCACAATGCATTACGGGTGTACTGGGTGTACAGCCAACTAGAGTTTTCCCACGATGCACTTGTGGTGCTTTTAAATTTTAGAAATAAAAATAAGGAATAAACATCGACGATCTACAGCTGAACTCATGTTGTAATTGCAATGAAGATGTATGATGATATGATGATCATGATCTCTCTACAATAATCCAAAATTCCCTTTTTAGCTTCCGATAAAAGACAAATAAGAATTATATGGAATTATATGGCAATAGCATAATTAATGTAAATAGTGCTAAAACAAAATACAGGATAACTTGATATCGCATATTTTTACCCTGGTGGTATATTATTTTTTTAGACAATTTTATATTTATATTATTTACAATCACAAAACTAAAGAATCTATGTTTTCTGGACTCTGTTTAATTTTGTTTTGTCCAGTGAATTCATGTAATATTCAACATGCAAATATAATTTTAGGGCATTGTGATGTAATTATTGAACATAAAAATGAAATACTCAAGACTCCAAAATAACTCTGAATTTAATTTGGAATCGACTTCTGTGAATTCAATGGGCAAGATGGATGCAAACGCTTGACAATTTGGACTCACTTTGTTGGTACTTTCACTGAATTTTAAATGTAGCTAAAGGGTCATCAGTATTCAGTACTAAAGATTGAAGCGTTTTTTCAATAATCACCAAAACCTTACCTGGTCCCGGTCATACTAACCAACACCCTTGACCATGATATTTCTTTTAACCATGACGCGTGCTCATTTCATATTTTAGCCCGACTGACCGAACCAACCAACCGTTGGGTATATTTTTTCGGCGTCTAATCTTCGGTTGTAAAATGAATTCATATTCCAATAAAATAAGGACATTTTGTGATTGGAAGTGATGGTAATTGTGAGAAGACCATATAAATACGAAATTAAGTTTGTAACTGAATCTAGGTTATCATTTCAAAGGACCCGACGTGTGACAGAGTTGAAAGCTGAAAATCTTGATTTCCCCAAATACACTACTTTCAAACTCATCTGGCTCAGATATGTAGCCATGTTAAAACATCAACAATCAAGAGATCTATATTTGCTTATGTATGCATATAATGCACGAGAGTTATACGGCCCTTTAGCTTCTAATTATTGACTGAGACATAGGGCCAACAATGTTAGAAAAAAGTGTTCGAACACTTAGTTCGAAGTCATCCCCCTTTCCCCCTGATCAATGTTGAGTTGCCCAACTTGCCAAACATCAGCCCATGGCCTAGCAACATTGATTGGTGGGCGGAGGGGAGCTGAGGGGAGGGGTATATTGAAGGGGGCTTTCAGGCTAGCAGATGCAAATTGGTATTTTCACATGACCCTAATAACGCGTACTATATATTATGGTAATTAAAAGGTGCAAACAAGGGTCAGTGTTCGAACGACTCTTTTCTATGATGGAAGTATTAGTTCCAGACTGAACGCACGACCACTCTGGGGATGAGATTCGCAGACTTCAAAAGCGTATTTAAAAGATAAACCTGCGTTTAATAAGTAACTTTTAAATTACGTTGGCGGCTAAGCCGGTATTTCTGCCCCCAAAGGAAAAACTGACAGATAATCTGCCCTCCCCCCAGGAAAAAACACAGTAACTACATTTTTGATGAACTGAGAAAAATACAATTATGCGTTTCTTGCATTTGATAAGTATGAATAAAGATGTTTGTATTACCAGTACTTGTAGCATAGTTATGTTCTTGAATTAAATAAACTCGTCAGAGACACTGCAAGACTACATAATTGTATTTTTCTCACTTCATCAAAAATGTAGTTACTGTGTTTTTTCCTGGGGGGAGGGCAGATTATCTGTCGAAGCTATGTGTTTCGGATTAAAATCGATCATAAGGAAGCATCGTAAACGGCCACACAGCCTCTAGCGCTGTCATGCAATAAATCCTCAATAGTAATGAATAACCTGACACACTCTTAGAAAAAAATAACAATGTTGGGTAAAATACTACACTTCACGATGGTAAAAGGGGAACATGGTTGTTGTTGGGTAAAAATGTACACAACAGTGGTTGTGTAGAGTCTTACACAACACATAGTGAACATTTTACCAATCAAATAGCTAGATTTTACCCGACAAAGTTTAAAACTTTGACACAATATCGTTGGGTAAATGTTTACCCCAAAACGACCATGTTCCCTATTTTGACCAAATAATGTGTAACACTTTACACAACCGGAGTTGTGTAGAGGTTTTAGCCAACACTTACCAATCAAATAGCTAAATTTTACCCAACAAAGTTTAAAACTTGGACACAATATCGGTGGGTAAATGTTTACCCCAAAATGACCATGTTCCCTATTTTGACCAAATAATGTGTAACACTTTACACAACCGGAGTTGTGTAGAGGTTTTACCCAACACTTGTGTCATTTTGGTACACATAAATTATTTTAAACAAAATGAGAATTGCCTAAACATTCTTAGATGTTTAAGAATTTTGAATACAGCAACAGATTCAGTTATTGCTCATCGCAACACAATAAAAGAGTTATTTAATAGTATTTATCATGCCAATTAAGTATTGAATAAAAGTCTTACCTGATAAATTATCGATCCCAAATGCAGAGAACAATATCCCCCAAAACACAAGATATACCCAATTCAATGGGATATCCATGTTTAAAAGGGCCGAATTATTCCTCACAAATTATACACACTAATAAGACCTGCATTGTAGCTCCTTGCGTTGGATGATTTAATTGTTATACTAAAATATTGTTTCGAGCGGAATATAATAGCCATAATTATAGCATCCGGTATACAGTGCTTAAAAAGATTTCTTACCGTGTAATAAATATGCTCATAACTCCAAAAATACAGCTAAACATAAACATATCGAGTATGAAGACATTTGTTTTCTTCACTAAATTGAGATATGGTTCGCGGATATAGTAGCAGGTATCTGTGTAGGACGTATTGATCAATGGAAACATCCCCGATCCACATCCACTATCGAGCAGAGAGTTGTTGCTGCCAGAAAATCAATAATCTGCCTATTGCTTTACCGTGTCTGCGTGTAGCAAAACTGCTCAAATGAAAGTTGTATTTCATTCTGGTTTTGGACAATTAGCTTTGTTAATATTCCGTCAATATTGAAATAAAATGTCTTTACAATTTTTAATTCTAAATACTTTAACAAGTTGGAGCTATAGTTTGGGAGTTATGAGCATATCATAAAGGGTTCAAAAATAGTAAGCCACCCCCTTAGATTAGATTACGTTTGTTTGCATAACTCTGCACACAATTAGACGTTTTCAGAGATTGAAAAATGTATGGAAAGGGGAACACTTGGCTACCCATAGAAGATTTCCCCTTTCAATATCATTTTTACTTTCCCCAAAATGATGGCAAAGTGGCACTTTTCAAGATCCCATACAAGTTTGTTTACATAACTCGACACAGAATTAGACGTTTTGAGAGATTGAAACACTTCTGAAAAAGGAAAAAGTGGCATTTTTCAACGATTCAGGGAAGTTATTGACCATTCATAATCATGCATGAAACGATCATTTTGTTTTTCATTTTAAATAGAGAGCGGTTAAAGTAAGAAGAGGCTTTCTTTTTAATTGAAAATAAAGACACTTACAAATACCCACTGGAGATTCTTTTCCTAAAAACATTATTTTTTGGGAAATGTGACTATTTCGGGAAAAGTAAACACGATATTGAAGGGGACGGGGAAACTTTCTATATGTAGCCAAGCGTTTCTCCCTTTCCTTAGTGTTTCAGTTTCTCAAAACGTCTAACTATGTGTGGAGTTATGGAAACAAACGTGTTCTAGTTTTAGGGGGGTGGGGCTTACTTTTGTAACCCTTTATTACCAGGTTAGTTACTTTTTTGAGCACTGTACTAATGTGACGTAGTGGTATATCAATGGAATTACAGGTGTTTTTATGATATTACAGGCTAATTGATATTACCACTCATGCATTCTCATCTACATTCTCGTTCATAACAGTGCAATGAACGGTTCCCTTGACGATGGAAATATCTCCATGCCTTGTCTTTAGACCTTTTAATCAAGGTAATTGCTTACTTACTCATTTATACATATGAAATACTTATAGATTCAAAGGGTTTACATCCATCTCCAGCATGGTTAACACTTTCTACGCGGCTATTAGTTTTACCATATACAAAAAACAAATTATTTCTTCGAAAACCATTCCCAACTTTGAAAGTCTATCTCAAGGATTACGGAACCAATACTAGGCATTGTTGTACTTATTTTAATGCATTTATCATGGTCATTTCAAATATGGTGATGTAATTCAAGATTTTTTACATTTTAGTGCAAACACATTTGGCGACATTTTGGTGTCGTCTCGGATGTCGTCTGCAGACGACTATCGCGTAGAAAGTGTTAAAAATGGAATTGTATTACTGTGCCAATATTAATGCATACATATTGCTACTACTTTGACAAACCTTCTACATGTTCTATTTCTAAATATATCATCATTTTCCCTATCGGATATTTTCAAGAATGTTCAGAAATGATGACTTAAAACGGCTTTTAGGCCTTTATTTAGGGCATAAATATTCGGATTTTCGATATTTCCCTCATGATATTCAAGAAATTCGGCCTGTTTACGTATCACATTACTCTTTATTGTGCGTTTGAATGGTTTTCAATATAATATCACAGTGGCATCAAACCAAGATTTAGGAATATAATAAGCTAATTTCAGTAATTTATAGTGTAGATGTTTTAAACAACCTTGGTATTAGTGACCAATCCATTACTTTTTGAATGCTTTTCCATATAATATCAAATTGGCATTAAATCCCATATACAGGAATAAATCCATTTCAATCATTTTTGCTGTATCAGCAATCTTCGCATCATCAGTACACAATCCGTTACTCTTTGGTAATTGCCAGTGTTATGACAAGTCACCAACTCTCCAGTTAAAAGACACAGAAAACACTAAACCTCGAGTCACAAGTCAATCAAGCCATTCCAATGTATTTTTCAATGGGATTAAGTCATTGGGGGTAAGATATCAAGTCAAGTCACAAATCAAAACCTTGGCAATTGTAGGCATTTCGTTAGCGTCTCCACCTACCTCGAGTCATACGATTCTATTGTTTGAGCATTTTAAATTGTATAACTTGGCATATAGGTGCAGGAGGACCGTACAGATCTGGTTATAAATTCAAGCGTAGGCCCAGATAGTAAGAAATACTCACTCGAAATATTTCAAGTCCTATCGGGAGCCTTGTTCACTATGTTGCGTGGCTGTTTTCTTTTTTCGACGTCCAAAGTCATGAATTGGCGAAACGTAACGATTATACAAAACAGCCTAACTAACTTAACATACAAAGGAGGGCTGACAGGATATTTATGCACGCACCAAACTCTCTTATACGAAGGAGGCATGACAGGGTATTTATGCACACACCTAACTCTCTTAACATACGAAGGAGGGCTGACAGGGTATTTATACACACACCTAAACTTGCCTAACATACGAAGGAGGGCTGACAGGGTATTTATGCACACACCAAATTGTAGTAACATACGAAGGAGGGCTGACAGGGTAGTTATGCACACACCAAATTATATTAACATACGAAAGAGGCCTGGCAGGGTATTTATGCACACACCAAATTATATTAACATACGAAGGAGGGCTGACAGGGTATTTATGCACACACCAAATTCTATTAACATACGAAAGAGGGCTGACAGGGTATTTATGCACACACCAAATTCTATTAACATACGAAAGAGGGCTGGCAGGGTATTTATGCACACATCAAATTATATTAACATACGAAGGAGGGCTGACAGAGTATTTATGCACACATCAAATTATATTAACATACGACATGGTATTTATGCACACACCAAATTATATTAACATACGAAGAAGGGCTGGCAGGGTATTTATGCACACACCAAATTCTATTAACATACGAAGGAGGGCTGACAGGGTATTTATGCACACATCAAATTCTATTAACAAACGAAGGAGGGCTAGCAGGGTATTTATGCACAGACCAAATTATATTAACATACGAAGGAGGGCTGGCAGGGTATTTATGCAAACACCAAATTCTATTAACATACGAAGGAGGGCTGACAGGGTATTTATGCACACACCAAATTCTATTAATATACGAAGGAGGGCTGGCAGGGTATTTATGCACACACCAAATTATATTAACATACAAAAGAGGGCCGACAGGGTATTTATGCACACACCAAATTCTATTAACAAACGAAGTAGGGCTGACAGGGTATTTAGGACACACCAACTTATATTAACATACGAGGGAGGGCCGCCTCTTTAAGAAAGCCAAAAAAGACCAAACTGAAGCCAGCAAGGCAAAGTTCGCTGAAGCTAGACATCCCTACAACCAAGCGGAGAAGCAAGCCAGGAGTAGCTACAATACTAAACTGAGACAAGACCTAGCGGATAAATCGCTGAGCAGCAAGAAATGGTGGAGAATCATTAACACCCTGTCCGGAAGAACAGCTCGTTCCGAGATCCCAGTGATTGTACATCAAAATGTCACCCATATTACAGCAAGGGACAAGGCAGAAGCCTTTTGTCAGACATTTGCAGACAAATGTAGACTCCAAGGTGCTGAAGACCAGGCCCCAGATGTCCATCCTTCAACAACCAAATCCTTTGACAAAATGGTTTTTAAGCCCAAGGATGTTTGAAAACTATTACAACATCTCAATCCAGATAAAGCTATTGAACGAGACCTGATTCCAACCAAGGTACTCAAAGAATGCTGTGCTGAACTTGCCAGTCCACTCTGCAGGCTTTTTGATCTCTGCTTCACTCATGGTGTGTTTCCTAACCAATGGAAAACAGCATCTGTCACTCCAATCCACAAGAGAGGTTCCAAGGCTGACCCAACAAAGTACCGTCCTATCTCACTGCTAAGCAATATCAGCAATATCATGGAAGCTGTTGTGCAGAAACAACTTCAACGCTTTCTTCTCAGCAATGATCTGATTTCCAGCAGACAGTTTATATTTAGTGAAGGCCACAGTACAGCTGATCTCCTCAATATTTTGTCACAGAAATGGAACAACTCCCTAGACGAAAGTGACGAGGTTTGTGTCATTGCCCTTGACATATAAGGAGCTTTCGACAAAGTATGGCACAATGGACTCTGCTCAAAACTGAAGTCAAAGGGTGTTACCAGAAGACTGCTTTCATGGATACACAACTACTTATCCGATAGATCTATCAATGTCGTCATGTCGTGACAAGCATCCAACACTGCACCCATAAATGCTTTTGTTCCACAAGGATCTATCCTTGGTCCACTACTGTTTTCTGTCTTCATTGATGACCTTGTGGATGTCTGTGACAACGAACTCTATCTGTACGCTGACGATTCAACACTTTTCGCACCCATTAAGTCTTCTACCAGCTCCAATTTGTCATTCCACGAAGTGCACTCGTACTCGAACCAATCAGAAAGCAGGAATCTAAATACGCATAGTGCATTCAAAATGTCTATGCACTCCGCGTGCGAACCGTACAACGCTGTCACCACTTGATTTGTTTTGATTTATGTTCACTCAGCACAGGTTCTACATCTCAGCTCTACATCTATGCCATTTCCCAGACGGACAAGAACTCAAATTATGTACCGGTGTGAAATCTATAAACTCACCTGGAATGTATCAACCCGCCCTCTACATCTATGCCATTCCCCTGACGGACAAGAACTCAAGAGATTCACCAGTGTGAAATCTATAAACTCACCTGGAATGTGTCAACCCGCCCTCTACATCTATGCCATTTCCCAGACGGACAAGAACTCAAATTATGTACCGGTGTGAAATCTATAAACTCACCTGGAATGTATCAACCCGCCCTCTACATCTATGCCATTCCCCAGACGGACAAGGACTCGGATTCACCGGTGTGAAATCTATAAACTCACCTGGAATGTATCAACCCGCCCTCTACATCTATGCCATTCCCCAGACGGGCAAGGACTTAAATTATTCACCGGTGTGAAATCTATAAACTCACCTGGAATGTATCAACCCGCCCTCTACATCTATGCCATTCCCCAGACGGGCAAGGACTTGTATTTCCTATCATTAGCAGGAGTACTCTGAATGCGGTATTGTTATGTTAATGAAGAGGTCAGCGGGAAGTATGAAGGAAGGTGAACAGTGCGTGACGCCTCCACTGATGGCTTTAGATTCGGCACTGCAAGACATGCTTTATCGGTATAATCGTATTGCGTATGTTTTGTGTATGCTTTACGACGTTTTGTGAATCAGCTATAGCGGGAGCTATAGGCCTTTAACATGTTTAATGGTGTTGGCTGTGGATTATGTTTTCCTTTGATATAATTATTATGTCTTCTGAAGAACAGTCTTCATCGATAGAGCCTCAGGAGGTTCAGGCAAGTACTATTTAGTATCATATCTGTTTTTTCGAGTATGGCTATTAAACAAGTCATAGGCAGTGTTCTATCTTACTTTTATAAAAAGTGGGACGATGACTATTCAATGGCGTAAGTTTTCCAGATAAAGATGGCTGCCTATATCTTATTCAAGTTTAAATACATTGGTATTCGGAATATATATGAGTTTGACCTGAGACGTATAATCGTCTTAATAGGGCAGAAGGTCATAGCATGGACTTTATAAGTCCATGGTTATAGTATGATGAATAATTTTCTGAGGAATTTGCGTCTGATGACAGTGATTATCATTAAGATGAGATCCTTATTCACAATTGTGTAAGCCAGAGCTGCTAGAGAAAGATAGGGAGGTAAGACTGGTAAACAGTTTACAGTTTAAGCGTTGAGCTTATTTAGTGGGTTTTGTTTCTGACAACCTTTTTCGAGGCTTTATCCCACAGATTAAGTACCAGTTTAGCCACATAAGCTTTCGGTATCAGGCTCCACAGGCACTTGGGGCCGTAAATCGGGGGTTGGAGATGAGATTGTATACTACCGACTAAACAAGTGGGTTTGCCTGGGAGGCATAAAATATCCAGACAATACAGGTATGTGATACTTTACAGATTTTATTCTCAAGCTTGTGTGTTTATTTTCGTGAAGTGTAAAAGTTTTACACTACATCTCTTGACATTTAATAAGTGTTATTATACTGTCTCTAGTATTTTATGCTATCACAAATCAATATGTATTGTGAGTGGAGTATTATAGTTAATTTTAATCTTGGTACCAATCGATGTAACATGATATGTTATTTATTCTGCTGATACAGATTACAATGTGTATTACGACACATGTGTCTCTACCTGCCTAGTTCTATTGTAATGGTGTACATGACTCGGCGGATTATCACTGGGCTTGAATGCCAGATCACTCAGAGGACATAGTACACGATTTATACGTTAACGATTTTTATCTGTGTATACGGTTTATGAATGAACAGGGGTATTTAGCTCCTATGATTGAAATTACGACTTTTGAGTCTCCACAGGCACTAACAGGAGGTGCTATTTGTTATCGAATGGGTACAATTTACCTTTTGTTCCTACCACCTGTGTTTGAAGAACTTTAAATCTTCATTTTAATCATAATTGATTTCGTTTCAGAGATAATTGAGTGTATTCTCAGAATTATCCACAGCATGCACCTTTGTCGGTTTCCTTTCAAGATTCAGGAACCCGGGTTCAGGTATATATTTTATAAGTTCTTATGGAATAAATTTGTTTTTCCTTTGACGATTAGTGTGTAAGTAGGCTTATAGAGCTTTTCCACGAAGGGATTCTTGTGTTCCTTCGACCAAGTCCTTGCTTCGACTTATATCAGCATATCATCATATTGATATCACACTGCATACTTGATGAGTTGAGTTGGATTTTTTAAGATGGTATTTGATGATATGTTTGTGTAGTTTTGCCCTGTATATTTTTACTCAGTGTATGCGATCATGGATCAAGACTGGTGATACAAAGGTACCGTATTATATACGAAGGGTCCTACACTCAAACGATGGGTAGATAAGAAACAACACGAGGAGTGGAATCTGCAGTATTTATAGCAGACCCGATAGCTGCTGGAGTAGAGCCAACAGAATATCTGTTTGTTTGGTAATAGATTGGTTTGGGATATACATGGGATGCGACATCAGGTTGTTTGGTAGTTATAGGATGAAAGTATCTAATGTTTTAATTTGTATTGTTTCTATTCTAGATCGGATGCATACCTCCAATCATGGTCATAGCAGGCTAGATGTCTATAGTTTACAGGCTATTTAACATGTATAATACCTCTGTAGGTTTATCCCATCATTGCCAACTGAGTATATATTTATCCATCATGAGAGTGGCACTGGGATAAGGTATTTAGATTACTGCAGACATTTATTATGATAATAATTATATTCTTTTGAGAAGAGATTATCGTATATTTGAATAACCGAATGGTATTTGTATATATATACTTACCACATTTCTTATGCATTCAAATGCAAGTGGAGTTATGTTCAATGTGATGTATTGAATTTAACCAGTCACGTGAGTCGTAGGAAACAGGTAAAGCTCCACATGAAGAGAGTTGAAAGAGTGTTCCTAGCTTTAGATGCATTTCTGCCAGAGTTTATTAAGGAAATGTGAACTGTTCACAGATAATAAGGCATAGTCTCAATCGTGAGTAAGGGTAGTATGATACATTTCTATTGTGCATGTCATGTCTCACTGGAGTCTTAATTATATAGACTTTGATCCTGACAGTCAGAATTGTATCCACTGAGCTTGATAGTTTTGGAGTAGCCACACGGGGCTCTATATATTATCGTAGCTATACTGGACTTGACGATTTGGAATAATCTGCCATCGCTCATGGTTTTGATTATTTGGTGCAGATATTTATATGGTTTGATAATTTGCCATAGCCACTGGGTTTATAGACTGTTTTTAGTCTTCAGTGGATCCACGAGATGATAATAACACCATTAATAAGAGATGTCAGATATTATATATATATATGTGGAATATATTTATTTATTTATTTTAAGCTTGAAAAGAATCGAAAGAATGTGTTGAAAAGAACAAAGAAGAGATTAACTGATGTGTGTGTGTGTGACTTAACCATGTTGCTTCTTGCTTCGTGCATTTTAAAAGCTTTACTTTCATACTGAGAGGATTGGACCAAGCCGTTTTTGCTTCCTCATGTTTGTTGAAGCATATCTCCCGTTCTAAATAACCAATTGGAACGCAAAAAAATGCAAATGAAAGCTTATTTACTCAGCTTTCATAATACATCAAGACTAGACCCGTGTGTTTCTGTCCTTTTAAGATATTCTATGTGCCCTGAGTGTTAACATTTTTTAGGTCACCCTGTACATGTATGACATGATATGCTATGGTGATACTATGTATATGAAGAAGACTTTTTTAAACATGTTAAAGCTCGTATGAATGCAGTGATGTATGGCATAATGTATATTTTTGTTTTTATCCTTTCCCCCTTGTTACGTCAGGAACACATTCTTTATCAGGCAAACCAAAATATGTCTACTTTAGGGGGGAAATTAATTATACAGGGTGAGTCAAAAAAAAGTTTACCCTAATTGAAAAAAATCAAAAACAATATTTCTGACCATAAAATCAAGGCAAACAAGCGCCATTTCCTTGCTATCATCTGGAAAAAAATAACGCTATTTGATGATACCGTTAAGTAAATATGACTATTTCTGTACAGGAGCTGTTTTTTCACCCAAAACATGGTTTTTAATTTCAAGCATAGTGAATATGTTTTAGACAATGAAGGAAGTAAAGAAAAAGTTGTTTGGGGGAGTCCTGGCATATAAGTCAACATTTAGGGCATAAAAATAAAAGAACATAAAATTAATTACCGCATATACAAATTGAAGACCCACCCAGTACAAAGCATGCCCGTAAAAAGTCTGGCTTCCAAATTACCAATCGATCCCGCTCTAATTAACGATTTCCTCGCAACTATAGACCCCATAAACAGCATAATCCATTGCGATTATTACTCCCCTACCGAAACTTACAGCCACTTACAACACGTTCACCTTCGTTTCTACCTTTAAACCAAAATGCGTTGATATCCGCACCGTTTCCTTAGATATCAACATAGCTTCTACAGACACTAACATTCCCACTATTAAAAAAAAAAAATCTTAAAAAATAAGAATCGCAAAAATTGAGCTCAAAAACTCTCATAATTTCAATCACCAACATAGCCAATAAAAATCACAACAACAATCTTCATAACAACAAACATTCTTGTACTTAATTTCTTTCTTTTAAATTTCAACACATTTCTTGGACTTGGTGCACGGTAACCCCCCATATATACCCGGCTATGCAATTTCACGTAAATTGGTTCATGTGACTTCAGGTCACGTGATTCGTAAGTGCCGGGTTTCCCCATTTTTTTTCTGGAATTAACTCAAAGGGTATTAGGTCCTTGTTATAAAAACAAAGCACAAAGAAAAACAAATCACCTCGAGGGGAACTGTAGCTACCCGAAGTCTGTTAGTAATATCTGACTTTTTCAACTTCCTGAAACTGTGATATTTGAACATGGCAACAGGGTATCAATATGGCAACACTGACTTATTTAAATCGGTTGGTTGTTAGACCAGAGATAATGGCAACTCATTCATGAAGTCAGTTTGGGCAAAAAATGTACCACCTTGGTGTAGGGTTCTGCGAAACTTTGACTTTTTTGTTGCTGAAATCAGTATAATTAGGAGAATCAAAATTGTAAAATTAGTTGTTAGTGTCAATAAAACATGACTCGGTATTGAAATATGAATAGAATATGAAATAATTCACATTCTTTCTAGTTCTTAGACATTTGGGGGCATTTTGGATCTAATACCACTATTTCTGCTATTGAAGGATTACAATATGACATGAAATTGCTTTAGAATGGTTTAAAACCTCGGTATTATGAATTACATCTTTATTATATTTTGAATGGTGTCTGTAAAGGTATTTGCAATGACGAAATATCATGATTTATGTATTTTATCCACTGATTTTTGTGTATATTAACCTTTGGGTCATCATTGTCATATTGACTAACTTTCCCTGTAACATGAAAAGCTGGCTAAATATCAAGATGGTTTATTATAAGTACTAAATGATAAGTATTTGATGTAAATAAAATCATTAAAGAAAGGGGTATATATATAGACAAAAGTATGGAGCATCTGAATATCACAACCATGTAACCATTTAATTATGTTCATACCGTTTTATCTAATAAATGTGCAGTCGAAAATTCCGCTTGCTTTGTACACCATTAGTATAATGCTATTTACGCGTTAACCACGAAAACTGTATAAAACATGGGTTTCATGAGACATGTATCCTTTTTACATGTTAAATAATATGGAAATGTGTTTGTAAAGAAAATACTGCCTAGTTTCCGTGTTGTCATTCACTGATTTCTGTGTATTCTAACCGTTGGAACATATAGGACCAGTTGCCCGAATGATGGGGTAACTGGTTCGTGCCAAGTAAAGTTTTTAGTTAGTGGTAATTGGTCTTTTTTTTAGATATTTTTTTAACATTGATTATATGTTATGTAAACAGTTACATGGGTGATATTTTCATAGCAATTCCATTAATATTTACACGAGCTTTATAGGAGAGCAGATTCCAGAGAAAATATGCTCCCTTAAGGAGATACCGGCAATTACGATACACATTGGAATTGTTTCAATAAATTGAAAGTAATGTGTGTGGGCCTTCATGTCATGAAATTTGCAATCATTTGGAGCGATAGTTTTTAAGTTCCAGCCTAATTTGCATAGAATTTACATATTATTGTGTATAAGATGGATTTTACATTTACTCGTCATAGCGTCAAACTGACACGACATATCGACTTCTGGTAAAATGCAAGCTTTAGGCAACATATCAGGCTATCAAATAATACCAATATCTGTATAAAATGTTTAAAGCAACATGTATATTTGTGCATAAAATTAACCCAATTTTGTATTTTTTTTGGTTTCACCAATTTCCGTTTATTGTAATTAGACGTTATTAAAACAAATCGGAATATTTTGTTAGATATTCGTAATAACCCATATAATTGCTACTTGTGGTGAAAATGACAGGCTCAAAAACCATATAGAACTCAATTTAGACCAAAAAACTTAACTCCTCCTTTTTTCAAATCTTGAAAATCGCTACAGAGTGCATGAATGCCGGGTGGCCCTATTGAATACCTACCATTTCAATGAGCATTGTTATACATGACGTGCTGCATTGAAAGTGAATTGCCGTACACATGTACACAGGCATTTTATGCTACGTTTAAATTTGCGCGGTAAAATTGTTGCAATTATGGTATGTAATTTATATTTTTCAACTCGTATAGTAGGAAATTAATGGATACTGCTTTATTGTTTTCTATTTTAAATATTAAAATGTGTACATTTAGAGACTAAAAGTAAAGACGCAGTGAAACTTGCTTGAATATTACTAGAAACACCCTAGTACGGAGTCTTATTTGTGCCATGCTTGCCATTTGTAGCGCGTTATGAAATACAAACATGACTAAATCACTCTTCTTTGCACTCTAAATGATCAAATAGTGTAAACAGTATTGATAACATTTTATTAATGAATATATTCAGTGAATCTACTTTTAAGTCAAAACAAAAATGAATCGGCATTGTTGATAAATGATAGGTGTATCTGGTTATTCTTATTTTGTTATTTTATTTTATTTATTACTGTTAGCGAGCACTCGAAATCAGTTACCACTGGCTTAAAAATAGAAAATAGGCCCTAAAACATAAACAAACAAATGAAATTGAGCAATTAACAATTGACTACAGATCTTTCGTAATTTTTCTAAATAATTTATTATATGGAATGTAATTCCCCTGCATCTTATATGGCTATATATAGCATCTTTTGATATTCCTGATTACTTGATGTTATAAGGACTAAGTCTAGGACTACAAAATAATGATAGTTATCCGCGCCATGAATACACTACACGTTGAAACCAGATTAAATGACGTTCTTGGACCAATTCATATTTCATCAAACATTATCTACATAACGCTTGCCATAAGATATAAAAGAATCCAAATAGTCACTAATCCTGATGTATTCCGACAGACAGCTCAAAATATAAGATGTAAGCATGTGTCGAGTAAAAGATCAGTCTTTTCAAGTATGTCAAACAAGAGCGATAAAAATCTTGGTTTCAAAAGGCGTATCTGTTGTCTAGCACAACGAAGATCATAACGAGTTGCAGTATGTTAAGTAATACATGAATACGATAAGTGATAAAGTTAGCATGACCGACTATCTCTGTCTATCGGTCTATGTCATTAGACTTCCATACGCCAACGGAGCCGTCGATGGGCCGACACAGTAATGGATCTAGAGTCTCAAGTTTACCATAACTGCCTGCATCTCCAGCTGTTCCGATCACGCAATCGAAGCTCATTTCTCCACTTTTTGATTTTGCCACCCCTCTTTCATCCAACATGTCTAAGCCACTAGCCACATGAGTTTTCTCAACTGAAAGAAAATAGTCTTGCTTACTATATGTTTCCATCAGTTTCCTCACTTGTTGGTTGGCTGTATGTTACGAATAGTTCAACCTGGAGAAATCTTCGCATGCAATTTATTTCAAAAGCATTTATTCATTTCTTTACCTTCGCATTTATTTCTCAGGTTTCCGATACAAGATGACTGTGATAATATTACTCTTATCTCTCCAGATGGGTTTCAACTTTGAAAGTGAGACAGTAATTTGAATCTCCTCTTATGGCATCATCTTGAATTCGTTGCCCCTAGATACTTAAACGGTTCCACTGTCTCTACTTCAATGTTTGCTGTCACTGATTCATTATGCACATCGGACCCCATCTTCACCCGGGCATCTTCATTACCTTACATATCTCTACCAGTGGTTCCCAACCTCTGGGTCGCGACCCAAACTGGGGTCGCGACGCACTTTTTGTGGGGTCGCGGGCTAGCCTAATTTAACAAAAATAAAATGCTATATTTTCATAGTTATATAGCATTGGCTAATATCCCAATGGAACTTAACTTTGTTCTGTGGGGGTGGGGTGGTGGGGGTCGCGCTCTGATGCTGGTTTCTGGAATGGGGTCACCACCACAAAAAGGTTGGAACCATTGCTCTACACTGATCTCCATACCCAGCTTTATTGCACTTACGATGACCTACGATGAGATCAATGTCATCATCAAATCTCAGGTTGGTAATATAATAGACCTCCCACCTAATCTTGCATGCTGTCCCCTCAAAACCCACCAAAGACTTGTGTTGAAGAGGGAGGGTGCACTAGCATGGGTAACCGTGTCTTATTCCAACTCTGGTGCAAAAAACAATCACTCGGTTCGTCTCAGGGTGAGTCAAAAAGAAGTTTACCCGGATTGGTGATGTTTTAAAAAACAAACAAATGACACTCGAGAGTTCAGTAAAGCATATATTTAACAAGCATTCTCTGCTGCTTATTAGGAAAAAGGAATGACACAAATTGAGCATTGCTAAGAGGAGTTATGTCTATTTTAATAAAGGTACTCATTTTGCAAGCTGTCCACGGAATACTTAACCAAACAAATGTAAAGTATGCATTTTGGATATTTTAAAGTACTCAAACTAGATCTACAGCCCTTAGGCTTTGTCATAGACATATAGTATACAAATATGGACTGTTCATGGGGGAAATGGGGTTAACTATTGCCCCAAGGTGATCTGGAGACCGTAAGCCTACTATTTTCCCGAAGCCGAAGGCTGATGGAAAATAGTAGGCTCCAGATCCAGATAGGTCTCCAGATCACCGAGGGACAATTAGAGTTCACCCCATTTCACGAATAAAGAGCAGTCCATATTTGTTTTATATAACACATGAAAATATCGTCGCTGTTCTGACATACCGGCACATCTCTTTACTTATTGCTGTTGTGATGTGCCGGTATGTCAGAACAGCGACGATATATTTGTGTGCGATTTTCATCAAATTAAACATGAACAAGATCTTACAGGCGAGTCGATCCTCCAAGCCATTATCGTAAAATCGTACGAGGCAGGGCATTTTTCGGTCTTTCAAAAAGTATTATTGACCTGTATTATTGTATTATAGTACTTTTTGAAAGACAAAAAAAGACCGAGAAGTGACGTCAAGCATGAAATGGACCAAACTATTTTGTGTTATCTGATGTAGTATCCACCAATCAGATGGCTAGAATATGTTCATGCGTTATATAATGAATGCTGTCCCATTAGATTTGGGGTGTTGGCATTACATAACATGGTCATTTACAATACAAAACAATTTTGTTGGGTCATTTAACATCAACTTAACCATTCTGGCAGCCATTTTGGAAAGTTATACAGAATCAAAACTGTCACAGAGGTGGGCCTTATATGTAAAAGCAATAGCTTAAAAGTTTAGAACATACTATTTGGTGCATGTAATGTAATATACACTCTTACAATATCTATTCTGGAATATCATACACTTATGACTATTTTTACATTTACAGCGGCCATTTTTGTGGCCATCTTGGATTTAAAGTATGTTATTATTATGCAAATATACTGGATATGAGTTACTAGTGGTCTAATACATACATCTCAATGTTAAAACTATACTTTCATCATACATTTTGGTTGATATGATCCCATTTTATGGAATTTCGACAATTTGTTCAGTCATTTTGGGACCCATTCTGGGGGCCATTTTGGATTTTAAAGTATGTTAACACAGCAAAAATACTGGATATGAGTTACTAGGGTCTAATACATACATCCCATCATTAAAACTATATTTTCATTATACATTTTGGTTGATATTATCACATTTAAGAGAATTTGACCATTTTTGCAGCCATTTTGCAGCCATTTTGGGACCCATTTTGGGGCCATTTTGGCAGCGACTTTGGATCTTTAACTATGTTAACAAAGCAACAATATTGGATATGAGTTACTAGTGGTCTTACACATACATCCCATAATTAAAATCATATTTTCATCATACATTTCGGTTGATATTATGCTATTTTATTAAATTTTGACCATATTTGTACATTTTTGGCCATTAAGTTGGCGGCCATTTTGGTTTTAAAGTATGTTAACAAAGCATGAATACTAGATATGAGTTTCTAGTGGTATACACTGATCATACATGTTGGTTCATTTATGCCTTTTGGTGGCCATCTTGGTTTGAGGTGTGTTAACGAAGCAACAATTCTGGATATGAGTGTCTAGTGGTCTAATACATACATCCCACATATCTCTCTGCTTAAACCATACATGTTGATTGCTATGTCATTTATGAGATTTGACCAGTTTGGAAGGCCATTTTGGACGCCATCTTGAATAACCCCTTAGTCATGGCCGCCATTTTAAAATTAAGATCAGGACTTGTTAGTCCTGCTGTAGGGGCAACAGACTTGACAATTCTACCAAAAAATAAGCTTTAAAAAGTGACCACATGTCATGTTTCGTTTAAAAATAGTATAAATATGTTAAAATTTGGCCGCCATTTTAAAAATCCTATATGGCCACCATTGGATATTTTTAAAATGTGTAAACATTGGTTTCTGGTATCAGTGGTCTTTAAACATTAATTAGATGCAAAAATTAGCAACTCCCCACCAAAATCCCACGAAATTACATAGTGGCCCTGTTTATTGGTACCAAGTTGGATTCTCACCGGCACAACGTGTCTATTGTATGCATGGGCCCATTGACTAAGCTTGACTAGTCGCTATACCTTCAAAATTGTAAAAACATTGACTTGCTGTTTTGTGCCACAGCTATCACAATGATTGTCGTACGACCACCAGATTTAACATGAACAATCAAAACATATGTCTTAATCATAAAATTTAGAATTAATCGATGACTAACGTTCAATATTTCTTTAATAAGTGAAAGTTTTGGGTCATTTTCAGAAAAAAGACAAAAAGCATAAACATTTATGTTACAAATATATTTTTTCATTTAAATTCAAAATTTATTTTGATATATACTGTCAAAGTATACGCTGTTCTTCAAGTTACAAAAAACTGCATGATTCTATGTGGTTTTGTTTTCCTTTTACAAGGGTTAAATCGCAGATCCATGGCGACATAAAAATTATGCAAATTTGATGTTAATGACACTATTGTTTCAAAACTATTAACGCGAATTTTTGCAAATTTTACTGGCAGGCACTTGAAACTGTCGTTTTCAATATCAGCCCCAAAATTCCAATGTGTATCGTAATTGCCGGTTCCCCCATTGGAACGGTGAAATCTGCTCTCCTATTAATCTTTTATATCATGAAATATGCTTAACCGGACCAGTTGCCCATCCTCCCCTAAATGTCATAGCATTTAACATGGGTTTTCCTCAAGATCCTCAACTGAGATTAACTACACGAAACCACAAACATATTAAATGCCGCTAACGAGATTGTGGCTTACGGGAAACAAATTATATACCAAAACGACGTCGTATCTTTTATAAAAGCATAAATTAGCCTATCTCAAATTAAATAATCACGAAGTTAAGATCAATATAATGACTCGAAGTGTTCTAGGCCAATTAAAATGGACTCTTCTGTGTTTAGGCGTACTGTTTCCTATGGGCGGCCATTTAGGTCAAAAAGGTGTCAAATACAAATAAAGGTCTCAAATGATGATTAAGGCTTCAAATACACGTTAAGGTGTCAAATGTTGACAAAGGAGTCTACATCTGACACATTAACGAACGTGTATTTGACCCCTTTATCAACATTTGAGACCTTAACGTGTATTTGAGCCCTTAATCATCATTTGAGACCTTTATTTGTATTTGATACCTTTATTAACATTTGACACCTTAATTAACATTTGACACCTTTATTAACATTTTACACCTTTATCTGTTTGACCACCCCTTTATGAACGTTTGAGATCTTATCTGTATTTGACGCCTTAATCAACATTTTACACCTGAACGTGTATTTGAGCCCTTATCATCATTTTGACCTTTTTGACCCTTTTGGCGGGCCATAATACTTCACACCTTTATGACCCACTCTGCGCCGAGCCGCCGACAGGGTCAAAAAGGTCTCACAACTCGTAAAGGGCAAAACCGTGTTTAAGGCCTCAGGCAGGCAGTCTTGTTTGTTTCTCGTAAAATATTTGTAAAATCAGTTTAGGACATAATTTTTATTGTTTTTCGAAAAATAGTTGTATTGTTAAAAAATAAAATCTTGTTTCGCGTAAAATGTTTGAATTTTTTTTGATTTATAATAAAAAAATATTTTGGCAATAATGTTAAAAAAAACTTGTTTCTCGTATTTTGTTAAAAAAATATTTTGACATTGATTAAAATAATCTTGTTTCTCGTAAAATGTTATGATTTTTTTGTAGTTTCATAAAAAAAATTGTTTGCCATATTTAAAAAAAAATCTTGTTTCTCGTATTTTGTTAAACAAATATTTGTGGCAATTATTAAAAAAAACCTTGTTTCTCGTAAAATGTTTGATTTTTTTTGTAGTTTTATAAAAAGAAAAAATGTTGGCCATAATTTAAAAAATCTTGTTTCTCGTATTTTGTTAAAAAAATATTTTGACAATGATTAAAATAATCTTGTTTTTTCGTAAAATGTTTGAATTTTTTGTAGTTTCATAAACAAATTTTGTTTGCCATAAATTTAAAAAATCGTGTTTCTCGTAAAGTATAAGTATTATTTTTATGCCCTAACAAAGCTTTAAAAGACTGACAATATTTTCGAGAAACAAGATTTATTTTAATTTACATCCATTTTTTATTTTATTTTTAATTTACAAATATTTTGTTTCAAGATTCGTTTTATTATGGTATTATTTAGGTATATTCATTAACATTAACATTTATTAACCGTTATCTGTATTTGAACGTTTGAGACATGTTTGACCCTTTCAGTGCTAAAGCGAAAGGCTCAACAATGTCTAAAGGTCAGCCAAAGGGTCAAACAGGCCTAAATGGCTTGCCAAATATTGTTTCAACAAAATACGAGAAACAATATTTTTTTAAATTATGGCCAACATTATTATTTTATAAATCTAAAAAAACATTCAAACATTTTACAAGAAACAAGATTTTTTTAAATTACGGCCAAATATTTTTTAAGAAATTACAGCAACTATTGTTCGAGAAACAAGAAAAATTATGTCCAAAACTGATTTGACAAATATTTTCGAGAAACAAACAAGACTGCCTGCCTGAGGCCTTAAACGTGGTTTTGCTCTTTACGGAGTTTTGACATCTTAACGAGTTTTGAGACCTTTTTGACCCTTTCGGCGCAGAAGCCTTAGGTCATAAAGGTATTATGGCCTTTATCAAAATTTCAGACCTTTCTCTGTATGCCCCCTTTATCATCATTTGAGACCTTTATCTGTATATTGACCCCTTTATGACACAATTGTTGACATCTTTTCTATTATTATTTGACGCCTTTCTTCGCATTTGAGACCTTTTTCGTAATTATTTGACACCTTTCTCCGCATTTGAGACCGTTTTCATAATTATTTGACCCCTTTTCTAGTATTTGAGACCTTTTTGACCTAAATGGCCGCCCATAGTTTCCAGCCCACGTCCAAAAATAAGAATGCCAAATATTTATTTATTTGATTTTTATTTAGGATTTTATGAAATTAATCATGTAGTTATAGTGTGGCATGTGTGGCGCAGTGGGTAGAGCACTGGACTCATGATCTAAAGTTTGTGGGTTCGAGTCCCGCTGTGGTCAACATGTTGTGCTCTTGAGTAAGGCACTTTACCGCAATTACTCCTCTCTACCCAGGTGTATTTAAATGGGTACCGGCATTCTTCAGTGCTGGGAAGGTAACAGACTCGCTGTGGAGGAGGTGTAGCGAGCCCCACACAGCAACATTATAAAAAGGAGTGAGTCTGGCCCTATCGCTTTGAAAGGGAGATGGGCACTCCGCTCCTGGTATTACAGGATCGACTGCCTTATAACATAATTAAATACGGACCTCGATATTGGTTGCGATCACTTGTTTCAATATAAAGGAATAAAAGATAGACATATCGCCCCTTTTCCAAACATGAAACTGTTAACTCATAATACTTTTAAATCGACAACTTTATTACCAAGTAGCTAGCTTTGATTATGCTTCTAAAATTATTCAATAAAATAACCTTGTCAGTCCCGAACTCGTCCGTAGCTATCTGACGATTCAGAGAATCCAGTCCCTCCGTGTCACACTTTAGTACACAGAGCTGAATACAGCATGCTTTAAGAGGAGACGTCGGATTTACGAGCGATAGCTGCATACCTGAGAACAATACCAGTAAATATTCCTAAAAGGAACTCGCGTTTGTTTCCTTAAAAATATTCATGATCAATGGGATTTGAACTGGAGGTGGCAACTCCATTCAATAGCAGCACAAAGACACACATTAGTGAGTTCGCCGTAAATTCAATAGAGTAGTGTTGCTAAAATAGTATATACTGCATTACATTTAGGGATTGTTTCTTTGTTTTGGTTAATTAAAGCTAATTAGCACACGATTTTAATTTACCAACAGCGATATTCTAATCGAGGAGACAATACCCCACATGTCTATACCAATCGCATGCTCCAACACGATAGGGGTAACGGAATGTCTTACGGGAAGCACTTTTCTCGGGTTTTACACTGTAACACATACAGCGTGTTTTTATTAAGCAAACCGGCTTTTACCCGTCTTATAAAAAGCAGGATAAAAGCCGGTTGCTCGTGTGAGAGACGTGTTTTTATTGCAGTACGATAAACAAACTTGCCGGCTGCCGCTGACCTCATTATAATAAATGCCAGTGAAAGGTCGTAAGCAGGTCACTCGCGATGCATTGTGGTATTGACAGTAGCAAAATGGCGTCTGCCGTACGACATTTACAGTGCGCTAGTCTGATGTACCCATTTCCGCTTACCATCGGCAAACGCGCTGAGCTGGAACCGTGCGTGTTTATACTGACGAAAGACTGCTTTTCCTAACCGGTTTCAACCGCTATTATCCTTGGTTTCGAAGGATAAAAGGCATCTCAAATCCAGGAGAAAAAAACCGGTATGAGCGGGCAAATGCCGGTGGTGGTGTGTTTTTACTGGGGGATTTTAATTTGTTAGCAGTCATATGCCTGCTTTTTTTCTTCAGTAAAAACACGCTGATAGCCTCTAGCGCTGTCATGAAATAATTCTTCAACAGTAATAAAATAACTCTCACTCCCGGAAACTATTATCGATCTGAAAAGATACATAATTGTCCCGAGTGCTCGTGGGTTCGAGTTTAGAACAGTTGTATAAAGTACTTTTAAATATTGTTACGTAATTCGCGTCGACTCGAAATTATGAAATACTTTTAGTTGTTCAAAATATGTCATGGATTTGAAATTCCATCGACACATTTTTCTAAAGATAGTTTAATAATTATATCATAACATAATAGTATGATAGACAATTTGTTGTCGCTACAGACTACTAGTACCCGTATTGAATACCGGGCTTTTCAAACCTGCGAGTCATAAAGGTGCGAGTGAGACAGACATAACACACGTTTTCTACAAATTGTTAATAGAGACGACCATCCCTTCTTTTCACCATCTTTGGTTTAATTAAGACACGCGTTTTCTTAGTCACGGTTTTAACCTATAACGAGCAGAGAGGAAACTCTGGAACATAATGGCTGCCTTACTATACAAAATGGACATCAAATGGCAAATCATGTCAATCAAATGTCAAAATTCAGAATATTAATTAATACCCGACATTTCTGTCAGTGACGGTACCGGGGTTGTTCGAGCGATGATATTACTATCGTGTCATTTCTGTCAGTGACGGTACTGGGGTTACCAAATAGGTTCATATAAGGATCGTTGAGTAGAATATTTATGAAAGGTTCATTGTACTGATCCAATAACATGTACTCACGTGTACGTTTCGGATACGTCTGTATCCTTTGTCAACACTTGTGGTAGTGACGATCTTGACGACTCTTGGAGGAGTTGCCAGTTGATTTATCATCAGGGGATTTTTTTTTCCTGATGATAAAAGATCATCGAATACGTGCGTGAGAAAGTACTGCCCCTCGTCTCGATTCATTGTTGAGGCCCCTCTCTTTCTGATCTCTATAGCCTCGCGTATCCATCTCTTGTATCTGTCCTGCTCCGTACCTATTACCTTCGCCTCATCCCACCCGATGACATGGTTTAAGTCCACAACATGGTCTGTGATGGCCGACTTGTTGACTGTGGTGAGTGATGCCTTTTTCCCTGCTCTGGTGACCGTTGTGCTGTTAGCTTTCTCTGCCTCTTTCTTGTGTTCACCGAGTCGCGTGCCAAACTGTCTCCCTGTTTCGCCGATGTAGCTTTTGTCACAATTCTTGCATGGAATGTCGTAAATAGCATCCGATATATTGTGCGGGTCGCGTTTGTCTTTGGGATGGACCAGCTGATTGCGAATTGTGCAGTGTGGTTTCATGGCTGTGGAGATATTGTAGGATTTCATTGTTCTAGCAACACGTTCGGAAACACCTTTGACATAAGGCAGGACAACAAATCCGCAGTTCCTAGTATCATCCGTCTTGTTGGTTGTCTTTTTCGTAGCTTTGGGTGTAGCTATTTGTTTTTTAACTTTGTCGAAAGACCAAGATGGATAGCCACATAGCTGGAGAGCGTCTTGTACCTTTTTCTCCTCCTCTTTCTTGTCCGCTTCTTCTGTTATGACCTTATCTTTTCTGTCGTAAAGAGTTCTAATTACTCCAAGTTTCTGGTGAAGAGGGTTACTGGGGTTGTTTGAGCGATGATATTACTATCGTGTCATTTCTGTCAGTGACGGTACCGGGGTTGTTTGAGCGATGCTATTACTATCATGACATTTCTGTCAGTGACGGTACCGGGGTTGTTTGAGCGATGATATTACTATCGTGTCATTTCTGTCAGTGACGGTACCGGGGTTGTTTGAGCGATGATATTACTATCGTGTCATTTCTGTCAGTGACGGTACTGGGGTTGTTTGAGCGATGGTATTGTTATCGTGTCATTTCTGTCAGTGACGGTACCGGGGTTGTTTGAGCGATGATATTGTTATCGTGTCATTTCTGTCAGTGACGGTACCGGGGTTGTTTGATCGATGATATTACTATCGTGTCATTTCTGTCAGTGACGGTACCGGGGTTGTTTGAGCGATGATATTACTATCGTGTCATTCATGTCAGTGACGGTACCGGGGTTGTTTGAGCGATGATATTACTATCGTGTCATTTCTGTCAGTGACGGTTCCGGGGTTGTTTGAGCGATGATATTGCTATCGTGTCATTTCTGTCAGTGACGGTACCCGGTTTGTTTGAGCGATGATATTACTATCATGTCATTTCTGTCAGTGATGGTACCGGGGTTGTTTGAGCGATGATATTACTATCGTGTCATTTCTGTCAGTGACGGTACTGGGGTTGTTTGAGCGATGATATTACTATCGTGTCATTTCTGTCAGTGACGGTACCGGGGTTGTTTGAGCGATGATATTACTATCGTGTCAATTCTGTCAGTGACGGTACCGGGGTTGTTTGAGCGATGATATTACTATCGAGTCATTTCTGTCAGTGACGGTACCGGGGTTGTTTGAGCGATGATATTACTATCATGTCATATCTGTCAGTGACGGTACCGGGGTTGTTTGAGCGATGATATTACTATCGTGTCATTTCTGTCAGTGACGGTACCGGGGTTGTTTGAGCGATAATATTACTATCGTGTCATTGAAACTAATTTGGAATACAGCAACAGGTTCAGTTATTGATCCTAGCAACACAATACAAGAGTTATTTTAAAATATTTATCATGCCAATTAAGTATTGAGTAAAATTCTTACCTGTTGACTTATCGATCCCAAGTGCAGAGAACAATATCCCCCAAAACACAATATATGCCCAATTCAATCGGATATCCATTTTTAAAAGGGCCGAATTATTCCTCACAAATTATACACACTACATTGTAGCTCCTTGCGTTGGATGATTGAATTGTTATACTAACATTTTGTTTCCAATCGGAATATCATAGCCATAATTATAGCACCCGATACACAGTGTTCAAAAAGGTTTCTTACCATGTAATAAATATTCTCATAACTCCAAAAATACAGCTACATAAACATATCAATTATGAAGAAATTTCTTTTCACTAATTTGAGATATTGTTCGTGACTGAATATTGACTGAATATTAACACGGCTTTGTTTCATTTTTCATTGCTTATTCAACACGCGGATATAGTAACAGGTGTAGGAAACAATGGAATTATTCCCGATCCACATCCCACTATCGAGCGGAGAGTTGTTGCTATCAGAAAATCAATAATCTGCCTATTGCTATACCGTGTCTGCGTGTTGCAATACTGCAACCACAAAAAATCCGTCAATCATCACATGTAATGCCATTTCTTCACAATTTTGAGCGTATTACATTACCAGCTACTTTTTGTGTACTGTACTAATTACAATGGAATTATACCTTGAATATCTCGATGCCTTGACTTTAGACTTACTTAATTAACTATATTACTACAGATTAATCAAGGTAAATGCCTTTTTCTTTCTCATTCATACGTGTGCAATAGACCATTTGACATCTAGTACTTAATGGTAATTTAATACCATCATTTGAAAAGAGTTTACATCCATCGCTGGTTACTATTATTATTATTATTATTATTATTATTATTATTATTATTATTATTATCTTGCTAACAGGTACCTTAGGGCGAAACAGGTTTTTGTTATTCATTCATTATTACGTTAGGGCGCCCTAACGTAGTTTCTTTCACAAACTAATAATGCGCTTTATTCCGTTATAAATAACAAAGGAAATTACTATTCATGAGCTAATTAATTATGCAAATTTATTCAAATATTCAATAAATTTGCATATTTGTACGACGGGCTGTCTCTAACAAGTGACTAAAGACAGCCCGTCGTACAAATTATGCAAATTTTGTGAATATTTAAATACATTTGCATAATTAATTAATTTATGTAAATGAATGTTATTGTTAGTTAATCTCATGTATCATTTCTACTTAATGTTATCATTAGTGATATTATTATTATTATTATTATTATTATTATTATTATTATTATCATTATCATTATCTTGCTAACAGGTACCTTAGGGCGAAACAGGTTTTTGTTATTCACTCATTATTACGTTAGGGCGAAAATAGTATTTCGCCCTAACGTAGTTTCTTTCATAAACTAATAATGCGCTTTATTCCGTTATAAATAACAATGGAAATTACTATTCATGAGCTAATTAATTATGCAAATTTATTCAAATATTCAATAAATTTGCATATTTGTACGACGGGCTGTCCATATCAAGTGACTAAAGACAGCCCGTCGTACAAATTATGCATTTTTTTTTTGAATATTTGAATAAATTTGCATAATTAATTAATTTATGTAAATGAATGTTATTGTTAGTTAATCTCATGTATCATTTCTACTTAATGTTATCATTAGTGATATTATTATTATTATTATTATTATTATTATTATTATTATTATTATTATTATTATTATTATTATTATTATTATCATTATTAAAGAGAAAACATATAATGCCAAGGATAGCCCAAGAAAGCTCTAAAAGGGGCTTATTTCCATTGGGGTCCTTCAAATATTAAAACAGCACATTATAAAAACATCATATATATTTGCACACAAATAATATTGCACTTTTTATGAAACAACTGCATAATAAAGAAACGGATGAAAAATCAAGATAGAAAGTGACTTTTTTACTGCCTTTTTGAACTGCCCGTGGGTTTTTGATGTTTTAACCTGAGTTGGTAGCAAATTCCATTCCCGAATACCAGTAAAGACTTGCACTGCAGCTGACCTTTAGCTTTAGGAACCAGAAAAGCTGTTGCACTGCCCCTGATATTGTATCTGTGGTGTTGGACAATTTGTTAAAATGAGAATTCAGGTACTAGGTGCTATTTCAAAAACATGATTGAGTTTAAGTTGTTTAACTCGACGGTCTTCATCTTTCAACGTTCCCAGCTTCTTAAATTCTACATCACCAATGTGGGACCTGGGCTCCAGCTTCAAAATGAAGCGAATCAACTTATTTTGCACAACTTGCAGCTTATTTTTCAACTTTGCAGAAAGTGAAGAAAACCATGAAGAGCTACAATAATCAAAATGACATTGTATAAGGGCAGTGCAAAGGGTCTTACGAGATCTTTCATTCAAAAAAATGACCTTGTCTGTATAAGAAACTTAATCTACCACAAGATTTTTTGACAACTGATTTTGCAACATTTTCACCACTGAGATTTTCATCGAGAGTATTCCCAAGGTATTTGACAGAGTTGGTAGGATTTATAATTTTCCATCACAAGAAACTTCAACCTTGTCCACCCTGCTCAGTCTAGGTTTAGATCCAAAAAGAATAGACTCTGTTTTGCCAAGGTGTAAGGACAATTTGTTGTCGATAAGCCATTGTCTACACGACTCAAGTTCTCTACTTAAAGTG
Source organism: Ophiura sarsii (assembly GCA_035610835.1). Classification (NCBI taxonomy): domain Eukaryota; kingdom Metazoa; phylum Echinodermata; class Ophiuroidea; order Amphilepidida; family Ophiuridae; genus Ophiura; species Ophiura sarsii. The sequence goes on along the minus strand of CM069445.1, from coordinate 72,212,438 downwards.
TCAGAAATTACTTTTAGGTCTTTATCGGATGTGAAAAGGGCACTATCGTCAGCATATAACAAAAGATTACAGTTAACGCTTGATGACATATCGTTAACGTAACACAAGAAGAGCAGCGGCCCTAAAATACTACCCTGTGGAACGCCACATGATATATTCATGGGTTTGGCCATGCGGCTATTAATTTTACCATATTATACAATATATTATATTATATATATTGAAAGTCTATTTCAAGGATTGCTAAACCAATACTAGGCATATTTGTACTAATATTTTCATGTATTTTTCATATGGTGATTCCAAATATGGTGATTCAATAATGTTGACATTTTTAAAACATTTTGTGAACTTTTGACCGTGTCGTCTCGGGTGCCGTCTGCAGACGATTGCCGCGCGGAATGCGTTTAAATTGAGTAATGGAATTGCATTACTGTGCCAGCAGCAATATATACAAATTGGTACATATTTGACACACCTACCATTGCTAAATATATCATCATCTTCCCAAATCGAATATATTAAAAAATGATGACTTAAACCGGTCTTTATTGAGAATTGGTTGTATTTCCAATATTTCCCATGGTGTTCAAGAAAGTCGGACTGTTTACTTATCACATTGTTCTCTTTAATGTGTGGTGCGTTTGATTGCTTTTCAATATAATCATAATATAGTACAATAAAAACCCTTTAAAAGGGAAATACTTGTAAACAAGTGCGAAACATATTGGACAAAATAGACAAACTATCATATAATGTGCCCTGGTTTGCTTTTAAGGGTACGATATCACATTTTGAGTTACGTATGATATCGGTGTTACTGATCGGTCAATCCGCAACCAACTTGACAACATAAATGATGTTCGTGTTGAAATCGCAATGATTTTTTTTCAAACCAATTCCGAACAAAACAGGCTAAATATCATATAATGTGCCCTGATTTGCTTTTAGGATACGATATCACATGTTGAGTTACGTATAATATCCGTGCCACTGATCGGTAAATTTGACGACATAAATGACATTCCCTATGAAATCGCAAGGAAAAACAGGTTTTTTTCATACCAATTGTGGACAAAATAGGCTAAAGTAAATATCATATAATGTGCCCTGATTTACTTTTTAGGATACGATATTACACTTTGAGCTACGTATCATATTAGTATCCCTGCACGGTCAATCTGCAACCAATTTGACAACATAACGTGTAGAAATCTCAAGGAAATGTGTTTTTTCTAAATAATATCATACAATGTGCCTTTATTTGCTATTTAGGATACGATTTTGAGCTACGTATGATCAGTAACAGATTTGTGATCAAAAGACCTTTGTTGTCCTAAAATCAATGCCCTACATGTAGCACCATAAACGTGATTTTGGGTGGTTAAATCTCGGATTAGAAATATCAAAGTCAGAAGTTGTAAGCTTAAAATGGTAAGTAAGCTTACTATAAAGTAATTCATTGGTTAATAACTAAAACTGGCCAAAAATAATACAGACAAAAATCAGGAGCAGACCTGTTCTAGAGTTAACTCCGGACAGGATATGAACCCATAAAATTTGTGGTCCTGATTGATCAATATGGAAAACCATTTTTCAAAACATTACGTAATAAATTTCCAAACAAAGACGAAAATCAACGTATTTTTCATATATGGCGGAAAGCATACAATTACAAAATAAACCTTCCGTCTACAAATAAAATAAACCCAAAAATTCACCTCATATATTAAATAGAGTCTAAAACTTAATCTAAGATTATGAGCTGTTACGTGTTATAAACATTTAGTACACGGCCCCCATCCATAGTATGAAGAAGACAACTGCGAACTATCACGCAAATCCACTTCACTAAAAGTTCACGATGAAAAGTACGATGACACAGTTATTCACTGACGATGATATCCATCTCTCGTCTAATCAAACACATCGACACGGATGGCACACTTCTCGTCCAATCAATATGAGCGTATGAAAATATCGTTTGGCTTATCCCGTTTGAAAATTATACCACAAAAGGTTATCTGTGCCATGTGACACTCGGAGCAATAAATACCGCGTACTCGTTTACCAATCCCGAGCCTACGAACAAGCAAAAAACAAGATTTGGGAGTAAGCTTATTTCAGCCATTTATTTTATGTGGATGCTTTTAAGCAACATTGGCATTAGTGAATATTCCATTACTCTTTGATGGTGCATCTGAACGCTTTTCCATACATTATAATATCAAATTTGCATCAAAACCCAGATACAGGAATACGTCCATTTTAGTCATTTGTGCTGTATCAGCAATCTTCGCATCATCAGTACACGATCCAATTACTTTTTGGTATTGACAGTGGTATAAGTCACCAACTCTCCAGTTATAAACACACAACCCAGTTTGAGCATTTTAAATTGTATAACTTGGTATAATTATAGGTTCACGAAGACCGTACAGAGTCAAGCTTACAAGTTACAAATTCAAGCTTAGGCCTAGATCTGAGGCTAGTATAATAGGCCTACCATAGGAGATAAGAAGCACTATTCATTCCTGTTATGTGCAGCGATCCAGGTCTAACCCGGACTAATACGGTATTGTTACAGTTGATGGCCAATCGATTATCATCATTCAGTTTTATAATGTGTAGCAAAACCTCATTATGTAAGTTACAGCGCTATTTCAAATTTTTTTCTTATCCAGACGTGTGTTACGCGTCTTCTAAACAATCTGAACACACTGTAGTATGAAAAGGTTACCGACATACAGACTTGATAGATTTCTAAAATTATAACGCATTTATATTGCTAGAATTATGGGATTTTAGAATAAGTATGCCAATTAAAACCTAGTAGTGCCGTTCTTCAACACATAAACAATGTATTTTTATATTCAAAATTCATGGTTTGTGTTTAGATTTAATATGAATTGAAAAACAAATATTCAGATCTAGTTGCGCTGATAAACTAAACTGCTCAAAAAAAGTTTGGAATGTTTTTTAATCACAATTTGTTCAAATAAATCGGGATATGTTGATTTAGTTTAATCATTTAAAAGCTGATGTGATATTTACAATGATATCCAATTTAAAGCAATCCCTTGTTCCAGTGCTTAGCCAGATGCTTGAGAACATGGGGAGGTCACAATCTGAATGTGCCAAAATCAACACTATTTTGTGCTTAAAAATCAACAGATCATGCGTTGCATATGCGCATCGAACTGACGTCATCAAAGTTTTGCCTTTGACTTGATACCAATGACTTACTTAGGGAAATCTTCGTCATAAGGGGGATGAAAAGTGTAAATACCTATGATTTTTGTTAGAAAATTCAATAAATAACCTTCTGAGACACTGCCATATTTGAAGCAGTTCAAGAACCATTTCTTCGAAAATGGAAACCAGCTGTTAAGTCAGTCATCTCATCAAAGGAATTAGAGGAATGGCTGGATCTTCAAAACAAATTCAACCAGCCAGTCGGGAGAAATTCCATCAGCCAGTGTAACTCTCACACTTGTACCGTGAGTTTGAAATTGTTTACCCACCAGTCGGTTGCCGGGGTACTTTTTCCCGACACAAAATTTACCCGCTATGGCCAGGTGGGCTGGTGCTATTTCCAGGCATGGTATCAGGGTAACAGTTGCTCTGTTTTTGTATATATTCAACGACAAGGTTACTGCAATGGGTATTTATAATGCTGAATATTGATCCAAAATACCTATAATATAACCCTTTTCTACCAAACATAAGATATTTCGGAGAATAAACACCATGCACATGATGTAGGGAAAACTTGCACACAACGCAAATGCAAGTCACAAGGTGGTTTATTGCTAAATTGGGAAAAAAGCTGCAGATTTTGGACCCAGTTTTTTGGGACACGCTGTACATTGTTTATGCATGGAAGTATGGCACTAGTAGGTTTTAATTAGTATACTTGTTCTGAAATGCCATAATTCTAGCAATTTAAATGCGTAATCATTTTTGAAATCTATCGCAGTCTGTATGCATGCCGACAGCGCCGCTAGCGTTGAGAACTGCTGTAGCCGGGGTAGACTAAGAAAACGATCGAAAGCGAATAACAATAGACTGTGTGAGCCGCTTCCTATCTCCTATGGTATACTTGTCTCAGGCCTAGATAGTATTTAAAGATAGCAAGTACTATCGGGAGCCTTATTCACTATGAGCGTGTTTCTGCTGGGGCACTGCAAAAAGTAAACGCTAATAAACGCTAAGTTTAAGGGTGCACTATACTAAATGGGGTATCCCCTACCCTTTGTTAAGTCGGTGTTTAAGGCTAGAATCGGAAAGTATGCATCACAAAATCCTCAATTTAAAAAGACTTGACAGTAATACAATTGCGTAAATGCCTATGACTTTTGATTAATTATGATTAATAGGACATCACCTACATGCACCCTGACTATAAACTGTGAATATCATCTAGGTAAATGTTGAGAGATCTTTCAAATTTGTGCTTTTTACTGGAAACATTGGCGATTACGGCGACATTTCCAAGCTCGTCATGGAGGTTTTCAACTCCATGGGCATATTTTGGACAATCGAGCAGGTCAACCTACCTATTTTTTCACTTTTTGGTGGGGAAATGTGATAATCTTTAAGAAAAAATCACTCTACAGGGTCTAATTTTGCAATTTAGTGGTCTAAAACAGAGTTTTATATCAGTGTTTTTGTACATATCCCTATGGAGCTCTATTTAGTGGTGTGACCCCTTAAGGGAATTCGGCCATATTTGACCCTTGACCCCGTATTTAAGTATAATTAAGTCAGACATCAGCTGTTTGTGAATTTTATTGCAGACAAATATTGTAAACAAGGATTTATCAACCAGATTGGGATGGTCTAAAACAGAGTTTTATATCAGTGTTTTGTACATATCCCTATGGAGCTCTATTTAGTGGTGTGACCCCTTCAATCGGTCAGTTTGTAATCCTTCCTGTTTCTACTCGCGAAAAGTTACCGCTAAGTTTATCGATCCTAGTCGATGGGCTACGACATTTGACCTTTCGTAATACCAAACAATGCCACCGCGCCTGAAAAAAGATTGTTTTACAATAATGTGTATAACCCAGCGTGACACGGTTCACAGCGCAAACCGCTAAGAATCGCCTTTCTGTTTCTATTGGGTTTATTGCCGATTATTGCCGGTTCCAAACCTGGTTTGTGAAGGTTTTTGGGATTACCAAAAATACCGATTATTGCCGGGTTCTGCCTGTTTCTACTGGGAAAACTTAGCGTTTATTAGCGGTTTCTTCCCCAGCAGAAACACGTTCTCAATGTTGTATGGCTGTTGCAATTGTAAACACTGTCCAAAGTCATGAATTGGCGAAACGGAACGATTATTCCAAATAGCCAATGCAGGTGTTATGTTATTGGATGGGATGAGGCCAGAATCATTGACGAATCGTACAGTTTCGAGTATCGAGTTTCGAGTTTCGAGTTTCGAATTTTAATTTCAAGTTTCGAGTTTCATTTTCGAGTTTCGAGTATCGAGTTTTGAGTTTCGAGTTTAAAGTCAATTTTAAGAAAATGGGGTCTTAACCCTCGTCCCACTGAGCCTGTAACACGAATTACTACGGGGTGGGGGACCCCTAATAAAATCCACACACAGACGCAGCATATAGTTATTATGGTACCATGGTGTAGCTAGAGGTCTCTTCTTTCCATAATACCAAAACAAGTACAAACATCTCACACATGACGTCACAATGAGGTCATAAATATGGCCGACCTTAAATATTTCGTGTTAAGAATTTCAATAAGAATTTCATGAAAATGGGTTTTTTGGAGTAGGCCAATTATTTTTATTCAAAACCCAGTCTTTTGTTATCCAAAATATAATATTATGCGATAAAAAAAATCCCAGAATGCCCCAGTACTAAGCTACACCTTAACTCGAAATGTTGACCTCTTTTATCGAGTTAAGAAGAAAAAAAACAGGTCAAAAGTGTTAAAGTCGGCCATATTTATTACGTCATTGTGACGTTATGCGTGGGATGTTTGTACTTGTTTTGCATGGCACAAATCTTGCACCATAAATCAGGTCATCGTTTTCACAAAATTGGATCCAATTTTGTGGCATTCGTCAAAAAACTACTCCGCCCACTTCCATTGTAAATTGATAATAATAAGGATTTATGTCAATAAAACGAGTGACGAGTTTGTTTATTTTATACAGAAAAATCAACACACAAATGACCCAGCTTATCGTGGGACGGTTCTGGAATGCCTTCGAGTTATAACAGGCAATATTTTCATTGAAAACTAAATAAATTCTACTTTTTTTACGCCTATCACATTTTGATGACTATTGAGTGTAAAAAAGAGAAAAGGTCCTCAAAAGAGTTGACACGGACCGGGAAAGACATGCTGCGAAAGACATTCACTGAGTAGGCGAGTTATTAATCTTTGTGCTTTGAGATGGGTTGAGGTTAACACTTTCCACGCGGCTATAAGTTTTACCATTTTATACAAAACAGAATATCAAGACACATTTCCCAAATGTCAGGGTCTATTTCAAGGATTACTGGACCGATACTTTGCATGTTGGTACTTATTTCAATGCAATTCTCATGGTGATTTCAAATATGGTAATGTAATTCAACAATTTTGACTCTTTTGAAACATTTTGTGCAATTTTAGAATGTCGTCGACAGCTGCCTGCCGCGTGGAAAGTGTGAAGGAAGTGAATTACGTGTAGGGGGGAGGGTTTATTGGGGGTGGGCGTGTTGATGTCGGGTGTTCCGGCGGGGATGGTGGTTTTTGGATCAAGATGGGTGTAATAAGACATGAAATATAATTAAATCCAGTCAATTTGACATTCAGCAAAGTAGGACTAGTTGGAGGATAATAATTATATTAAATTTGTCTTTATTCTTTTTTTTTTATCTTTTTTTTTAAAGAAAATATTTGCACGTAGGCTGCCCAAAAAAGTTACTTTGGTCGAGATATCGACGATTATGTAAATTTTTCTCCATAGAGCTGTGTATAAAGTTCATTTTCTCCACCCCACTGTCTTTTAATGCAAGACCCTGCGACATTAAGACTTCTCGGACACGTGCCATAGACGTAACATGTTTATTTATCGAAATGGCAGGAATACGAGGGTTTAACTTTCGCTAGTAGGAACAAAATTATTTTAAAAATAACAAAACAATTAATTTTAAACGATTTAAGGTTTAATGAAGACAACAATCAAGTTCTGCCTACTTCCGCCGCCACCCCCCCCCCCCCCCCCTCCTTCACATCGCGCGGGTCCTTAATGATCTAAACTGTATATAAAAGGTAATCTCCGATTCTGAGAACGCGTGGAATTGACACTAATGATCTTTGCCAAATATTAAAGGTTGAATTAAGTTTTGCATACTTCCGTCCCCCCCCCCCCCCCTCCACCCTTCCGTACGGCACGGGGTCTAAAATGTTCTAAAATGTCACTTCAGATGCATTTCCGGTTCTAAGACACGTGCAATTGACACTAATGATCTTCATACTTCTCCATACTTCCGTCCACCTCTCCCCCTGGCTCCATGGCACAAATCTTGCACCAAATATCAGGTCATCGTTTTCACAAAATTGGATCCAATTTTGTGGCATTCGTCAAAAAACTACTCCGCCCACTTCCATTGTAAAAGGATTTATGTCAATAAAAACCAACGGGCGACGAGTTTGTTTATTTTATACAGAAAAACAAAACACAAATGACCCAGTTTATCGTGGGACGGTTCTGGAATGTGGTATATATGGAACCAGAATAACTATATTCTGCGTCTCTGTTTGGATTTTATTAGGGGGTGCACCCCCCTTGTAAACCGTGTTACAAAAATGGCTCAGTGGGACGAGGGTTAAGAAACTCGAGACTCTAAAATGATACTCGAAATTATAAACTCGAAATTATAAACTCGAAACTCGAAACTCGAAACTATAAACTCGAAACTATAAACTCGAAACTCGAAACTCGAAACTCGAAAATGAAACTCGAAACTCGAAACTTGAAAATCGAAAATCGAAACTCGAAACTCGAAACTTGAAATTATGAAATTGAAACTTGAAATTATGTACTCGAAACTCGACATTATAAACTCGAAACTCGATACTCAAAACTCAAAACTCGAAATTATAAATTCGAAACTCGAAACTCGAAAATGACACTCTTAATTCGAAACTGGAAGATAAGTAACAAACCTTATAAACATGAAGCTGGTCGTGCGGAACTTTTGCGACTGATCCTCTATCCAATCAAGTATGATTTACTTCGTCTGGTCCATCAACTAATGACTACAAAACCATTGGCGCATATCATATCTCTCAATTTGATATGAATGAGTGTGCCAGCCAAAGCGGTTCATTTCTTTCCCGAATAGAAATAGTAAGCAATATGCTTTTAACATAAATTATTTAATTATTACTTCAGGTAATTATGAGTATTGTTGGCAAAGGTCATTCAAAAAGTATGCTCATACTTTGCCAGGTTGATGTACTTTGGTAGCATGTTAGAATAACGAGAATAGTTTTTTAATCTATTACTCGTTGCCGTGGCAAAAGCCCATTTAAGATTTTAGGCATTTGGGGGGTATATTTCAGGTAAAAATATTGGACATTTGCCGTATATTCGTTATCTCCTCACAGCAATATACAATATATATTTTCAAAACCAAAAAATGATACAGACCCGTCATTAAACTTTAAATAATTTGAATATTGAAGTAGTTCTGTTAAGATAAATTGGATTTAGTATATGCCAGAAGTTCAAGGGACTTCGCCTGTACCATAAATACCCGATATGTAAATCATGTGTCAAATGTAGTTGGATTTTGTATATTAGAGCAATTGTCTTGCGAATAACTATATCCTACATTTTACTAAAATTACAAGAGACTTAGCTACATTAATAACCGTGACGGTAAAATAAGTGACATAGCGCCCTCCCTCGGTGGGATGAGTCGGGCAATGACGTTGGCCTTCGTAATTATTATAGTCAGTCATCATTGGAGATTCGATCTTTGATAGTCGCAAAATGTAAAGATGGAATAAATAAAGGATTGTATTTTTACCACTTAAAAGTCAGCTCGTGTGGGACTCGCATGGCGGGCGAGGGGGATGTGTCACGGTAAGATAAGTGACATAGCGCCCTCCCTCGGATGAGTATGGCATACACGTTGGCCTACGTAATATTATATAGTCAGTCATCATTGAAGATTCGACCTTGGTAGTCGCAATATTTAAAGATGGAATAAATAAAGGATTGTGTTTGTACTAGATGAGTGAAGCGAGTTGCAGTGTACCTTTAACTAGTTTACCCCCGTGACATGATAGAGGTATAAACGTCACATAACTGACAAGAAAAGCTACGGAATTGTATACAACATCAGCAGTGTTGCCAGAAAATAGCACGTTTTGGTTTACAAATACAATATTGGTGTATTTTACAAATATTGAAGCAAAATATAGATTTCTTGAGATGTGATTCATATTGGGTGAGACAACTTTAATAAATTTATGTTCTGAGGGAGAGATGACTATTACCTACGATGCCCCCCCCCCCCCCCCCCCCCTCCTCCTCATAGCTGGGGAACGTAGGCCCATTTTCTGAGTCTTTCGGTCCAGGTCTGCTCTGCTGGCACGGTGTTATATACCAAAATGTTCCTTGACGTCTGTAGAATACAATCTAGGTGAACATCCTTACGAAAGTGAATGTTAAAGTGGCCTTTGACCTCGATTTAGGGTCAAAAGTCACGTGTGTTTCGATGTGCCGTCAAAATTTATATTTGCATGGTAAACTAGATGGCGCGGTTCTCGGCTTACGCAATCTGTGGTTTGCGTTTGTTAAATGACACATTAGGATCCTATCGGAACCGTATACGACGTGCGAGATAAGTTGGATAGTTTCGTTCGGCTTGTTTAGTGCTCTCATATGAAAAGTCATATTTCAATCGCAACCATACTTGGTAACAATAATCTTTGGGTAAAGGGGACTATGCTCATGTGGTGTATACAGATTGATCTCTAAAGACAACTACATGACCTTAGACCCCATTTTGCCAACAATTTAAATTGCACCTATTGCTGCTGTTTTGGGCTCTCGTCTAAACTCAGACTTCAAAATCAGCCAATATTGGTAACAATATTCTTTAGCTAAGGGGGCTTGAGGTGCTCATGGTGTGTAAACATCTTGACCTCTAATTACCCCTATATGACCTTTTTTCTTTGAATAAGTTCATCAGGATTGTAGAATGAAATTATTAAATTGTTTTGTTTACAAATCCAAATATCTACTCACATGACTAGACAGTTTCGTCTTCCCGATCGGAAGACTTCATCGGTAGTGACTGGATCCACTTGATTTTCCCGCGAGATTTACTATCACTCTCGGTCCCAGGAAGCTCAGGTGTTGTTAAAAGTAGATCGTATACATGATTTAGAGAATAAATACCCTGAGATGAGGAGAAAATTGACAGCAAACAGTACAAATTATTATACCCGACGGCTGAGAATACTCCCCGCCTGTATTGCACGACCAAGATTCACAAACAAGGAAACCCTGTACGACCTATAGTGGACTACACTGGATCTATCGCGTACCAGACTTCCAAGGTGTTAGCGGAAATTCTTGGACCTTTAGTCGGAAAGTCCCCACATCATGTCTTGAATTCTAGACAGTTATCCGAGGAACTCTCAGGCATCATGATAGAAGAAGACGACATCTTCAACTCACATGATGTGATAGCCTTATTTACCAATACTCCTATCGAGAAGACGCTGGAAATCATCAAGGCAAGATTGGAGAAGGACGTCACACTCAAAAACAGAACAAAACTCAACACAGACGACCTAATAGAGCTCCTACAATTTGTGCTAACTACTAACTACTACCTATTTCGTATTTCGAGGAGACGTCTACAAGCAGAAGTTCGGTGCCGCCATGGGCAGTCCTGTCAGCCCCATCATTGCTAACTTGTTCATGGAATGGCTAGAACAGGAAGCTATCGCTACAGCACCCATCACTTGTAAACCAAAACTGTGGAAGCGCTATGTAGATGACATCCTCGAGATCATCAAGAAAGACACTACACAACAACTAACAGACCACCTGAACACAATTGACGACACGGGTAACATCAAGTTCACACACGAAGAGGAAGACAATGGACAGATACCTTTCCTCGACACCCTCATTGTCCGAAAAAAGCAGATGGCTCTGTGAAGTTATTAATCTACAGAAAAAAGACACACACGGACCAGTACCTAAACTTCTCGTCTCAACATCCTCTACATCAAAAACTGGGAGTTATACGAACACTGTTTGACAGAATGAACAAAATCGTCACAGAAGAACCAGACAAGATTGCAGAAGAAAAAAGGATCAAAGAAGCTTTAGGAAGGTGTGGATACCCCAGCTGGGCTTTCAAAAGAGTACAACAACAGATGAAGGACAAGATCACAAAGAAAGCCAAGAAAAAGGATGACACCAAAGTGAGTAATGGCATGGTGGTTATCCCCTACATCCAAGGTGTGTCCGAAAGACTGCAAAGATCCTTTAAGAAATACGACATCCAGACTGCAATGAAACCCTACAACACACTTAAACGGCTATTAGTGCATCCCAAAGACAAACGTGACACGCTACATACCAGCGATTGTGTTTACAAGATCCCTTGTCACTCTTGCGACAAGGCCTACGTCGGTGAGACAGGCCGTCTGTTTGGAACAAGGCTTAACGAACACAAGAAAGATGCCAAAAAAGTAAGCAACAAGAAGTTCACGAGAGCCAACAGAAAAGATTCTACGACGGAACAACATAAATCAGCTGTCACAGACCACATAGCACAAGAGAATCACACAATCGACTGGGACGGGGCTTCAATCCTTGACAAAGACTTTGACAAACACAAGCGTTGGATAAGAGAATCCATTTGGATACGAAGGCAGGGGGCCAAAATCATCAACCGCGACGAGGGTATTTATTCTCTAAATCATGTATACGATCCACTTTTAACAACACCTGAGCTTCCTGGGACCGAGAGTGATAGTAAATCTCGCGGGAAAATCAAGTGGATCCAGTCACTACCGATGAAGTCTTCCGATCGGGAAGACGAAACTGTCTAGCCCTATATGACCTTTGATCCCTTTCTCTAAATTATACACCTTTCTCCATTCTAGACACCTTTCTTTATATTATACGTGTACTTTCACCATTCTAGACCCTTTTTTTTAATAAATTACACACCTTTCTCCAATCTAGACACCGTTCTTTAAAATGCACACATTTACCTCAAATGCTCCCTACATGACCTTTGACCCCTTTCTCTAAATTATACACCTTTCCCCCTTTCTTTATATTATACACCTCTCTTCACTTTAGATCCCTTTCTTTCTGTAAATTACACACCTTTCTTTATTCCATTGACCCCTTCTCTTGTTTTTATATAATTATACCTTTTTATAGATTTTAGACTGTTCAATCTTTTTATCCTATACCTTTCTCTATTTTCTATACACCTTTCTCTCATCGACACCTTTCTGATTCCCATACCGTTATACCATTTTGACCCCTTTGGCCGCCCATACACTTGGTACTATCGGTTTGACCGTTCATCTGTGGACCGTTTGATACATTTAGCCTTTGCTCAACAGCAGTATATACTCATGGGATATCAAGAACCTTGAGTGACCCTAGATCAACAGATTTAACTCGTCTGAACACATGCCTGATATATATGCCATTTTTAATTGCATGATGACAGATCAATTAGGGCACAGATAGTTGAGTCTCAGTTGGTTAGTATCGGTTTTACGGTCAAGAGTATTTAAACGCAATTGAGTTATCTAGCTTGTACTTGATGACTGATCACTGATGCAGTACTTTTTTCTTAAATATAATGCTGTTTTATGCCTCTTATTTCATCGAATAGTTTGATCAATCATTTCGTTACTTTTCGTCCAAAAATAAAAAGGTTAACATCATAAACTTCATATTACCTTAACCAACTATACATTCAACTATAAATGTGTTTCCATGCTCACCAGAATATAACTCTCAAATCTGCTGAAAGAGTGGTTATGATTGGCGGGAACAGAATTCGACCCAGAGCAGGCTCAGAAATGATCCCACAATGCATTGCAAGCCAGCAAAACACGCCAAAACGCAAGTTCTTCAACATATTTTTGACCGCATGATACCCGCAGCACTGGGTATCAATCTAACACAGCACATATCAATTTTGTGGGTCTCCAATTGCCTTACTTTTTCGGAAAGGGGGTCGGGACTGAAAAAAATAGAAGGTTGTAACAGACAAATCACTACATAACACTTGCTGCTTTCTATGCGGAGCAGATTTTACCAGATTTAATAATAATAATAAACCATGCTTATTAAGCGCACTCCGTCGCAAGACCCCAGTGCGCTGAACAAAATGTACAAAAATGTGAACAAAGATACAAAACATTATAAAGTCATTTGCTCTGAAAGAGGTGAGTCTTGAGCGAGCTCTTGAATTTCTGCAGTGATGTGGCATTTTTGACATGAGATGGGAGCCGGTTCCAGAGTTCAGGAGCTGCATGAGAGAAAGATCTGTGGCCGTAGGTGACAGTGTTAGTTTTCCTCCGTTGATGACAGATGAATTTGACCTAAGAGTGCGTGTGGGTTCCTTGATGGAAATAAGGTCGCATAAGTACTTTGGAGCCTGGTTATTTAGTGTTTTGTATGTTAAAAGCATAAGTTTAAAAACAATACGGCTCTCCACAGACAACCAGTGAAGATCTTTTAACACTGGGCTTATATGTACACGCTTCTTTGTCAAGGTTACCAACCGGGCAGCGGCATTTTGGATGCGCTGTAATTTGCTTAATTGAGAAGCTGGAAGTCCATATAATATGCTGTTATTTGAGTCCAGACGAGAAGAGACAAATGCGTGAACGAGTTTCTCAGTGCTATTACGGTCCAGATATCTGCGGATACGGCCAATGTTTCTGATAGAGTGTGAAGCAAGACGGCTGATGTTATTTACATGGGGACTAGAGTGAGATGCTGATCAATGATGACCCCAAGATCTTTAGCTTTGGCGACAGTTTCAACGACAGAGTCACAAACGTTTATGGAGGGGGTGGGAACATTTTCAGAGTAACGGGATGATAAATGAACAACCTCTGTTTTACTATCATTCAAGGCAAGCTTGTTCTTCAGTGTCCAGTTTCTAATCTCTTTGATGCAGTTCTCGAGTTCACTTAGAGAAGAAGAGGGAGGAACTCCAGGGTAGCGCTTCACAATGTCTTCAATTGGTGACGAATATAGGGTAAAAATCTGCGGACCGGCAACTGAACCCTGAGGGACATCGCTGAGTAATTGATGAGGATCTGATTTAGAGTCAGCGATCTTAATCACTCGTTGTCGACCGCGAATGTACGAATCGAACCACCCGAGTGCATTGCCTGTTAAACCATATCTATAAATATATAATCTTCAGCCGCTGGATGAGGATGTCGTGGTCGATGGTATCAAAAGCGGCACTTAAGTCCAGGAGGACAAGTACCGCATCCTTTTTTGCATCAAGAGTCAACAGAAGATCGTTCGAAACACGGAGAAGTGCCGTTTCACAGCTGTGGTTTTTACGATACGCACTCTGAAATTGAGGGTACAGATCATTCTCAGCGAGGTAGTGCTGGAGTTGCTCAATGGCTGCTTTCTTCGTAGCTTTGGATTTAGGCTAACGAATCCAATATACTCGTGACTGCAACATTATGTATCTCAAAGAGTTTGTGCTAAATTGACTTGAAACTCGAAACTCAAAAATCGAAAATCGAAAATCGAAAATCGAAAGTCGATACTCGAAACTCGAAATAACAAACTCGAAACTCGAAACTCGAAGATAAGTAACACACTCTCGAAAATGTGACACGGCGGCAGGGCAGGGCAGAAATTTCGCACTTGGTATGTCTCCCTCCAAGCAAATCCCAAAAGCTGACAGCCCCGGGGTAAACACTGAACTCAAGAGACACCATACAAGAAGTTTCAAACACTTTATTCCTAGAATACATACAATTAAAATTAATTTACGCTTGTATACATAAAATTGCCTTAAGGATTGCGCGAGCATAGAAAACGCGTCATTACTCATTAGATGTGAAAGTGAACTTCCCACGCAAGGAGCGCTGACATTGTATTTATGTATACACCAAATTCTATTAACATACGAAGGAGTGCTGCATTATATTTATGCGCACATTAAACTCTCTTAACATACGAAGGAGGGCTGACAGGGTATTTATGCACACACCAAATTCTATTAACATACGAAGGAGGGCTGACAGGGTATTTATGCACACACCAAATTCTATTAACATACGAACGAGGGCTGACAGGGTATTTATGCACACACCAAATTATATTAACATACGAAGGAGGGCTGACAGGGTATTTATGCACACACCAAATTCTATTAACATACGAAGGAGGGCTGACAGGGTATTTATGCACACACCAAATTCTATTAACATACGAAAGAGGGCTGGCAGGGTATTTATGACCACACCAAATTCTATTAACATACGAAAGAGGGCTGACATTGTACTTATGCACACACCAAATTATATTAACATACGAAGGAGGGCTGACATTGTACTTATGCACACATCAAATTATAATAACATACGAACGAGGGCTGACAGGGTATTTATGCACACACGAAAGAGGGCTAACAGGGTATTTATGCGCACACCAAATTCTAGTAACATACGAAGGAGGGCTGACAGGGTATTCATGCACAACCAAATGCTAGTGGCATACGAAGAAGGGCTGACAGGGTGTTTACGCACACACCAAATTACAGACAGAGTATTTATGAGCACACCAAATGTTAGTAACATACGAATGAGGGCTGGCAGGGTATTTATGCACAAACCATAGTAACGAATGAAGGAGGATTGACAGTGGTATTTATGCACACACCAAACTGATATACGGTATAGTAACATACGTATGAGGGCTGGTAGGCTATTTATGCACACACCATATAGTAACGTATGGTTGCACACCACCGAATACATCTCCCATAGGTTTACACGTGAAATGCACAATTTTAAAATGGATATTTCTCGACGTTATAAGAAACTGGTATCTTTAAATTTGGTTTCAACTTGAAGATGAAAGCCATGACTACTCACTCAACAACTCATATATGGGGGTAACCGGAATTTTTTTGAGCTAGAGCCTTTTCAAAAAGTATGAGTTGGGTTTTCTTGGTCACACGCAATTGTTGATTTAGATGATGGCGTCAGCTACCGGAAATGACCTGAACTCAAATGTCTCAATGATTAAAAAATCATCATTGCATCAATTTTTTTGGACCTGAAGAACGCTGATGTGTCTGTCAAAATTCACACTATAATTATTTCGCCATAACATGTAATACCCTAATTTTAAACTGTAATTTACAATAGGTCTCCCGTTTTCGCCATAGCAACGGGCCGGTTTTGGACTATTGCCTCAAATGGGGGTAGAACCAGACGTGATTTAGTGTCATGAAACCGTATGAAGGAGGATTGACAGGACACTTATGCACAAATTAAACCAAATGCTAGTAGCATACGAAGGACGGCTGACAGGGTGTTTATGCACACACTAAATTCTTGTAACATACGAAGGAGGGCTGACAGGGTATTTATGAGCACACCAAATGCTAGTAACATTCGAATAAGGGCTGGCAGGGTATTTATGCATACACCAAAATGCTATAACATACGTATGAGGGCTGACAGGGTATTTATGCACACACCATATAGTAACGTATGGAGGAGGATTGACAAGGTATTTATGCACAAACCAAATGCTAGTAGCAAACGAAGGCGGGCTGGCAGGGTGTTTATGAACACACCATATAGTAACATTCGAATGAGGGCTGGCAGGGTATTTATGCGCACACCATGAAGGAGGACTGATAGGGTATTTATTCGCACCTATCAAATTCTAGTAACACACGAACGACGGTTGACAGAGGAAATATGCACACACTAAATTCTAGTAAACATACGAAGGAGGGCTGACAGGATATTTATGCACACGCCATATTATACTAACATATAAAGGAGGACTGACAAGTCATTTATGCTCATATCAAATTCTAGTTTCATACGAAGGACGGCTGATAGACCAATTATACACGCACCAAGTTCTAGCAACATACGACAGAGGGCTGACAGGGTATTTATGCAGACCAAACTCTATATCATACAAAGGAGGGCTGATGTTGTACTGTAAAATTACAATTTCGCTAGGACCTCCAATTCGCCAAATTGAATTGCCGCCAATATATTATTTACATATTTTAACATAGCAAATTGATTCAAATTAGTGAAATTAAATTACCGCCAAAGGTGGCGTTTTGCTTATTCGTGAAATTTTACAATATTTACGCACTTAATATAAAAATTCTAGTGACATAACATAATACGCCAATTAAATATGATAAACAGCTCCAAAACAATAACATTATATACATTTGTCTTTACTTTAAGCGCGATGTATTTACATATTTTTTCCACACCCTATTATTACTTTCTTTATTAATTAGCCCACGTGACCCAATCTCAATACATTTTTATTCACTTGAATGTATGTCTTAAATGTGGGATCTATTCGTCCTTTTTGCACGGATCCGCCTTTTTTGGAAAAAATCAAACTTAGAATATCTTCTTTTCTTATCAATATAAACATCCTCACACAAAACACACCTTTGCTGTTTTGAAGCAAATCAATGCCGGTCACCGTAGCCGGGTAAGGCAAGTATTTTTATCTCTTCTATTGTGCAAAATACTTGCCATAGCCTGGACGAGTTAGCCAACTTAAAGCTCTGACTTTTTAATTCCACGAAGTGCCTTCATACACTTTTATAGTTTCGAAGCAATCAGAAAGCCGGAATCTAAATACGCGGAGTGAATTTTAAATGTCTATGCACTCCGCGTGCGCGCCGTACCACTTACACCCCGTACTTGATTTGTTTTGATTCGTTGTTCAGGCAGCACAGGTTCGCCGATTTTATTCCGGGTGTTAGTACACTTGCTATCATGATTTGATTCGATATTAAAGTGATTCAAATATGCACTACACTTGTGGATTTTAATTTGTATAGTGTAGTGTCGTGTATGAACTATTTAAGTAAACAAATTCGAATGTTTTGTTTCTCGAAACATTAGAAAAATCAATTCACTTGCGCAAATGTTGGTATGCTACGGGGTCATGCCATTTTGTACACATCAACATCAGCGCGTGTGCATCGAAACAACACATACGTATTTATTGATCTGTAATTAAACTATACGCTCATTGTTTTCCTTGGCAGCATATCTTAATTATCTTCATCATCCAGTTTCACTCCATTTAACCCTTTGTTTGAAACTTGGTGTGTAAGCGGATCAACAGAGTCCAGAGATGCCATGGAGTGCTTTAAGTATAAGTCAATGAATGTTGTTTCGAGACAAATTAGACAAATCAATGCACGCGCGCTGATGTTGATGTGTGGATAATGACACGCCCCGCAGGGGAATGCTATTGTGAGCATATCAACATTTGCGCTTGTGAATTGATTTTCTTAATTTTTCGAGAAACAAAACATTCGCATGTATTGACCTAATTCATATACGACACTATACAAATCAAAATTTACAATCTATGCAATAACGAATAAAAACATATTAACAAGTTTGCTAACACCCGCAGTGAAAATCGGCGAATCCGCGATGCCTCAACAACGAATCGAAACAAAGCCAGTGGTGCGCGGATGGAACGGCGCACACGCGGAAAGCATTAGACACTTTCAATGCACTCCGCGTATTTTAGTTTCTTGATTGGCTCGGCACTACTAATAGTGTATAATCTATATATTTTTTTTTTCTTCTCTGAATTATACATTTGGACATCCTTAAAGTTTCATTTTCCTCACTTTTAAAAATAAGGTACAGGATTGTTTCCTTTTCACCATTCAATGGCAATTACACGTGCGTTTTTTTGAACACGCAGCAATAGATACAGATTACTGCACCTTAATGCACTGTTCACACCTTTTGTTTTATAACCAAGATCTCTAAAAAGGAATGACAGTTCAAGTTCATGACATAAATTGGCCGATTAGGAGCGCTATTAATTCGGTCTGGTAAACCTATTGTTATCAATTACTACGAGAGGATTGCCTGGTTGTATATTTAAATTCGGGGCGTGTATAGCGGAACTTCTTGCTAACTACATGGGTGAGTTTCCATTATGTTGCAAATTACATCCACGCTCATGCGTTTAAACTACTCAATGGGCGTTGCGATACAGCCGGTTGGTTGCACACGAGAATTGTGTCATATAGCAACCAGCTTTGATGGAAGGCGAATATTTAAATTTGTTGCCGGTTTTAGGGCACCAATTTATAGCGCTGCTAAGTGGGCCTTGCAGCGTAATGTAATTGATCGCAACTTTCAAAAGTAATTATCAACATACAATAAAAGCTATAAAATATAAAGTGCAGTGCAATTATCTTACTATATCCGGGTGAAAATTAAATGGGTTCAGTACTTTGGAGAACTGAGCGAAAATTTAAAATTTAAATATACGTGTATCTCAACGCTGCCCAGTTTCGTCGGTACCCTACGCTACACAGTTTCATCGGTACCCCACGCTACACAGTTTCGACGGTACCCCCACGCTACCCAGTTTCGTCGGTATCTTGAGTGTCAGCTGCTGCACGAACGTTCACCATTCGAACCTGTTGAAAATAAACAAGTCATTAAATAATTGTCTTAAAAGCAGGTAGCAATTAGATCCATTATATTAATCCATTACTACCACCACCACCACATGCACCACAACCACCACCACCACCACCACCACCACCACCACCACCACCACCACCACCACCACCACCACCACCACCACCACCACCACCACCACCACCACCACCACCACCACCACCATCACCACCACCACCACCACCACCACCACCACCACCACCACCACCACCACCACCACCACCACCACCACCACCACCACCACCACCACCACCACCACCACCACCACCACCACCACCACCACCACCACCACCACCACCACACCCACCACACCCACAGCCACATGCACATACAAGATGACCTGAACATGTTTCTTTTTTGCAATTTGGTTTTAAGGTAGTAGTGATAAAATCAGGATTAAATTCAAATTTTAATCAACTGGGGGTAAGTGCCTTGACTGACTTCTCTGATAAGGCATCAGACGGGCAAGGACTCAAATTATTGACCGGTGTGGAATCTATAAACTCACGTTGACTGGATCAACCCGCCCTCTACATCTATGCCATTCCCGCTGCACTGCTTCACGAACCTAGAACAATTGAAATAATCTTATATTATAAAATGTGCAAGATTCGTTGCATTTTCCGAATGTGACGAATAGTTGATTTGACTATTGTCATGTTATTGTGACAATAAAAAATAATGGTAGGCATGTTAAATGGCACGGAACACTTATAATAAGAGTTGTTATTTTCTCTCAATTCTCGTTATATTTAAAGGGTAAGGAAAACCCCAACTTGCTTCCCTTTGTGCAACAAAATCCCGTCTAATTATTCTTTTCCGTGGAAATGAAAGGATTTCTAACAGTCACTTCCATTTTAGGCATGGCTTTAGTCTAAATTACTCGATCAGCTGTTATATCCGGGGTGATATCATTTCAACCGTTGGCGGCACAATATAACCAAATGAGCCCAAATTATGTAATGTCTTTTAACATTATCTATGCTTTTAAGCTCCTAAAATTTGCATTTTTCTACGGATGTATATATTTTTCTCACATGCAAATGGTTTGTTTGGATACACAACTTTAATCATATTATTTTGTTTATTGTGATATTAAACACATATGACTCCAAGGGTTGCTGTTGTGAACTATCAACTTCATGTTTACATGTCACGCATGATGTATCACGTACCTCAGTGTTGATAACACAGGTGACGATCACCAAATACAGGCCCTGTAATCAAATTCAAATGAAATGTTGGTAAAATAAGTATTTATGAAATATATTTGACTTTAATATTTATAGAATATTTATAGATCATTGAATGGCTAAGAGTGATAAACCAATTGCAGGAAAAGTAATTACTTGAAAATATCTTATTTAAGGAGGGTTTATAAATACTTGGTGGGGAGCTGGAATATTTCATTTTTAGTAAGTCAACACTTGTTTGACCCTCCCCCTCTCACTATGTCTAAAATGTTGTTGACGCCCCCTCATTTTGCCAGCCCCTCACCAAAGTATTTATGAACGCTCCCTTAGTATAAAAATAAAGAATAACAACTTTTCCCAGAGATTCTCTTCTTTGAAATAAGTAATGTTGACGATATATAATGGACTTCAGAGGGTTAATTTAAGCTACCCAAGTAAATAGCGCGGTCATTGAAATCGCCATAACTTTAAAAGTATCCATTCGATTTTGTTGAATGAGGTATCAAACTGCGGAGAAGAAATCTGCTCATTTAATGTATATCTCGGATTTTTGGTACCGACTATCTATTTTGAATTAGCTAACGTCATAGCACCGGGACTTTTTTGTGCTAGATGTATAATGGACTTCAAAGGGTTGAAGCAACACATCATGCGTCCATGTATTTAATTAAAGCTACCCAAGTAAATAGCGCGCTATTCAAACAATATTTCTTCATAGAGTTTTAATCCTTCTTGTATATATGAGAATTAAATGAGAGAGAATTGGACAACATCACGAGAAAACGTTGTCACTATTCTGGATATGAACTACCTGTACGATGTGATTTAAGACACTGGGAGGCATAAAACCATAATGTGTCAATGATCCGATTAAATTAATGTAAATATGAAATTTGATATCATTCCAATAAATCGGGCAATAAATCCCTCACATGTTGAAACTAAATTATTCTAAAATGAAACTGTCGGAATTGGAAATTTAACTTCAGTGTAAGTATCGATTATTTTTAAAACTTTTCAAATCAGTTGATAACAGCTTCGAACTCCATATTTAACTTTGAATATTGGTGAACGAGACTATTTCCGTCGCCGTCATCTGATAAGTCTCGTTCACGAATGTTGAGAGTTATATTGTGCGTAGGAGGTTATATTATCAAACAAATACGAGTTAAATTATGGGAAAAGTTTTAAAAAAAACACAGTTTTCACTGGATTTGGTTTTCCGATTTAAGGATGATAATTTAGTTTCAAAATTGAATCTATTTTGACGTTAAACCCAATCATGAGAATTCCAAATTCACGACCAGCTTTGTCCAGCATCATCTGATAAAAGTAGATAACGTACTAGGCATGGTTGATTTCTGCAATGTTTGGGTAAATTCCCTACAGTGACATTAAACGTTAAACTCAATCATTTCTGAAATGGTCTTCAATTTAAAAATTGGAATTAAATTCTCACAGTATAATAATCTAAACATAACTTATATCTTTGCTTGACATAGAGTTGTTGATTTGAAATGCATACGAACACACCGATGCCATGATGACACCGTCTGCTTAAAAGTAAACGATTGTAAGTGAACGATAAACCAGACGACACTAATGACTACTTTGTCTAACCTGAACAGAACTCAGTATGTCAAAGAAATATATCAACCCATTGTTGTTGATGTTGGTAACCAGACCAAATATCCAAGTCACACCCAGCATAGGGAGCAGCAAAAAGGCACTTCGGAGGCCAGTTCTGTGGAAAGCATGGTAAAGTCAATGTGAGATCGTTATCGAACTAAATTATTCTTTCTATGATAATACCATCTACGGAATTGTCACCATGTAATCAAACTTATTATTGTTTCAAAAGTTAGGTAAAACAGGTGTTTATTTGACTGAAACATATGAACAAAATGGCTTCATTATCCTTGGTCATTCATGCTTGATGATATTTGACTGTCTCTGGGCTTTGTTGTTAGTTATACACTTACCTGACTAACTGAATATTGTCGTGGTTATGTATCGCCACGGCTGAAATTGTCTTATAGATCACAAGTCCTAAGATGGCTCCGTTTATCTAAAATATAATGGTGATACAAATTATTACATACATCATTAGGAACACACATACACACCACATGGTTACATTTTGTATATATTAGCCGACAGGCTACATGTCGGGAGAATTATCATAAGCTGCTGTCACACACAATGGTTGCTAACGTTCTACTTGAGTAAACATCCTTATATGGTATACTCCTCCCCCAGTGACCTCATAGTATAGTCAGGCAGTTCAATAGTGCATGTAGAGCCCGCCCTGATATCGGCATCACATCACAGTATATGTACAAATAGGAATACAATACAGTGTTACAAGCCTTCGATATGATGGACAATAGCCACTGAGAGCATATTTGAACAAATTAGTGGTGTGGTGTTACGATGTACGATTTAATAATATAAATGACGGTTTGAGACAATCGAAAAATGATTCTGACATATTCTTTTCCTATCTTCAGATACTGACATATTCTTTCCTATCTTCAGATAAATACCGACATAATCTTTTCCTATCTTAATCTGTTTCTATCTTCAGATTCAGAAGATATTGACATATTCTTTTACTTTCTTTAGACGATACTGACATTTTAATTTTCTATCTTCATATGATACTGAAAACGATTTCTTATCTTTGTTCTTACCTAGAACCAGATACTTAAGGTATCGCTAAATATAAGAACATATGGACCTATGAAAAGCCAAACAATATTGTAATGATAAGAAATTATGAAGGCTTTGTGTTATATTAAGACAAATCGTATTCGTACTACTGTGATACAAAAATCGGACATAAAAAGAACCAAGTTAACCAAACTTACCGTGACGATGAGAACAACTGGACCTATGAATGCCCACACATATTCAGCACTCAACCAACACCTATTAGAGTGTAACGAAAGATTGGCATGTTTTAATGTCTGTTAAATAGATAGCAAGTAACATGACTGAAATGATAAGAACAACATGACCGATGAATGCCAAGAGAAATTCAACACCCAACCAGCACATATATTATATAAAGTGTTATGTGTACAAATATAACTATATAGACTGGTTTATCAATCTCATGTATGATAATAAATAGTTTCAATGAAGCCAGGGCCAAAAATCGATTCAGACGTGCCTTGTTAAAAATCAAAAAATCTCATGACTACAAGAAATTCTTTTTTTGAGATTCGATGCTTAAACCATTTTTTTGGAGGGGGGTATTTTTGCGCCTTCTGAAAGTGTCATCTGAGGCATGTGCACCCGTCTCATAGTCACTAGTCATGCTAAGCCACTGATTTCCCTTTAATATATGAAACTTGCCAGGTCTTCACCTGACCTTCATCGTGGTGTTCACTTTTCATCTCTAAACCGTTCACACGAGTTCATGTGCCCGATATATTCCTACTCAAAAACGTTAATACATTAAATGTGACATACCTTGGTTGATCGATGTCATTCAGATTTTCTCTGCCGATTGCCACCGTTATCCCAGATATAATTACCGGTATTCCTACAGCAGTAATTTAAAAGTAATAATCATACAATTAGGAGATTAACGACAAAAACCTGTCCGACGGGCAGACAGACCACACAGGTTGAATCGGTGGGTCGCGCTTGTATATTTCAAAATTATACGAAAAATCACACAAATCCGCAAAATATATTGATACATTTGGACAAACTTTTTAAAAAAAGGAGTAAATCCCCAAATTTCCGAAATTTGGGTCAGTATTCATTTGTACAGGAACATTTTATTTTAAACAATGATTCCGACGTCTTAAGGGTTGTATAAAGGCCAATAAGGGTTTACCTTCTCCTTATTTCATATTATTTGTAGTACAATTAAAAACCATACACATTGAATGTACAGCAACAGTCAGATTTGACATCCAACACGTTCTTTGAATGTCTTTATAAATGATAGAGGACAACGGATCAATTGTTACTATAGTCTATTTATCTATCACGAGACAGTGATATTACTGCATCATTTACTGGGCCGAACTGTGAAATTAGTACGCTGGGTTCAGAGTAAGAGTGACTTATACTACGCGGATGCTAGGGTAATACTTTGTATTATTGCATCTCATAAATATTCATGAACTTATCGTGCCATTTCATTGGCCAATTCCAACTATACGCACTATTTCCCATGGGTAATAGTGCGTCCATAACCTCAACCAAGAGTCACTGTGAGGTGTAATAAAACAAAATGTTACATGGTTTTTATCGAGGCAGGGATCCCTCTGTTTTCCCTCGGTACTGTCCAAATGCATATCACCCCCTTCGTGTTCGGGGAGAAAGGCCTGCATGTAGCCACGATAAACGGGGAAATAGTATACAAATATTTACTGCAATGAGGGGCATTGTTCAAATTATAGGCGATAAGGTGATATCGAAACCAGACTATTCCCCGAGGCGTTAGCCGAAGGGCATAGTCTGGTTTCGAGATCACCGAGGGCCTATCATTTGAACCGTTTCCCGAATGAAAGCAGTCAATATTTAATTTATATACCAAGTATATAGATTGTTGTCATTTGATTGGTTAAAAGAACATTTTCTATAAACTTATTCACCTTAGGCCAACCAAAGTTTCATGAAATGAAGGTGCACAAGACTTAACCTTCACCGTTCTAAGGAAAAGTAGAATCGGACAAAAATATTGATTTCCGAATTTTGAAGGTTTGTCACTGTATAATCTTACCGCTAAACTGCTAGGTAGCGATTCTAACAGGATTTCACTTGACAATTTGCATTAAGGCTATAGCGGAATCCATCATATCTTTGATACCTTCTTCATTAACAAAGGCAACCAGAGCTGCTTGTTTTATTCATCTTAAAACGGTACAACAATGCGAAATTGATCATGGAAAATTGTAAACAAAAACTTTCTCATAGAAAGCAGCAGACGAATCCAGACGAAAAAATGCGAAATGTCAAAGGTCAGCTGTCAAGCACCACGATAATACAGGGTGTTCAAACCGAAATTGTTTGCCGTGTTATTGCCTTTCATTAATCGGGGCGATTCTGATGTTTTAAACGGGTCTCGGAATGCGGATCGCTTGACTCGTGAACCATGGGGTGTGACGTCATCAAAAAAGACTATGCCCGGGGCATAATCGCGACTATGCCCGGGGGATATTTGTTTTCATGACGTCATATTGAAATTGAAGGCATAGCTTGATTATCCTCTCACTTTTAACCAATCAAATAACAGTAATCTATGTATGCGGTATATCATTTGCCCTATTTCCTCCATGTAGCATTTTTGTATCACCCAACGTACATCTTAAAATAGGATCAGAGTTTAGCTGGTATTCTATTGTGAGTGAAGCCCTTGATGCAAGGACACATCATATATTTCAATTTCAAACGAAGAGTAATATTCAAAGCAAGAATGTCTTCCAATATCATCATTATTAGGGCATCCAGTATTACACATAAATATTCTATTAATTAATTAATAAAACAGCTAAAAATTAAAGAATCATCAAATGATAACTGCACATGGCTAGGTGCTAAATTGTATCATCAAATTGATTGTGATGATGAGAAAATTCATGTCAAACAAGTTTGAGTGTTGACAATGTTGAAAGCAATATTACAGCATACAGTATATTATAGGTAAGGCCGTAGCAGTTTATTTCAGCTTCCGCGGCTTATTTCTTATATTCGCATAGGTTTTTTATTTAGATGTCTGTCCATATAATTGTGATAAGCGATTTTTTCCTTTTTAAAAAAGAAAACAGAAGTAAATGAATTTTACCAACTGACCAAAAATGATTAATCAGCATTTGCGTATATGCCCACACAGGGAAGTCGCGCAGCGCTAATAGCTCAATGGGCCTTTAGAAGCTGCGACAACACCTTTGTGTTTTGAGTTCGCCTTAATGTGTCTAACCTTACCCCATCCGATAAATAGATACAGTCGTTTGAGATCACGTTCTGCTCCAAACACTATCACTATCATCCGATATAGATGAAGCGCTTCAATAAACATCCAAGCGAAAACACTTAGAAAGGCATCATGTAGTATCACAGTGACCACTATGCAGGCAATCTAAGGCAAAATGTCAAACAAAAACATCGAGATAATGTTCTTATGAGAAGAAAATACAATCTATATAAATCTATGAATGTGTTTTGAATTACTGGAAACTAATCCGATAACCAGTTAGTAGGAGCCCCAACAACTCTAAATTCAACGGTACAGCCATCTCTAAGCAAAATTCAATTTTTAAGATAGGTACATTTGCATATCTTAAAATAAGCAATTCAAATTTTGAAAGTTAGACTCTCTTGCGAAATTCTGTACTAATGATGAAAAACATGCACTGTTGGTACTTCTTTAGTATGACATCAAAAACGTCGTACACTTCTTATAGTATATAAGATGGCTATCAAATGGTTAAAATGACACCAATTGACAAAAACCAAGTCGTTCAACTCTTGTTTCCAAATTATCATCAGGCTTAATGTTTTATAAGACATATATTCCAGTGAGAGGTTCAACTTACGCGATTATTCTTTGCTCCATCTCCAACGAGGAACCACAGGTACGCCCAAAGCATAGCAACCACTAAGTTAGTGTGAATCATCGCACGTTCTTTGTTAAATCCAGATCTTTTCCTTCATAGCAATAATTATAATAAAACAATAAGAACAAGTAGAACGATATTTTACAGATCAGTAACATTTAACATCTAACTGATCTTCCTTTATATAATAACCCTTAATTTCCGTATGGTCAAACATTATAAATTAGTTTTTGTTTCAAGAACAGGACAAATAGGTTGGTATGGGGTTTTCCGCTTTAACAACAATATTTATAACGTTGAAGCTGAATACAAACTGTTTATCCACAAAAATAGCCAGTGTAAGTAAATGGAATAAATACATATGATAGGACCTGACGTTTCGATCATAACAGATTTGTATTAGAAGACGGTCATTTTGACGATAGTCACTAACCACAATATTCCAAATATTACTAATGCAGACAATAAAGCTGCAATGGAAATGCCAGATCCAAGGCTAGATATTGTCTTCACCACCTGTGAGTACTTGCTGGCCTGGTCCTAGAAGGAAGGATATTTATTACAAATCATTAATATTCAAATTGGCCTAATGTAAGTATAATAGTACAAAAATATTGAATGCATGAAAGTGTGATAGTAAAAACTATATCACGCCTAGTTTAATGAAACAAATCACATTGGACCGAGCGAAATAGTTTGCGCAAACAGTAGGCCACATTCGAACAATATCCTACGCACGTCGTCGGATAAAGACCATACGTATAAGTAATATAACACGTTGGGTTACGGGTAGATTTGTGCAGTGGTTCAGGTTCACGGTGAAGGTCACGGTCAGGATGGTGAATGGTTCTCTTTAAATTAGTTGGAAATCTATGGATGGTAATGATCCTTTTGTGCGTAAGGTCAACTACATGTGAATTAATTGTCCATCCGTTAATTACGAAAACAAATGTAATTCGATTGTTTTTCTCCTGTAAATAAAATCGAATCACAATAACAATGTATAAGTTTTCTACTTCAAGCAAAATTATCAGATCTGTATTTTTTTGCCTGTGAGAAGGTCAATTTAAAAGATCATTGCTTACCACATTGATACTATTTTGAAATATGGGTTACCAAAAAGAGCAAGTGGTGACTAAACAGATTTTGACGAACTTGATAAAATGCCGCACTCTAGTACAAAGAACCATATTTGGATGATATTAACTATAGCTGATATCTGATACTAATATTCAGTTGATATACATGTTGTTACAATTTAAAGCTTGAGTACCTATTGGGAAACAATCTGACCTAGAAAATGTGCTTGGAACGCTCTACTAACAAAATGTTGCCAATGCAGATTAAAACATGTATGTATTAAATGCTATTCACTATTTTTCACTTACCTCTTTTGTAAATCGAAACATTGCGGCGAAAGATGTCAGGTGATTAAACTCGCAAGTTTGATGAGTATCATTCGAATCAGCTTTCGAAACCTTGCCTCCTTTTTCAGACCAAGATCTGTACATGGAAGAATTATTAAAGGAAGTCATTTTATGTTTTTGTGGTACCTTTAAATTTACTTGTAAATAGTCATTTTTATCAGAGTAACATTAATATACCACAAAAAAACACAAGCATAAATAATGCGAAATTATAACTTACTTGTCTACATTCCAAAATGCACAAGCGCGACGTTTTGACGGGACTAAACTCTGATCTGGATCGTTATCCTTCTATATTGAATATATACACGGAAAAATAAAGTGCAACATTAATATATTGTATATAACCATTAGGAATCACTTTAGAATACAATTATGCCATTTAAAAAAATGCATAATGATAACGACCACCTCACAGCGCCCGCTCAAACCTACTAATTTAATCATCTTAACCATTGGAGACGTCAGGTTCATAAAGATAAATTATTAGGGTCATCTAAGAAATTTCACCGCTACATTATCGGCCTGCCGCTATCACTACAATCCAAACCTGACAATGATTTGGAGTGTGGACTTTGTGAACAACTTTCACAAGACATACCGTATCATATTGATAGAAAGTATTATTTTATGCTGACCGGCAAGCAAGATTAAAGGGAACGCTAATTCATTGAGAGGAACACCGCTAGAAGTAACAGCGGGATATTATTGTTGCTTGGTGCCTATTCAAGACAAATTTACCTTTAATTTGAAAGTAATTTTGAATGGTACATCTTGAACCTCGAACAGGATACTATTAGCATTGAAGAGGCTGATAGAGATAATATCACTGCCAAGCACATACGTAACACCCGGGACTTCTCCTTGGAACGCGATGCTGTCATTTTGAAGTTTTAGTACACCAATAATCATAGAACCTAGAGAAGAAAAAATCAGGAATTCATCATCAACGTCATTCTAAGTAAGGTAATAGCCATTCAATTCTGGGTACTTACGTCTACCAAATAAATGCACAACGTTACCCAACCATACTTTTACGTACTATAAGGTAGTCTCCATCTAATACCTGTCGCCCTTCCTCCTTTACCTTAGTTTGTTTTGTTTTGTTTTGTTTTTGTGTTTGTTTGGTTTATTTGTAGGGATGTTTGTTTATCTATTGTTTTGCTTAGTTTTTTTTATTTTTTTTTATTGTTTTACCCCATAGTCTCCGGTTGTGATTCCATGCAAACGGTCATTTTACGTTGTTGCTATACATTTGATTAATCCTTGAGCTCAGACGAGCAATTATGTCGGTTTTGTATCTATCTAAATTCCCGCCAAAATGAATCTGTGGATCAGTTCATATCCTTTCGTTACTTACCGCCAACAATACCAGCAAATGCATCCGAAGGAGCTTGTACCTCGTACAAGATATTATTAAACTTAATAGTCAGAGCTTCCATGGGATTAACCTGACTGATTTCAAACCGTTGTATTTCTAAAAGGAAACAAAATGAGAGTGTAAATGTGCGAGGTACTGTTGCGAGCAATTCAAATGCTCGTTAATATAATTTAGTTACCTGGTAGGTCTACTCGCAATGAAATGAAAAAAGATCCTAAAAGTACTACGGTTATCGTCCATATGAAAAAATGAGTCAAAATGTTTGTTTTATTTCCAATTCCAGCAATTAACTGTATGTGACAATCGTTAGCATTATAAGAAAATATGGTCAAAATAGTCAAGCAAAGTACAAATTTAGTTTGAACTTGATTAAACTACCACAGAGGTGGTACGATGGAGTATATACGAATTATTGATATTGATAAACAAAAGGCGGGTAAGGCCTTACCATGCGATGTAGAGTAGGCCTAGTTCCATTACCAAGATATACTGAATGATGAACGCGTTAATAGTAATTGAATTTACACTTTGCAATGCTTTTTGAAAAAGCTCATCAATCAACCTAGATACGCTATATTTCGTTCATTGTAATGAACGAAATCAGATCAGTTTAACTTACTTAAGACGTCCTCAACAATGAAGGTGTTTCCGACTGGTAAGTGTGACGTCAAGTTGTCCCATGCGGTAATCATTTTCTGCTGCGATAGCGTCGTTGCCTATAAATGTTATAATATTGTACTAATTATATGTGATGTGATCTGTGAAAACCCGTCGGATGTCGCAAAATGTGAACTAGGGATTATGGGTAATTTAAAAAAATAAAAATAAAAATAAATAAAAAAAACCTTTTTTTTTTTATAGATTTTTTTAAAGAAAATTAGTTTCCAATACTTTGTATCATCATCTTTTATAAAATTTCACCTTCAAAAACTTACTTAAGTCACTTTTATTATTAACCTTATAATGTTATTATATTGAATTATGTATCTTTTTTGGCCTGTTTTCATGATTTCTTGTTTTGTAGCTTTTGATGACATCACAATCATCATTCACTCATAACTTTTTTTTGTAGTGATCGTAGAAAAATGATCGAAACAGTTCTGTAATCAGCACAGTTTTAGCTTTCTTGTGATATAAATATCTCTAATATGAAAAATGCCACCATGTGGCGGGTTTTCACAGATCGCATCACATATACTATCATCAAGTTCACATCTTATACGGGATTTTGAAAGTACAGAATTATTTATTCTGGTCGGCCTATCCCAAACTTTGAACTTTCTCAATGAATGGCAATGAAGATTTGGACTACCCTTACCACACTAACACTACCAAATCCAGCAGAAGCACTGCGTCGGTGGGCCCCCATCTGTTAGTCAGAAAGGTAGAGAAAGGCTCCGAAAAAGCAGGGAGCGCGACCCCTGCCCGGGATCGAGCCTAGGGGCGGCACACTCCAGTTTTCCCCTGTTCGCTTTAGTCCTGCGAACCGCCTGTCGGGTAAGGGTTAATTAATTTACCAAGGAGACTATTTTTCGAAGAACTAGGGCTAACATTGAAATACATCTTTAGTTCTGGGACGCAGAATAAGCAAAGTGGTATATTTTTTACTGATGAGTATCTGTTTGAGGTCTGGCCTAGGTAATAACACTATAATACAATTTGCGACTTACATTTGTTTCCAGATATTCCGAAAATGTTCTTGCGAAGTCTTCAACTTCTGACAAAGAAAGTAACAGTTAAATTGTCATTTACAATAATATTGCAAACGCGAAACAAAAATAAGGAAATGTCTAATGATAGAGCTCGTACGTAAGTCAATAAATGACCTCTGAACACAAGATCATATGTTCCCGTGTTTATATGTATATGCATGTTTACCCGATGAAGAAATTTGAAAGTTTCACATCTTTGAGCGTCCTAGCTTTCATAGGCTCATACGAATAAGCCAAGACCTTTTTGACTAAGTCATGTAAGTTTACAAATTACTGATGCGTGCAGTATTTAATACGCATAGTTCCATTGCAATGCCTGCCGGTATAACTACACTATTTCCAATTCAAATTCTCTCATCACACTACATATTACTAGTAGTCATTATATTGTACTTACTAATTGTCACGTTGATTGTAATATACAAGTTATCTGTAGAATGTTGAGTTGCAACGCAATCTGCACTATAGACAGCACGGCAGGTGATTTCTGCTGTTCTTTTGTCAGTTGACAGGATCATACGAGACCATGTGTCTGTTACGTCGAAGAGATTATCTTCGGTATCATATGTTGCAGGCTCGTTATCACCTTCATCTCCTAATATCTGAAATCCCCTATCATAGAAAAAGTCAATATTAAGAACATCACGTTGCACACTCGATGGAGAACCTGGGCATGTTCCTACTTCTGGACCGCCTCTTTGATTCAAGGGACCCACTGGGTTGACGTTAAATATGGTACATCGGAACTTGAAGCTCTCACCGACAGCAATATCCAGGTTTGTGCCATGAACCAGTGTGGTGTATGTGTCATTGGCACCTGTTTTATAGTCAAGCTGGATTCCTCCATTTCCGACACCAGCAGTAGCAAATCCTTATAAGACAAAACCAAAAACAAAGTCTAAATAATATTTCAAAACATGAAAGAATAAGCGACAAACATCACCACAATGTGGAGTTTCTTTACTAATTAATATCATGTTAAAAACTCACTCCAAATCTGAAAGGTGATTCGTACAGTTGTGCTAGTTGAATTAACAGTGTTGTATGCAGTACATTCTAGATAGCCACATTGAAGACTTCCGAACGTCACATTTGCTGGTGCCAGCGTGTATTCTCCTGTAAAACTATTAGCAATACAGTCCGGAATAGTTATTCGTGATTCATCATATTCAGTGGTACCTATTTGAACACCATCGGCATCGTTTAGTGTCCATCTGATATTGGCCTCGGGATCTGA
The DNA here is from genome assembly GCA_035610835.1 of Ophiura sarsii. NCBI lineage: Eukaryota > Metazoa > Echinodermata > Ophiuroidea > Amphilepidida > Ophiuridae > Ophiura > Ophiura sarsii. The sequence continues at coordinate 72,179,131 of CM069445.1, read as the reverse complement.
AGATATTGTGCAATTAAACTTGTATTGTAGACCTTCAATGAGTATCGCATTCTCGTCACTAGGGTTACCATCCTGGTCATCATTGTTGGTTCCTGCATCATCTAGTAAAAGCACAGGTGTTCCTGGAGCAACTGGATAATTATGAAATACAAATAATTATGATTATGTTCATCCATTTCATAGGTCAATATTGGTGTCATTAACGGAATGGAAATATATCTGACCTACAATTCTGATTTTAGCTCCGTGATTGTGTTGAATGCATCAGTTCTCTATAACTTCTCAGTATTGGATTCGAAATAATATGCTTTACTCACTGGAAATTCGTACTTCCACTCTAATGGTTTCCTTTTCTGGATTGGCCGCGTTGAAGTTGTTGAGCAGAACATTTGCGTCATTACCAGCATTACAACTTAGCATATGACCACAGTGAACAGTATAATCAGTGACAAAGCTGAAACTAGCCGATAGTTGGCGCCTGCTTAGCGTTCCATTAGTCACATCTATAAATGACGTTGATGGAGTTTCTTCAGTAAGAAGAACTGAATTTAAATCTGCAGTGATGCTAGGTTCAGGAATAGCTTGTTGTACTACACAATCCAAATAGTACGTTGTTCCATTAACCAGGTATACTGGGTTTGTTAGATCTACTGCGGTTCCGGGTTGGTTCGGAGTATCAGAAATGTACATCATCATGTTATCTTCATTAACTTGCGCTGGATAATAGATGAAAACAAAGTTTGGTATTAAAGAACAGTTTATTAAATTTATGTAAACCAAAATGAATGAAAGTTTGAAATCAGAAAATATAAAGGAATAAACATTTATCGAGGAAATCATACATACCACTCTCATTATAATCAAATTGACAAATACTTGCCTCTTACATCCAGTATTACAAACTGTTCAACAGTTGTATTGGTATATCCATTATCTACCCTGACAACGATTCTTTTATTATTATAAACGTCATATTCTATCACCGGCAGATCAGTTCTTGTTAAATCGTTTCCAGCTTCATCACATTGACCAGTAGTAGAACCTCCGCTATCCTTTATGGTAGCTTCAAATGTCCCAAGATAATCCTGACGATTCCAAACAAATTCTAGATCTGGATCAACTCCATCAGTTATGGCGTGAAATACGTAGCCGATTCTATGTATAACAACAAGTTCCTTTTCATTAAGCATGGTCATTGACAAAATTAGAGCTGTGGTATCTGGTCCTGATAAGGCAGCAGCGTCGCTGCTAGTTTCCAACAGGTAAAGATCAACTTTACTAACAGGTACTGTTGACATAGAAGATAAAGAAAGTTATTTGTTTTGGAGAATAGTAATCTTGATGCCTCACTGTATTTCAAAGCCAAAACGTTAGAGCAAAGCATATAAACAAGTAGTGTTTCAGGAATAGCTTGTTGTACTACACACTCCACATAGTACGCTGTTCCATTAACCAGGAATACTGGGTTCGTTAGATCTACAGCTGTTCCAGGCTGGTTCGAAATATCAGATATGTACATAATCATGCTATGTCCCTTAACTTGCGGTGTGTTATAGATACGAAAACAAATATTAATATTTACGAACAGTTTATCGAATTTGTTCCTTTTGGTAAACTAGAATTAATGAGAAATTTGACTCATAATACATGACTAATCAATATCAGGATCGGTATTTGTAACGATATGCCATGTCTAATTACTTACTTAGAATTCTGACTTCAACTCCAATTGTTTCCTGTTCTGAATTGGCGGCGTCGAAGTTGTTAAGCAGAACATTTGCGTCATTACCGGCATTACAACTTAGCATGTGACCACAGTGAGCAGTATAATCCGCGACAACGCTGAAACTAGCCGATAGTTGGCATCTGCTTAGCGTTCCATTAGTCACATCTATAAATGACGTTGATAGAGTTTCTTCAGTAAGAAGAACTGAATTTAAATCAGCAGTGATGCTAGGTTCAGGAATAGCTTGTTGTACTACACAATCCAAATAGTACGTTGTTCCATTAACCAGGTATACTGGGTTTGTAAGATCTACTGCGGTTCCGGGTTGGTTCGGAGTATAAGAAATGTACATCATCATGTTATCTTCATTAACTTGCGCTGGATAATAGATGAAAACAAATTTTGGTATTAAAGAACAGTTTATTAAATTTCCCTGTTTGTAAATCAAAATTAATGAAAGTTTGACATCAGAATATATAAGTGAATAACCATTTATCGAGGAAATCATACATACTACACTCATGACAATCAAATTGAAAGATACTTGCCTCTTACATCCAGTATTACAAACTGTTCAACAGTTGTATTGGTATATCCATTATCTACCCTGACAACGATTCTTTTATTATTATAAACGTCATATTCTATCACTGGCAGATCAGTTCTTGTTAAATCGTTTCCAGCTTTATCACATTGACCAGTAGTAGAACCTCCGCGATCCTTTATGGTAGCTTCAAATGTCCCAAGATAATCCTGACGATTCCAAACAAATTCTAGATCTGGATCAACCCCATCAGTTATGGCGTTAAAAGCGTAGCCGATTCCATGTATAACAGCAAGTTTCTTTTCATTAAGCATGGTCATTGACATAGTTAGAGCTGTGGTATCTGGTCCTGATAAGGCAGCAGCATCGCTGCCAGTTTTCAACAGGTAAAGATCAACTTTACTAACAGGTACTGTTGACATAGAAGATAGAGAAAGTTATTTGTTTTGGTGAATAGTAAACTTGATGCCTCACTGTATTTCAAGGCCAAAACGTTACAGCAAAGCATATAAACAAGTAGTGTACTCACTTCTGACCAGTAGTGTTGTACTAGCAGTACGTTGAGGCAAACTAGGTTCTGAGGTGCACGTCAAGGGCATTCCACAGTCTGTTACAGCATATGTGTATGATGCGGATCTCAGTGTAGAGAATGTGTCAGTGAGATTATCTGTCTTATCAAACCATTCAATATTGGTGACATTAACCAATGATCCTCTTCCATGTAGGTACCATCTAACACTTGCCACTGGATGAGCATTAGTCGCAATACATGTGAATATAATTTCTTCCCCGACATCTACGATGGTTGTTGTGCCCACTGTATTACCGGGTACAGGTGGATTAGTCCCATTTCCGATATACATTGCAATTACATCCGGTGCCACTGTTTATAATTGAAAAAGTAAATAATTGTTATAGGAATTTGGAGAAATTTAAAGTCAGTGATTTAAGATAAGACGGTAAGACGGTAAGCATCAGCGTTTCAGAAATTATTAAAAGAAGGAGGATTAACGCGGGTAAATTTTGTTTGTACAAGAGTTGGCATGCATTTTAATAGTTGCGCTGATATTATGGAAGCTACTGCTAGAATCAGATATTCCATGAGATGCTACACTTACCATTGCACTTTACACCAGTGTCTTGATCATGATTACAGTATTGATCTCCCCAGCCCCATCCTCCGTGCGCACATTTAACCAGATTGCCTTCATTCCCTTTGCAGGCAACACCGCCTAGCCATATATGTCCAGATCCTTGTCCAAACTCGAGACCCACAGTTACTTGGGCATTATCAAATGGTAGCTGTAGGTGACGGCATACCACTGTAGCATCATCTGTATCCCAGTATTTATTACAAATTGTACCCCATGTGTCATTGTGATATACTTCCACTCGTCCATCATATCTATTGCCCCCACCGACTAAACGCAATTGGATAGGACCTGTAAAAAGGTGGGTTTTCAGAATCAAAGTAATTTTTTTTAATTTAATTTTTTTTAAATTTTTATATTTTATTTTTTTAATTTATAACAATAGGCTGAAGAGCCAGGACAAACCCAATAGTGAATTAAAGGGATGCCCGAACATCAAAAATAAATAAAAAGGGACAGACAAAAAATCCCAAAAGGGGAACAAGACAAATGAAAGGGAAAAACAAAAAGGGACCAGACGGATGAAACAAAATGGAACTGGCTACAGGAGATGGTGGCAAACAGCAGTCTTGAAGGATGTTAAGGTAGTACTCTTGACAACAACATCAGGGAGATAGTTCCACAGAGTGGGAGCAAAAGGATAGCAAGACATTTTGGAGAGAGAAAGTCTGCAGAAAGGGGGATAAGGGGCACAGCTGTTGAGGTTGCGAAGATTGGGTCTAGGATGGGGCTTGTACGGATTAGGAGACGAACAAAGGTGGTTGAAGATCTTGAAAAGATGGCAAAGAACAGCAGTAATAAGCTGTAATTTTAATATTAACTCAGATTATGTCTTATATCTGAAATAGTTATATAGTAAAATATGATAACGATATGATGAAACAAAATGAGTTAATTCTTGACTTCAGCATTACATTCATGGAAGATGGAAATCTTGTAAATTTGTATTTTTACCTCGAGAAACGACTCCCTATTTATAAAATGCAGCACTATGTTTAAAAGAAATATTATATCGAATATCTTTTAATACATAAACTATTACAGGGCTAGATTTACCATTTGGTCTGATGGTCTCGGGCCCTGGACACCTAGACTGGGGGTGGGGGGGGGGGGGGGCAAATTTAGAAAAAAATAAGATAAAAATAAATTACCAACACTAAACAACAAAATTATAATTTTAGAATCTCGTAGTGCCTCAATATTGCCAAATTAATGTAAAATAGCAAATCTCACTCATTTGGTCAGTTAGTTATCGTGCTTTTGCCAGCAACTTGGCAATTTTCGGGAAACCCTTCTTCCAAATCCTGGGGACACGTCTCCCCTATATAATTGTTCTCGCTCTTTATCCACTCAGTGAGAGCGCATAGTTCCTCATGGTGAGTTGGGGCCCATGGCCCAAAAAAAGTAATGTAAACTACGAACATTTAACCAATCAAATTTATACAATATGAAACTGTTCATCCAATTCACTTTTGGGTATAAACATATACATGTAAATACGTTACACGGATATTTAAACCGAATATATGAGATACTAAATACACCCATGATAACTTTAAAGTTTAAAAATGTTCCATGTTTTGCTTATGTTCACATCACCCCAAACAGTGAACAACAACACCTTATCCTCAGCCTGCTTATCCTCACCACAAAACACATCCCCGCACACACACCCTCACACCTATCCCCACAGACCCACACCCTTTCACCCCTACGCACCCCTATATATCCTCACATTTTCATGACTCACGCCCCCCAACACCCGCCCTACCCCTAAACACTCGAAATATAAAATATTCTTGATGCATTTTTTATCACAGATCAAAAAGACTACATTGTACGTTTATCAAATTCTTCGCAGTGACGTCAGCAAATTCCAATAATCACAACCTATCGTCGCGGGCGTGATTGCAATGCGCTGGCGAAATTAATATCACGCTCAAATACAAATTACGGTACTTTCGCTGCGTCGAATACTAGAAACGCTCTGACGTCACGTCACCAGGCAGAGCCAGAGCTAGATTAACGAAATATAGTGGTGCAGCAGACGACCCCAGCAATAAGACCATTTTAAATCCGAAAATATTCGATCGGTTCTGATGCTTTCCGATTACCTAGGTGTTTTATGTTGGTAAGAGATGTCTTCCTCATTTCCCCCTGATCAAACGGCGGTGAGATCAAAGAGATTCGGGGTAATACCTTCACATTTTACCTAAGCTAGATACATTTTGAATTTGCCGGTATGACGTCATTGTTGATAAAAAAACAAAATAGTGGGTGTACCGCTTGATGTAAACATAGCCCCGCTACGGCCAACATTCTTTGTTTGTATTCTTAGGCAAGGTACTTAGTCTCAATTGCCTCGTGGTTCAGAAGTCACGTAGAAATGGTGGTCTCGTGCATCAGAAGAGCAAAATCCGAGCACGTTAAAGGTCACAGACTCCTTCGTAAAGAGAAGGGGGATCATCCCGGTCTGTGTACACAAAAACTCATGTCCCTAGGTTTCAGGGGCACTGTACCATTAATGCCCGAGGTAGGGCGCTGTGTACAGTATAACAGTATGTAGTATGTAGTATTTAGTAAACCACTAAGCAGACAACCAATGCTATGAATGCGATCAACCGCTTCATTACGCTGCGTACGCACCTAGTCTACGTGACCTGTTTTTCTGAAGTTTTCCGATCTCGATTTGAAATGGTCTATGGCCTGAGGTATCAATTGGAAAAATGTACATACCATCTCTGCACACGACACCAACATCATTGTTATGATCTCTACAGTTTGCATCTGTCGTCCATCCCCATCTCCATTCACGGTCACAATCAGTCAAGTTGAGTTCAGATCCTGTGCAGTAAACTCTATTTAGCCAAACTTCTCCAGATCCTTTTCCAAAATGGGATTCATGGTACTGCCAATCTGGATTTATTATAGCTTGAGCATTGTCAAAAGGTAGTCCGAGCTGACGGCATACCACTGTAGCACCCCAGGTATCCCAACCGTCATTGCAAATGGTACCCCAACTGCCTTCATGATATACTTCCACTCGTCCTTCGTTTGCATTGTTCCCATTGACTAGTCGTATCTCGGCAGGTCCTGTTAAAAGTTGAAAATAAAAATAAATAATTGATATGCAGCTTCAGCTAACTAAAACACAAGTACAAAAAACCCAAATGGCATTACGCGGTTATACTATTAAATATAATGTTATGTTATGTAAATATGATGATATGTACGTTCTGCAAATGTCTGGCCTCCCCTAACGGGAAAAAACTCCCATTTTAGACACAGCATCTTAAACAGCCCTGCGAGCAAGCTATATATTATCTGGCTTTGCAGAAGCACCAAGGCGTTCAGACAGTCGGAGCTGACACCACCTCCAACGATAGGGCCTATGCCATGAGGAAAGTATGACGGTTGAGCGCTCACAAAATCGGTTTTAACCCGCCAATGTCTGGACCGAAGCTCAGAGACCTAAGAGCATAAACTACACACAGATGGATGGATGAAGATAATGAAGAAAAGCTGCTATATTCTGCAACACGGTGATTTCCCCCTAATAGTCATCTTCCAAGAGAATTACACCGGGAGTGATCATCTTGGGTGAAATTAAGGTTCCGAAGATGACTGCACTGGTAATCTACCAATAAATTAATTTCTTGTATGCGTGTAACGTTTCATTCTTAGGCTGAGAGCGTCATCATATTGGCATTTTTGTACACGATCACTCGATAGCTGTGCCAAGAATTTGTTCATACCGTTTACTAATCATGTTTCAATTTATCCTGGCCCTCACTAATCAGTTATTTGACTGGTGGTTTATGATCTGACTCATTTTTAGTACCCGCCATGGAAATACTTACTGCAATGTCAATGTGTGTTCCGCAGTCTGTTCCCACATTTTGCCTAAATTGACCAATGTGAAGCATTAAGCAAAATGCGTTTGAAATGTAGAGTAGGTAATATTTTGATTTACAATTTGCTATGACTGATATAAAATGTTTGCGTATCAAAAAAGTTGTCATAATCTTATTAGGCTTCAGAATTTATGACACTTATGAACATTATCAACTGTGCCTGTAGGCTGTAGGCCTAGTTCAATATTCTACAGCAAATAGAAGTGATACTATTAGATATAACATTTAAATGAGCTTAAGCTAATGTTAATTTGTCATTAAAATGATTAATGTGTTAAATTTAAGACCTACGAAATGGCTAGGTAACCGTTTGACTTTTCGAGATACAGGCCTTCAAAGTTTTAGAACAAATATTGGAGCCAATGAGCAGATAATGCTATTGCAGTGAAACCTGTCTACCGTATTCTATCCAATTATGTTTTTAGTTTTATACTACTGCGAATTGTTTTGTCCGCGATTTAAAGCTTTAAAAAGGAATCGAAACTGTTGGTACACCCTGTATAAATCTATGCTTAACTTAATTTGGCCAAAAACGACAAAGTAATTTCTTGCGTAGATGAATTCATACACCTCCCCTGACATGCCTAAAAATGGCTTTCATTATCCAAGACATTGTATTATTATACTGTACTACACTACTGTGTTATTGCTTCATGAACATGCATTAGGCCTAGAGTTTGCTGATTTTACTGGTAATTTTGAATGGGTTCAAACCTTTTTTCTTTGTTTTTCATGAATAAATAACATAACAAATTAAATGTTACTTTTGTTTTGTGACTTATACAATCTTAAAATAGTACAGGCACACTTTATCCCAATGGAGTAATTACACATTGCTGCCTATTTGGTTAGATCCCTCGAGCAGCAAGCAGCTTCGGATGGACACTGGATTGGGGTATGAAGCTAGAAATATTCTAGCTTCATGATTGGGGTAGTTAGAGGTGGGGGTAAACAAGTATTTATAATTATTTGATCTATTCTTGCGCTCTGGTCTTTAATTATAAGTTGGCTACAAGATTATGTTAACAACCGAATACGAACAATGTGTTGTCCTAAATTTGAACATAATGACAACTATCATTTACCACCAACTATGGATATCAAGGATCAAACTCGCTTTGATAAGTATATGAGTGCTTGTAAAGTACGAGGGGGTATCAAAGAGTTTTTGAAATCACCCAGTAGTGAAGAAGCTATATGGATGAAATCTTGTCAGTGTAATCACTGGTCCTTAAAAACATTATGGTCTCATAAGTAAGTTTCTTTTTATACAGGTTGCGCTAGATGCCAAGGGCATGTAAATCAATGACGTCTCCCAATGGTGCTGTGTACATGGTAAACGATAATGTTCCAAAAACTGATCCTTGTGGGACGCCTTCCAGAGGAGTATGTGGCTTAAGAATTTTGTCATTTACAGATATAAATTGAGACCTACGAGTGACAAATGACAACATTTAAAAAGAAATTCTGAGCCTAATATTCTTCTGAAAGGGGTCCCACAAGAATCGGTTATTGGTTAGACCATTATAATTTACCACGTACACATCACCGTTGGGAGACGGTCCTGGACTTGGCATCTAGCGCCACCTGAATAAAAAGCAAACATATGTTTTTAAGGACCAGTGATTACACAGACAACATTTCATCGATATAGCTCCTTCACTTCTTGGTGATTTCAAAAACTTGTTGATACCCCCGTGTACATATTTTGTAAATAGTATAACATTTGATATACAACCTGTAGAGGTTTCTCGCCACATAAAGAGGCTTTCAGGGTTAGAAAGATGATTTTTGCAAACATAGGCCTATATATTTACCATTACAAATGGCTCCTGCATCTTGCGAATTATCACAGTATTTTTCTCCCCAGTTCCATCCACCGTGTGGGCAATGGGTCAGGTTGTTTTCAGTTCCTCCGCACCTAACACCGCCTAGCCATATCGGTCCAGATCCATGTCCAAACTCAAGATCTACAGCTATGTGGGCATTTCCGAAATAGAGTCCAAGCTGACGACATACCACAGCAGCATCATTGGCATCCCAACCGTCATCACAAATCGAACCCCATACGCCGTCATGGTATATTTCCACTCGTCCTTCGTTTTCGTCGCTCCCATTGACTAAACGTATCTGTGAAAGCCCTAATTAAAGGTAATACAATTCTTTTAATAAGAAGGATTATATATATAAAACCTCTCACCTCAATTGTATCATATTATGTTTATTTCACATCACTTTATTAGCATCATAACACATACAAAATCGATACGCAATAAAGGACAAACATGTAAATCCCAGAACAGTTCTCCATTTAGGTGGACATTGGATATTGTATACCACCTTGAAAATGTTTATAATTGTGTGTGTTATATTACAATTATAACTAAGCTTGAATGAACATAACGAGGGCCTCAAAACCCCTGAAGACGTGTCCTACAGCGCCGTCAATTATTTGTTTGAAAATGCGAACTTTTCCTGAGTTTTCTGTGGCCGATCGATTTTAAGCAAGCGCTGTCCGACTTTCTCTGGCCACAAAACGTTGCTGACAGAAAAATACATGGACTTTTTGGAATATTTCCTTTCCAATGACACTATAACTGCCGCGCTGATTGGCCCCGTGAATAGCCGTCAAAAGCCAAATACTATGTTCACCAATGACCAGCATTTCGCTCTTTTTTATCAACAAAATTGAGCTCAAGAAATTACAGTACCATAAGGTGACTGTTATGGTACAACATGCATTGTCATGTCTTCTGGAAGACGATTTGATCTACACTTTCTACTTCCAGATCGTGCCAGTACCCTGTGACAGCGAGTAGAGTTCGTTGAGGTTTTGTTTGCGTCTATGGAGTTTGATCGATTCGGAGCATTTGTTCAATAGGCTAAAATAGCCTATGTATACTCATGCACTCTCAGAACAAAGGTTAAAATCTTTAACCATGTTGGTTAAAATTTTAACCAATGGGAGGTTACCAGGTGAACCACACAATTGGTTGGTTAAAACCGTAACCAACAGCTGTTGGTTAAACTTTAACCTGTGGTTGGTTACAATTGTTAATAATTTGTTGGTTAATATGTTTTAACCAACAGTGATTGGCTACATTTTAACCTGTGGTTGGTTACAAATTTGTATCATTTTTTAGTTAATATGTTTTAACCAACAGTAGTTGGTTAAAAAATGTTGGTTAAACTTTCATTGTTTTTGCTAAACTTTAACCCAGACAACATTACAATATTGATGTTTCATTGGCCCAATATTGGCTTTCAATATTGGCGCCAACCCGTGGCCAGGACTAACTTTGGCAAAGGGCAAGCCCAGACAAGGGACAGGACAAGGCAAAGGACAAGGCACAAGATCCTAGCCAAGAGGCCGGGAAGCGATAACTTAAAATAGCTGCCGATATTTTTAGACCACGTCAGAATTTGTATATGAAATCAATCGTGTTATTTATCGCCCCTGGTATATTGTGCCCATTATTGGACCAATATTGGTTGCCAACAAGAGCGCCAATGTAAAACCAATATTGGTCCAATATTGGTTTGACAACATGATGCCAATTGAAAAGCGCCAATGTAAAACCAATATTGGTCCAATATTGGGCACAATATACCAGGGGCGGAAAATAACACGATTGATTTCATATACAAATTCTGACGTGGTCTAAATAATATGCGCAAAAAATTTTCCCGCCAATGAAATTCTTTGGCGGGAATCTTGTTATGACCTATTGTTGGTTAAAATGATGATGCCTTAACCAACGTTGAATAAACTGAAAATGAATTACATTTTTACTCTTTAATCAACGCAGTATTAAAGTAATTTTTAACCAAAGCTTCATTTGTAACCAATGTAGTATACTTTTAACCAACATTCTTTTAACACACGTTTTTTTAATACCTGTTCTGAGAGTGTGGCAGCTTACTATATGTATTACCTGCCATGGTATACTATTTTCAACTATACATTAATTCCAATGCTATGAAGTCTGGTTAAGAGGTTCTTCAGGATGTTTCCCTAAAATTGTCACTACAGTTTATAGTACATAGGCTTTTAATAAATTACCAATTACCACTAAAACGTCTAAATTCATGCATGGCAAAATGAGCCCAAAAAGCACCCAAAAAGCACCCAAAATAGCCCAAAAAGCACACAAAAATGCCATAGTGTGACTGTTAAATTTATTTTTAGAGATTTACTTATCACATATTTCTAATTATATCATAAGAGGTGGTGTGCAAATGTTTTACATGCCAAGTAGTCCCATTTGATCAATTTCAATACCATCAAAAAGTCAAAACAAGATGGCCACCAAAAGTAGCCCAAAAGGCGCCCAAGACACCACTTAGAAAATTCCCACCAAGAATTTTTGAAATCTACACAAAATTTTAATATAAATATGAAATTTGTGGAGATTGTTTATAAAATGCCCGAATGTTTACATAAGCCTATGTACTATTAATGATTCTCCCGTGACGTTCATGTGTGAATAAATCGCACAGTTACCGTAATAGTAATATAAGGTAGGAGCTCGCTTTCCGATTTGAATGCACCCACTTTTTAGGTAGTCGGATTCGTGAAGCGTCATGAGTATGGGGCAGGATTATCAAGGACATCCCCTCGTCGTCTAAACTCGAGCGGATGTGTTCATCGCTCGGGTTCAATCATTGGTTCAATCACTAGAAGACTACAGGTTTTGGATAGCCTACAAACGTTGATTTCGGGTTTACTTTGGGTTTAACCTTCCCATGCTCTACCATTGTCAAAACCGCTTAAGTTCATGATGTAGATTAACATGATGTTAGTCAGGTATAATAAACGAATGTACGTCGGTGCCATTTGGGGAAACATTACTGAATTGAGTACTGATTTCGGTTAGAAAACATGTTTTATACCAATTTTTGTTTACGTTGTTTAATGACATCATCATAATGTCATAATAAGTCTCTATCTGCTTTTATATATCTAATAAAGCCAGAAAACACGGAACTTTGAAAAAAATACTTGCATTTATGATATTATGTTCTTCGGTGGACGTGTTACAGAAACTCGTTCAGGGAACGAGGGTACCGAAATAATGTACACATATTCATTTCATATAGTTATAGTTCAAACAGCCCAAAAGCGAGAGGGATGGGTGTATTAGTTTGAGTCAAGTATGATATTTTACCCCTGAATAAATTGTCCTTCCATCCCCTTCTTAAAGTATCTTTCAAATTATTTTGTTCTACGTACCATCACTGCAAATGACACCCGCATCTCTCGTATGATTACACCTCATGTCATTTTCTTCCAATTCTTTGTGCAAACACACGTCCAGGTTGTCTTCATATCCTATACAACTAACGTCTTTTAGCCATATCGGCCCTGATCCTTGTCCAAAATACGGCTCATAAGTCTGACAATTCTGCCTCTCTGGAACTGAATTTGTTATAGCTTGGGCATTATCCAAGGGTAGTTCAAGCTGACGGCATACTACAGTAGCATCTACTCTCTTCCACCAGTTATCACAGACAGTACCCCATTCACCGTTGAGATTTATTTCCACTCGTCCTTCATTAGTATTGCTGCCATTTACTAAACGTACCTTGACGGCCCCTATAAACAAGTTAACATTTGGAAAGGAGTAAATGTTAAACTTTATTCATCAATTGTATGGTTTGCAGAATACCACTTAAAATCATATTATTATAATGTATAAGGCCTAGGCTCATTGATATCAAGATGTTAAATAAGGGTTCACTATCCTCAATTACGCCTCAACAAACACACAAATGAATCCCCATTTTGTGTGCGATTAAATGCTAAAATAGACACAAAAAAGCCTCAACACATAGAGTATCGCACATCATTTTTATAAACTTTAATCAAGTTTTAAATGAATGTACACTCCATGCAATATTGTATTTTGTATCATCACATGAGAAAGCATTTCACTCTTTTTCATAACCTGAATCTGTCCATGATATCACTTTCGAGGTTTGTCAGATGTAATAGACAAATGGGTTGAGTAGAGAAAAAATGTAGTAGATTTATAAATATTGGACAATCGGTTCCAAATATGGACAAATTCTATTTGACATCAAAGGAACCACAATTGAATAATTATGACGATCATTTACTTTAGAGTGCCATTTGTTTTGCTGTAACATAAAGGACCTCAAATCTTTCAACAACTCATCCACGAATATAATGCGTACATACATCAGACTTGGTGTAATTCCGTTGTACCATTCGCACCCATTTTACACTGTCGCACTTTATTCCGTAAAAGACCATTTACTAAAACGTTACATGTGAAGGGTATTACAGATTAAAAGTATCAATCCTGAGGCTTAAACCAGGCACAGTATAACTAAATTGTCCCTGCTTAAACCAGAAATAATCAAAAGAATGTCCTATGTCTGTCCAGGAAGTCTATAATTATGGTAGAAGTATCTTAGGTCAAAGTCCCCCGATTCTTTTGACGATACATACTTTGAAGACCCTTCATCTCTGCTCCTTGTACCTCGGGGGGGGGGGGGGGGGGGGGGGGGGGTTAAATATCATCTCATTTCATTTTTGTAATTAATAAATATCTATCTTATACAAAATTAAGCTACATGTTTCTTCTATTACACGGTTTAGAGCAACGAGACGGGGCGGGAGTACTAGGCAGTGGTTTACATGAATATGAAATGCATTGATTACCACGTGGTGTTGACACGAGTGCGCTTCGGTGTCGTGATATGTCAAAGGAATGATTGACAGTTCTCGCTTCAGTGATTTCCTAATCGCATGTAGATGACTGGTATAGATGGCGGTATTTCAATATGAACCAATTGTCAGACATGCGCAGATAAGGAGTCTCACTCGCCTGGTCTGTCTCGCCCGCACCTGTATGACTCCCATGTTTGAAAAGCCCGGTATTTAACAGGGGTAAGTCTGTTGCGACAACAAATTGCCTCTCATACTATAATGTTTGATAAAGGGTTCAACAAAAGAAAGTATACCACTTTGTTTATGTCATTTTGAGTAATTTTTAATTTGTTGTTGACCAAACAGGCTAGATAGGCATTTAGATGAATCTTTTAGGCATAATTTGATACCAAATTTGCCCCCTAACAACAACAAAGATAAATCATGATTAGCACCATTTAAAGGTAGATGACCCGATCACATTTTCGTAACACAGAATTATTTCAAACATACGGAGATTTTCATATCATATGAAAGCTCGTATTTTTCTCATCATCATACTGAAATTTGACGGCCTAAATCGGTATAATTACGGAGAAATCGATGAAATAACGTCGAATTACCGCGAATGGTGGTAACCACCGATATAGTTTGTGTACTACTCAATGGGTACAGTTCACATCATCTTGTGCGTCTAAAATAAGAACCATTAGAGCTATGCAACTCAAACTTTGGAACACGACTTTTAAAAAAAATGATTGCCATGGGAATCCGAAGGACTATCATTCCCTGGATTTGTGATTTCCTCCATAATCGTCAACAATGTGTGAGATACAATAATGCTCTGTCCGATTATGTTACACTTCGTGGTGGGGTTCCTCAAGGCACCAAATTAGGCCCCATTGGTTTCCAAATCCTCATTAATGAAGCTGGTGAAAATGCAAACTCGAAAGTATGTTGATGACTTGACCTTTGCACATAATGTTACTTGTTCTGACTATCCTTCTAGACTACTGCAGGCTGATCTTGATGAATTTACCAAGTGGGCAAAGGATAATATGCTCAAGTTGAATCCCTCCAAGTGTCAGGCCCTTCATGTATATTTTGGCAAAACTCCACAGCAGTGTGATTTAAGAATCGGTACCGATCCACTCCCCCGCGTTGATGAAGCCAAGGTTTTAGGCCTGGTTCTCCAAAACGACTTCAAGTGGAACACACAGGTTGATAACATGCTTAAGAAAGCCAATAAAAGGTTGTTCATGCTGCGGACCCTCAAACGTTTTGGTTTTAGCAGCAAGGAGCTCTGTGTGGTATACGGTGGCTATGTAAGACCGATTCTTGAATACGCTGATGTAGTTTGGCACTCAACTATTTCTGTCAAACAATCAAAGGACTTGGAATCCATCCAGAAAAGGGCTTGTAGAACCATACTTGGGAAAACGTATAAGTCTTATGATGAAGCCTTGGGTAGTTGCCATTTTGACACCTTGTCTGGAAGAAGGGAGCAGCATTGTCGTAAATTTGCTGAAGGGCTTCCTAAAAATGAGAGGACAAAATCTCTCCTCCCTCCTACCAGACTGGAGTGTCATGACAGATCACTTCGTAATAGTGGCAACTTGACCCAATTTCATTGTAGGACTCAGCGTTTCCAAAATAGTCCTGTTCCCTATTTTGTCAATATTTTAAATGATTAGATACCCATTATCTCTCTCTCACGATTGGTCGTGCAGCTATGTTCCATGATGTGTGACATTTTGTTGTTTCTTAAATCGTGTACATTTTATCTTTAATATATCTTCATCTGTTCTGTTATTGTGATTCAATCCTACAAGTGCAATATTTTGATGTTTTTAATGTGCATTTTTATATCGTAATTTTAATAATGTATATTAGCATGTAATTTGGCCTGCGGGCCACGAGATGCTTCTGAATAAAATACCAATAATAATAATAATAATAATAATAATAAGGATGACCTTTCATGTAGAATAGAAAACTTCAAGTTGAAAATCGGAACATCTACCTTTAAAGGAAAATATCCCATTTTCAAAAGTCGCATTTCCAATACACAGCACGAGAAGATTTGGTTAATCTGTCCATGTTCTACCATCCATAACATTCCTTTACATTCAAATCCTTCACCCATGCATCAGTTTACATTTGAATTAGCCCGCGCATTGAGGGATATGCGCGGTGATCAGTACGGGATAAATACGGCATATGTGTGTGTTAACAATTGGCCCTTTCTTCTCGTGCTGTGTATTGGAAATGCGACTTTTGAAAATGGGATATTTTCCTTTAAATGGTGCTAATCATGGTTTATCTTTGTTGTTAGGGGGCAAATTTGGTATCAAATTATGCCTAAAAGGTTCATCTAAATGCCCATCTGGCCTGTTTGGACAAAAACAAATTGAAAATTACTCAAAATGACATAAACAAAGTGGTATACTTTCTTTTGTTGAACCCTCTATATAAAATTATCTTTAGAAAAAACGCGTCGGTGGAAATTTAAATTCTGCAAACATTTTGAACAACTAAAATTATTGCATGAATTCACCGACGTGATTTACGTAACAATATTTAAAAAAAGTGTTTTATTCGACTGTTTCACTCGGTGTTTTATAACATAAACTCGAACCCACGCTGAACACACAGGGCAATAATGAGTGCATCTTTTCAGTTCGATGATAGTTTCTGGGAGTGAGTATCGGGTTATTTATTATTGTTGAGGAGTTATTTCATGACAGCATTAGAGGCTACGTGGCCTTTTATGACATTTCCTTAATCGATTTTAATCCGAGACACACATAGAAAATACAGAAAATACAGGCTTAGGCGTCCCTGTAATTTAAAAGTCACTACTTAAACTCACCGAGCTAATTGCGCGCTATTCAAACTTAACAAGTGACACATCTTGATCATTATGTCTTCTTATAAAATTCAGAGTAGGCTATCATTGGTATTAACTTAATTGATTAATAAGGATTACAATAAGAAGACACAATAAATGTGCACAATGGCCTGCGAATTATTTGTCAACTAAAACGCACGTGGTTAGCAGCTAGGCATAGGCACACTTATACCTTTGAACAAATGAACATTAATTTAATTTTCATTCCTTCATCCTCATTATAGTAGATATTACCTCTATAGTAGATTCACAGACTTTGGCCGGTGTGCCATTCAATATACAGTCATCACAATAAATAACTGACCAGGTAATAAATGTGCTGATAACTCTAAAAGTATAACTCCTACATTATAAATTATAAACATGTCTAGAAATTTCTCTTCTTGAATTTGAGATATTACACGCTAAGAATGGCTGATTATTAAGGAAGTTACAATCCCAAATGTACTGTCAAGTCTGATTTTTATTTCACACTTTCATTTTCAACACGGGGACTCAGACCGGCAAATTATTTATCACTGGTAGTGGTAAGCGCCAATTCACCCGTCGATGGCCTGGTTGTTGGATAGTCGGCCGGTGGCATTGTTACGGCTGATCAATACGGCACACACGCTTTACATGAAAATCAGACTTCCCTAACGTTTGGAATCGTAACTTCCTCATTAATCAACCATTCTTAGCGTGTAATATTTCAAAATCAAGAAGCGAAATTTCTCAACAACTTTATAAATAAATATGTATATGTTTATACTCACTTTTAGAGTTATCAGCATGTTTAGTACCTGGTCAATTACTTATTGTGACTGTAGGTAATATATGATATTCCGATTGCGGGGAGGCAGTGTTTTGAAATCTTAATCTGCACATAATGTATGGTTTTAAAACAGTGACAAAATGTTCTCGTGCCGTTCTACAAATTGATTTTTATTCTAATTTAATCCTCATCTATACCATACGAGCAGGATTAAAATTGTAAGAGGTCACGCGTTATGAACTCGCCTCCCAATAGGGTGGTGCTGTTACACTTTTTAGTTCATGCTGTCATATTCCTTGAATATTTGCAAAACCAGATTTGGTATCATTTTAAAGCCCTAATAACAAGCTATCTGCTTGCAAAATGGCATTGGTATAGCTAATACAGAAAGGAAGATACAACTGTTTGAAGTTTGGGGACCAGAGGTGGTGCCGGAAGGGGTGCCGCCGGAAGGGCCTGTACAAACTCAATGGGGATAATTCCATGCTCTGTTCTTTTTACAATAACTAGTCAACCTCTAATGTTGCAAACACTATTCTGGTCCCATTTTAAAGGATATTTAGTAGTCTTTAAGTATGTGGTTCAACAGACTTGTCAACTATTTGTAACAACTAATTAATTATGGATAAGACCATGATCATCAGCTTTCTTCCTATTCGCTACACAGTCAACATGAATAATCAGCCTCAATTTACCAGATTTATAAAAATGACTATAACAGAAAGAGTTTTCAACCTATGATAGGAAAAGTATACATTTTTGGAAAGATTGTAACTAGAGGAAATCAGAAATGCAGTTTAGATCAGGGAAGGGTACATCCTTAAATTTTTTTTTGAAAATACTAAAAATATTTTTAAAAAAATAAAAATAAAAATTGGAGATATTCACAAGCCGGTATAATTACCTTACCGACGTAGTAACCTTTGACAATTATATATCATCTGATGGGTAATTTCATGAGAAATTCAAATATGTAAAGTAAATAATGATAGGGGTAGGTATATACAATATATGGATCTCAAATTAAAAATTAAAAATTCTGATATTTTTCCGAACATTGTGAATCATACCATTTAAGTCCATGGTCGTACTATAATTTCAATGACATATTTGGTATACAAAATGTATACTTTTACTACCTCAGGGGGTATACAAGCAAATATAAATGTGTAAAGTTAAAATCATGTCGCGAAAGCCAAAATTCGTGTGTAACGTGAAAGGAGGCGAGCTTATAACACATGACCAAGATGAAATGATGATCAATATAATATGTCACTTGTTAAGATGGCACGTTTGAATAGCGCGCTATTTGCTTGAGCAGTTTAAATTCTTGCATGGATGCATGCTATTTGTTTGGAATGTGTTGCTTCAACGCGTCAAGTTCATTATATCGCATCGAATCCAATAGCATCTAAACGATGCCGATATCGTCATGATTGGTCCATTGTGGTTCCTGTAATGATAAATGGAATAGGTCCAAATCAATAACCGATCGGCCAGAGTTTATGTATCTACTATAACTAAAATGGTATAAAGGCTGCCAAAGTTTATGGATCGACGAGCAATTACTTAGAGCAAAAGGTTACGGCTTTGTACATTTTCACCACTAGGTCCCTGGTTCGAATCCGGGCGACGGTACTTTGCTTCATGTTTTTTCATTCATGGTTTTCTCTATATCTGTATCAAAATTCGTAAATACTTGATTTTATCCAATTGAATAAATTCGTGTTTTTATAGTCATTAATTTATTTATAAATTAATCCTGTCTGTATTATAATTGATTCAATCAAACACGATATACAGGGTGAGTCAAAAAGACTGCAATAGTGGAAAGAAGCCATTTTGTTTTCAAAACCAAAATGAATTTTATAACTTTTTAAACATTGCAAGAATGATGTATTTAATCCTAACTTTGTGTGAAAAAATGAAGTCAATATCATTTTCCGTTTGCCTTTGGTGAACCTTTTGACCAGTGCACCCATTTCACACGTTTGTCCACGAGATACCCAAAATATGCATCAGATCGCAAAACGTGTCTCCCATTCAAAGTTGGAAACTTGAGTTCATTTGTGATGTTATTGGAATTTGATGCATCATTTCTTGTTTACATGTGAGTTAGCATAATCAATTCTAATCATACCCATGCTATGAAAGCGTACAATGCTCTAAATTTTAATAACAAACTGACATTTTCCATTTTTTTTGTTGGCGGGATATTCAAATATGAAAATGCAATGTGTGCCATTTCAAATGAAAATCACTGTGCTCGTGGACAAACAGGTAAATTTGGTTGTGCAGCAAAGAGGGTCACCAAAGACAAACGAAAAATGCGATCGACTTCATTTTTTCACACAAAGTTAGGATTAAATACATCAGTCTTGCAACGTTTAAAAAGTTTTAAAATTCATTTTGGTTTTGAAAACAAAATGGCTTCTTTCCACTATTGCAGTCTTTTTGACTCACCCTGTATTAGCGGGTAATGGATCATGGTCTGGTACGGACCGCATGGTAGTGATGCATGGCATAATATGTTGCTATAGTGACCCTCAGTACACAAATGAAGAAACAGTTTCGTCTATTGTATAAATGTAGTGATGTATGACATGATATGTTACTATGGACACGCTCAGTACACGAACGGAGAAGACTGTTTTAAGCATGTATAAATGCAGTGATGATATGGCATAATATTGGTTTAAAAGCTTTTAAAATACTCCATAACATCACATGGTGCAGTGGAAATAAATGTACTTAAGGGGCTGTCATTTTCTTTAGTACGGGGCGGAGTCCTAAATATACGATGTTCGCAGCGTTTTTTACACCGAAAATAAAGGGTGGGGTCATTGTAATTGGGGGTCAAGAAAAATATGTAGTTTTAAAATACTGAAAATACTGAAAACATCTTCCAAAACTGGAAAAAAGAAGTTCGGCTCGGCTAACCTCAGTTTTGGCTTCCGCATCAACTGTGTCCCCAATAACTATAAGTAGATAAGCCTTATATTAATTTGTGTGTTGGGGGGGGGGGGGGGGGGGGAGTAATTAGCATTCGAATAGGGATGGAGGGGGTACATAATTAATCGATTTCGTTTAGGGGTACAGCCAATCAGCCACTACATGAAGAATAACATGCTAGTATCATGGGATAATTGACCTCAATCCCATGATAATTATACTGGCACATATAAAATGGTCCAGTATCGCCCGATACTGGAACATAACAATGTTTCAGTAGCGCTCGATATGATCCAGTATTGATCGATACTGGCATTTTTGTTTTTGTTATCTTTGTTGATTGCTGCTGTTTAGTGTATTTGGGTAACGCCAGGTATTACTTATATATCATCATTATTGATCATCATGATTGACAATGGCGTCGATACCGGCCAGTTGTGAAAATGTGAAGGTATTACAACAAATCTTTTTTTATCTCACCGGTTTTTTTACTAAATACAACTATGTGAGGAAGACAATCATCTCTCACCAACACCAGCGCAATCCACACACGGGCTATTAAAGAAACCCGGGTGAAAACACGTTTGTTTTTCTGTGGATGACTCGGAGTCATCCACTGATGTCAAAAACACTCGGCTAATCGGAAACATTCGGAACCGATCGAGTATCATCGGGTTTGAAATGGTCTATAGTGACCTGCAGTACACGAATAAAGACATCGTTTCGTCCATTGTATACATTTAGTGATATATGACATAATATGTTACTAGTGTACTCTGACAAGACCTTTGCTCGTATGAATGCAGTGATGTATGGCATAATATATTGCGATAAAATATACGTGGGAGTAAAAAAAAGAAAAGGGACTATTTTATTTGTTATATAATATAAAGCAGTTTGCCAACCTATACATGTAAGTTATTATACGAGTTGGCGCAGATATTATAAGTTATATATGATATGATGTATAGAGAAAGGCACATTAGGAAGTAGTAGAATATGTCTTAATAGAAAGAAAAAACCCTTTTTATTAGGGCCCGACTGACCCGTTTATTTCAAAATTTCCCAACACAAAATGTTTGATATGCAAAAAACCCATCAAACACCAAAAACAAAAAAAATGTGAAAAAAAGAAAAGAAAAATATATTAAAAAATATATATATAGAGTATCATCGTTTTTGAAATGTTCTATAGTGACCTGACGACGAATAAAGACATCGTTTCGTCCATTGTATACATTTAGTGATATATGATATGATATGTTACTATGGTGAAACTCTAACAAGACCTATTTTAATTTTTATATAATATAAAGCAGTTTGCCAACCTACAGTGTACAATTATACACTAAAAACAAGTTTTAGCAAACACCGCCGGTGAATGTCTCAACGAAAAATAAGCAAGGAAATACACCGGCTGGGACTTGAACCCAGGTCTACTGAACTCTTAAGGCAGTTTCTTTGTTATGTCAGGAATACATCCTTTATCAGTTCCAAACTCCGTGTTCTTGAATTACTTACGGTAATTTTAGAACAAAAACATGGGTTTTCATAATATTCATATTATTAAGTATTATTAAGTTAAAATGTATTGTAAGTGCTTCGAATAGTACATAATTTCAGAGTTTTTACAGTATTAAAAATACCATCTGATGCTAGATTATTTTTTGAAATTTGAATTTGGATGTTATTATTACAAACCCTTCTCTTCAACATTATACCAAGACATGGCCTAATTGGATAAAGAAAAATTGCAACAATCGAAAAAACAAAAAACCCTATTTTTTTTAATAAAAATGCCGCAAGGTGTCTGTGAGCTTATGTTTGCGGGAAAACAAAAACAGCTACTCTTTGCGTGTCTGATTACTGACTGTACCTATTCAATTATGCGCAGAATAATGACAATTGGTTTCATATCATGTTGTTATGTTATCTATTAAGCGTTTAGATTAGAGTCTTCGGTGGGAGGCTTTAGAAGCACCGTGTTATTAGTATTATTATTATTCCTGTAGTTGAGTTGCACTTGACATTACATCTGCGATTTAATTGCTATATGCATGTTATAGTTTTACCGGTATAATATATGTAAGTTATTATACGAGTTGGCGCAGCTATAATAAGTTATATATGATACGGTATAGAGAAAGGCGTATTTGGGAAGTAGTAGAATATGTCTTGATTAACAAACAAACACGAAAAAAAAACCAGAAAAAAAACAATGAAAAAAACAATCATATTATTTTGTCACATTGGCAAGTAGTAGGCTTACAATATGTCTTGATAGAAAAAAAAGAAAAAAAGGTTTTATACGCACATACCTAACACACAAACAAAAAATCTTCGAAAAAATAAAAAAAAATAAAAAAATAAATAAATGGAAAAAAAAAAAAAAAATCAATTTAAAAAATTAAAAAAACAATTATATTTTTTTCTTCACATTGGCAAGTAGTACAATATATCTTGATATACATTTTTTTCATCTCATTTTTTTTGTGGACAGAATAACAAACATATATTTAAAAAATTGAGTCTGTCAGGCCCGCACAACAGGATGTTTTTTCGTTGTCTACAAAATGTCTAGACAGTGAACTAACCAATAGCTGACTCAGATATAAATGAAGGGTACAATATATCAACATAAATTTGGTGCAAATATAACACAGAGTATCATATTTTATACAGTTAAGCCCACAAGTATTCATACCCTTTGAAAAATATGAGTTTTTGGGGCGCCCGATACGGCGGCACCTCCTTATAAAGATATAGTTCGACCTTTATGAAAACAGTATCTTACACTATATACCTCTCACCAAGAAAGGTGACTGCATGTCACAATGCGCAAACAACTTTAGCGCATACAAATCAGAAACGATGTCTTGACCTTTTTGCAATTAAAAGTGACCATTTTGTGCAAACAGTAATGAATAGGGACATATATTAAAAGCTGGTGTATATAGATGGGGTGACAGGTGACGTCACATAAGGCAAAACGTGGCTAGTTGCCATTGTTCTTTGCCCGGCAGTTTGCGCACGCATCCTGTTTTGTTAAGGACCCGGGCTTTTAAAACTCGCGCCAAAGCGTTATAAAGGGCAAAAAGGCATAATATATAGGTCATATGCTGTTCCCTCAAGCGTGTATCGACAGTCCAGTCCCTTCGACCGTTGCGTTTGTTGATAAACATTGGATGTACAACGGTCACCTCATCTATAGACATGGTAAAACTGATTGGCAACAAGCCGCTATACTTAAAAGCATGGCAGCTATTTCACATAGGCTGCTTTTTCTTTAAAGTGTCTTTCATCAATGATGTTTGTTAAAAATAAAACCGATGTTTACATTAACTGGGCCACTCCATAATAACAATTATAATTCCGAAAGAAGATTTTAACGATATCCCACAATGCATTACGGGTGTACTGGGTGTACAGCCAACTAGAGTTTTCCCACGATGCACTTGTGGTGCTTTTAAATTTTAGAAATAAAAATAAGGAATAAACATCGACGATCTACAGCTGAACTCATGTTGTAATTGCAATGAAGATGTATGATGATATGATGATCATGATCTCTCTACAATAATCCAAAATTCCCTTTTTAGCTTCCGATAAAAGACAAATAAGAATTATATGGAATTATATGGCAATAGCATAATTAATGTAAATAGTGCTAAAACAAAATACAGGATAACTTGATATCGCATATTTTTACCCTGGTGGTATATTATTTTTTTAGACAATTTTATATTTATATTATTTACAATCACAAAACTAAAGAATCTATGTTTTCTGGACTCTGTTTAATTTTGTTTTGTCCAGTGAATTCATGTAATATTCAACATGCAAATATAATTTTAGGGCATTGTGATGTAATTATTGAACATAAAAATGAAATACTCAAGACTCCAAAATAACTCTGAATTTAATTTGGAATCGACTTCTGTGAATTCAATGGGCAAGATGGATGCAAACGCTTGACAATTTGGACTCACTTTGTTGGTACTTTCACTGAATTTTAAATGTAGCTAAAGGGTCATCAGTATTCAGTACTAAAGATTGAAGCGTTTTTTCAATAATCACCAAAACCTTACCTGGTCCCGGTCACTCTAACCAACACCCTTGACCATGATATTTCTTTTAACCATGACGCGTGCTCATTTCATATTTTAGCCCGACTGACCGAACCAACCAACCGTTGGGTATATTTTTTCGGCGTCTAATCTTCGGTTGTAAAATGAATTCATATTCCAATAAAATAAGGACATTTTGTGATTGGAAGTGATGGTAATTGTGAGAAGACCATATAAATACGAAATTAAGTTTATAACTGAATCTAGATTATCATTTCAAAGGACCCGACGTGTGACAGAGTTGAAAGCTGAAAATCTTGATTTCCCCAAATACACTACTTTCAAACTCATCTGGCTCAGATATGTAGCCATGTTAAAACATCAACAATCAAGAGATCTATATTTGCTTATGTATGTATATAATGCACGAGAATTATACGGCCCTTTAGCTTCTAATTATTGACTGAGACATAGGGCCAACAATGTTAGAAAAAAGTGTTCGAACACTTAGTTCGAAGTCATCCCCCTTTCCCCCTGATCAATGTTGAGTTGCCCAACTTGCCAAACATCAGCCATGGCCTAGCAACATTGATTGGTGGGCGGAGGGGAGCTGAGGGGAGGGGTATATTGAAGGGGGCTTTCAGGCTAGCAGATGCAAATTGGTATTTTCACATGACCCTAATAACGCGTACTATATATTATGGTAATTAAAAGGTGCAAACAAGGGTCAGTGTTCGAACGACTCTTTTCTATGATGGAAGTATTAGTTCCAGACTGAACGCACGACCACTCTGGGGATGAGATTCGCAGACTTCAAAAGCGTATTTAAAAGATAAACCTGCGTTTAATAAGTAACTTTTAAATTACGTTGGCGGCTAAGCCGGTATTTCTGCCCCCAAAGGAAAAACTGACAGATAATCTGCCCTCCCCCCAGGAAAAAACACAGTAACTACATTTTTGATGAACTGAGAAAAATACAATTATGCGTTTCTTGCATTTGATAAGTATGAATAAAGATGTTTGTATTACCAGTACTTGTAGCATAGTTATGTTCTTGAATTAAATAAACTCGTCAGAGACACTGCAAGACTACATAATTGTATTTTTCTCACTTCATCAAAAATGTAGTTACTGTGTTTTTTCCTGGGGGGAGGGCAGATTATCTGTCGAAGCTATGGGTTTCGGATTAAAATCGATCATAAGGAAGCATCGTAAACGGCCACACAGCCTCTAGCGCTGTCATGCAATAAATCCTCAATAGTAATGAATAACCTGACACAATCTTAGAAAAAAATAACAATGTTGGGTAAAATACTACACTTCACGATGGTAAAGGGGGAACATGGTTGTTGTTGGGTAAAAATGTACACAACAGTGGTTGTGTAGAGTCTTACACAACACATAGTGAACATTTTACCAATCAAATAGCTAGATTTTACCCGACAAAGTTTAAAACCTTGACACAATATCGTTGGGTAAATGTTTACCCCAAAACGACCATGTTCCCTATTTTGACCAAATAATGTGTAACACTTTACACAACCGGAGTTGTGTAGAGGTTTTAGCCAACACTTACCAATCAAATAGCTAAATTTTACCCAACAAAGTTTAAAACTTGGACACAATATCGGTGGGTAAATGTTTACCCCAAAACGACCATGTTCCCTATTTTGACCAAATAATGTGTAACACTTTACACAACCGAAGTTGTGTAGAGGTTTTACCCAACACTTGTGTCATTTTGGTACACATAAATTATTTTAAACAAAATGAGAATTGCCTAAACATTCTTAGATGTTTAAGAATTTTGAATACAGCAACAGATTCAGTTATTGCTCATCGCAACACAATAAAAGAGTTATTTAATAGTATTTATCATGCCAATTAAGTATTGAATAAAAGTCTTACCTGATAAATTATCGATCCCAAATGCAGAGAACAATATCCCCCAAAACACAAGATATACCCAATTCAATGGGATATCCATGTTTAAAAGGGCCGAATTATTCCTCACAAATTATACACACTAATAAGACCTGCATTGTAGCTCCTTGCGTTGGATGATTTAATTGTTATACTAAAATATTGTTTCGAGCGGAATATAATAGCCATAATTATAGCATCCGGTATACAGTGCTTAAAAAGATTTCTTACCGTGTAATAAATATGCTCATAACTCCAAAAATACAGCTAAACATAAACATATCGAGTATGAAGACATTTGTTTTCTTCACTAAATTGAGATATGGTTCGCGGATATAGTAGCAGGTATCTGTGTAGGACGTATTGATCAATGGAAACATCCCCGATCCACATCCACTATCGAGCAGAGAGTTGTTGCTGCCAGAAAATCAATAATCTGCCTATTGCTTTACCGTGTCTGCGTGTAGCAAAACTGCTCAAATGAAAGTTGTATTTCATTCTGGTTTTGGACAATTAGCTTTGTTAATATTCCGTCAATATTGAAATAAAATGTCTTTACAATTTTTAATTCTAAATACTTTAACAAGTTGGAGCTATAGTTTGGGAGTTATGAGCATATCATAAAGGGTTCAAAAATAGTAAGCCACCCCCTTAGATTAGATTACGTTTGTTTGCATAACTCTGCACAATATTAGACGTTTTGAGAGATTGAAAAATGTATGGAAAGGGGAACACTTGGCTACCCATAGAAGATTTCCCCTTTCAATATCATTTTTACTTTCCCCAAAATGATGGCAAAGTGGCACTTTTCAAGATCCCATACAAGTTTGTTTACATAACTCGACACAGAATTAGACGTTTTGAGAGATTGAAACACTTCTGAAAAAGGAAAAAGTGGCATTTTTCAACGATTCAGGGAAGTTATTGACCATTCATAATCATGCATGAAACGATCATTTTGTTTTTCATTTTAAATAGAGAGCGGTTAAAGTAAGAAGAGGCTTTCTTTTTAATTGAAAATAAAGACACTTACAAATACCCACTGGAGATTCTTTTCCTGAAAACATCATTTTTGGGAAATGTGACTATTTCGGGAAAAGTAAACACGATATTGAAGGGGAAGGGGGAACTTTCTATAGGTAGCCAAGCGTTTCTCCCTTTCCTTAGTGTTTCAGTTTCTCAAAACATCTAATTATGTGTGGAGTTATGCAAACAAACGTGTTCTAGTTTTATGGAGGTGGGGCTTACTTTTGTAATCCTTTATTACCAGGTTAGTTACTTTTTTGAGCACTGTACTAATGTGACGTAGTGGTATATCAATGGAATTACGGGTGTTTTTATGTTATTACTAATTACTAATTGATATTACCACTCATGCATTCTCATCTACATTCTCTTTCATAACAGTGCAATGAACGGTTCCCTTGACGATGGAAATATCTCCATGCCTTGTCTTTAGACCTTTTAATCAAGGTAATTGCTTACTTACTCATTTATACATATGAAATACTTATAGATTCAAAGGGTTTACATCCATCTCCAGCATGGTTAACACTTTCTACGCGGCTATTAGTTTTACCATATACAAAAAACAAATTATTTCTTCGAAAACCATTCCCAACTTTGAAAGTCTATCTCAAGGATTACTGAACCAATACTAGGCATTGTTGTACTTATTTTAATGCATTTATCATGGTCATTTCAAATATGGTGATGTAATTCAAGATTTTTTACATTTTAGTGCAAACACATTTGGCGACATTTTTGGTGTCGTCTCGGGTGTCGTCTGCAGACGACTATCGCGTGGAAAGTGTTAAAAATGGAATTGTATTACTGTGCCAACAGAATACATACATATTGCTAATTCTTTGACACACCTTCTGTATGTTCTATTTCTAAATATTATCATAATTTTCCCTGTCGGATATTTTCAAGAATGTCCAGAAATGATGACTTAAAATTGCTTTTAGGCCTTTATTTAGGACATAAATATTCGGATTTTCGATATTTCCACATGATATTCAAGAAAGTCTGACTGTTTACTTATCACATATTCTCTTTATTGTGCGTTTGAAAGCTTTTCAATATAATATCACAGTGGCATTAAAACCAAGATTTAGGAATATAATAAGCTCATTTCAGTTATTTATAGTGTAGATGTTTTAAACAACCTCTTTTATTAATGACCAATCCATTTCCCTTTAAGCTTTGAATGCTTTTCCCATGTAATATCAAATTGGCATTAAATCCAAGATACAGGAATAAGTCCATTAATTTAGTCATTTGTGCTGTATCAGCAATCTTTGCATTATCAGTACACAATCCATTACTCTTTGGTAATTGCCAGTGTTATGACCAAGTCACCAACTCTCCAGTCACAAGACACAGAAAACACTAAACCTCGAGTCACAAGTCAAGAGTCAAGTGATTTTCAATATGATTAAGTCACAAGTCAAAACCTTAGTATTTGTAGGCATATCGTTAGCGTCTCCACCTACAAATTCCAGCGTAGGCTTAGATAGTAAGAAATACTCACTCGAAAACCAAAAAAGCTATGGGGATTAGAGGCAGAGAGGGTAAACACTGAACTCAAGAAACAGCAGACAAGACGTTCCGTTCAAAACACTTTATTCCTAAGCCATACCATTAACATTAACTTACGCTTGTATATACATAACATTGCGCGAGCATAGATAACGCGTCATTACTCATTAGATGTGAAGTGAACTTGCCACGTGGGGAGGAGTATTTATGCACACACCAAACTCTCTTAAGGTTGGTGTCAACCCTGTTTGGCGCCAAATTTAGCAAGCACTGTAACTTTTAAATTATAAATGTGATGTACATAAAAGTATACATTTTTTGTAATGAAATGAGTCAGAGAATCCATTTTTGGTGTCAAATTTTACTAAAATTAGTGATTTTTATATTTTTGCCCAAAAATCACCTTTTTGGCGCCAAAAATTTTCAGACAACCTAACAATATCAGTTTTTGATTAAAAATTCCAAAATTTCACCAAAATCATCTAAAATCAATTATCTAGGAGCGAAAAAAAAAATTTGGCTTAAAATTTGTTTGTTTTGAAAATATTGACCAAAAAGTGCCAAAAAAATGTTTTTTTCTCAAAAATCTCATTTTTGGCACTTTTTGGTCAATATTTTCAAAACAAACAAATTTTAAGCCAAAAAAAAAATTTCGCTCCTAGATAATTGACTTTAGATGATTTTGGTGAAATTTTGGAATTTTTAATCAAAAACTGATATTGTTAGGTTGTCTGAAAATTGTTGGTGCCAAAAAGGTGATTTTTGGGCAAAATTGTAAAAATCACTAATTTTAGTAAAATTTGATACCAAAAATGGATTCTCTGACTCATTTCATCACAAAAAATGTATACTTTTATGTACATCACATTTATAATTTAAAAGTTACAGTGCTTGATAAATTTGGCCCAAACAGGGTTGACACCAACCTTAACATACGAAGGAGGGCTGACAGAGCATTTATGCACACACCCCAACTCTCTTAACATACGAAGTAGGGCTGGCAGGGTATTTATGCACACACCTAAACTCTCTTAACATACGAAGGAGGGCTAACAGGGTATTTATGCACACACCAAATTATAATTATTAACATACGAAGGAGGGCTGACAGGGTATTTATGCACACACCTAACTCTCTTAACATACGAAGGAGGGCTGACAGGGTATTTATGCACACACCTAACTCTCTTAACATACGAAGGAGGGCTGACAGGGTATTAATGCACACACCAAACTCTCTTAACATACGAAGGAGGGCTGACAGGATATTTATGCACAGACCAAATTATATTAACCTACGAAGGAGGGCTGACAGGGTATTTATGCACACACCTAACTCTCTTAACATACGAAGGAGGGCTGACAGGGTATTTATGCACACACCTAACTCTCTTAACATACGAAGGAGGGCTGACAGGGTATTAATGCACACACCAAACTCTCTTAACATACGAAGGAGGGCTGACAGGGTATTTATGCACTGACCAAATTATAATAACATACAAAGGAGGGCTGACAGGGTATTTATGCACACACCAAATTATATTAACATACGAAGGAGGGCTGGCAGGGTATTTATGCACACACCAAATTATATTAACATACGAAGGAGGCCTGACAGTGTATTTATGCACACACCTAACTCTCTTAACATACGAAGGAGGGCTGGCAGGGTATTTATGCACATACCAAATTATTTTAACATACGAAGGAGGGCTGACAGGGTATTAATACACACACCAAATTATATTAACATACGAAGGAGCGCTGACAGGGTATTTATGCACACACCTAACTCTCTTAACATACGAAGGAGGGCTGACAGGGTATTTATGCACACACCAAATTATATTAACATACGAAGTAGGGCTGACAGGGTATTTATGCACATACCAAATTATTTTAACATACGAAGGAGGGCTGACAGGGTATTTATGCACACACCAAATTATATTAACATACGAAGGAGCGCTGACAGGGTATTTATGCACACACCTAACTCTCTTAACATACGAAGGAGGGCTGACAGGGTATTTATGCACATACCAAATTATTTTAACATACGAAGGAGGGCTGACAGGGTATTTATGCACACACCTAAACTCTCTTAACATACGAAGGAGAGCTGACAGGGTATTTATGCACAGACCAAATTATATTAACATACGAAGAAGGGCTGACAGGGTATTTATGCACACACCAAATTATATTAACCTACGAAGGAGGGCTGACAGGGTATTTATGCACACACCAAATTATATTAACCTACGAAGGAGGGCTGACAGGGTATTTATGCACACACCTTACTCTCTTAACATACGAAGAAGGGCTGACAGGGTATTTATGCACACACCAAATTATATTAACATACGAAGGAGCGCTGACAGGGTATTTATGCACACACCAAATTATATTAACCTACGAAGGAGGGCTGACAGGGTATTTATGCACACACCTTACTCTCTTAACATACGAAGAAGGGCTGACAGGGTATTTATGCACACACCAAATTATATTAACATACGAAGTAGGGCTGGCAGGGTATTTATGCATACACCAAACTCTCTTAACATACGAAGGAGGGCTGACAGGGTATTTATGCACATACCAAATTATTTTAACATACGAAGGAGGGCTGACAGGGTATTTATGCACACACCAAACTCTCTTAACATACGAAAAAGGGCTGACATGGTAAGTATGCACACACCAAACTCTCTTAACATACGAAGGAGGCCTGACAGGGTATCTATGCACACACCAAATTCTCTTAACATACGAAGGAGGACTGACAGGGTATTTATGCACAGACCAAACTCTCTTAACATACGAAGGAGTGCTGACAGGGTATGTATGCACACACCAAACTCTCTTAACATACGAGGAGGGCTGACAGGGTATTTATGCACACATCAAACTCTCTTAACATACGAAGGAGGGCTGACAGGGTATTTATGCACACACCAAACTCTCTTAACATACGAAAAAGGGCTGACAGGGTAAATATGCACACACCAAACTCTCTTAACATACGGAGGAGGCCTGACAGGGTATCTATGCACACACCAAATTCTCATAACATACGAAGGAGGACTGACAGGGTATTTATGCACAGACCAAACTCTCTTAACATACGAAGGAGTGCTGACAGGGTATGTATGCACACACCAAACTCTCTTAACATACGAGGAGGGCTGACAGGGTATTTATGCACACATCAAACTCTCTTAACATACGAAGGAGGGCTGACAGGGTATTTATGCACACACCAAACTCTCTTAACATACGAAAAAGGGCTGACAGGGTAATTATGCACACACCAAACTCTCTTAACATACGAAGGAGGCCTGACAGGGTATCTATGCACACACCAAATTCTCTTAACATACGAAGGAGGACTGACAGGGTATTTATCCACAGACCAAACTCTCTTAACATACGAAGGAGGGCTGACAGGGTATGTATGCACACACCAAACTCTCTTAACATACGAAGGAGGGTTGACATGGTATTTATGCACACACCAAATTATATTAACATACGAAGGAGGGCTGACAGGGTATTTATGCACACACCAAATTATATTAACATACGAAGGAGGCCTGACAGGGTATTTATGCACACATCAAATTATATTAACATACGAAGAAGGGCTGACAGGGTATTTATTCACACACCAAACTCTCTTAACATACGAAGGAGGGCTGACAGGGTATTTATGCACACACCAAATTATATTAACATACGAAGTAGGGCTGACAGGATATCTATGCGCACACCAAATTATATTAACATACGAAGAAGGGCTGACAGGGTATTTATGCACACACCAAATTATATTAACATACGAAGGAGGGTTGACATGGTATTTATGCACACACCAAATTATATTAACATACGAAGGAGGCCTGACAGGGTATTTATGCACACACCAAATTATATTAACATACGAAGGAGGGCTGACAGCGTATTTATGCACACACCAAATTTTCTTATCATACGAAGTTGGGCTGACAGGGTATTTATGCACACACCAAATTATATTAACATACGAAGTTGGGCTGACAGGGTATTTATGCACACACCAAATTATATTAACATACGAAGGAGGTCTGACAGGGTATTTATGCACAGACCAAACTCTCTTAACATACGAAGGAGGGCTGACAGGGTATGTATGCACACACCAAACTCTCTTAACATACGAAGGAGGGTTGACAGGGTATTTATGCACACACCAAATTATATTAACATACGAAGGAGGCCTGACAGGGTATTTATGCACACACCAAATTATATTAACATACGAAGGAGGCCTGACAGGGTATCTATGCACACACCAAATTTTCTTATCATACGAAGTTGGGCTGACAGGGTATTTATGCACACACCAAATTATATTAACATACGAAGTTGGGCTGACAGGGTATTTATGCACACACCAAATTATATTAACATACGAAGTTGGGCTGACAGGGTATTTATGCACACACCAAATTATATTAACATACGAAGTTGGGCTGACAGGGTATTTATGCACACATCAAACTCTCTTAACATACGAAGGAGGGTTGACAGGGTATTTTTGCACACACCAAACTCTCTTAACATACGAAGGAGGGTTGACAGGGTATTTATGCACACACCAAATTATATTAACATACGAAGGAGGCCTGACAGGGTATTTATGCACACACCAAATTCTCTTAACATACGAAGGAGGGTTGACAGGGTATTTATGCACACACCAAATTATAATAGCATACAAAGGACGGCTGACAGGGTATTTATGAGCACACCAAATTATATTAACATACGAAGGAGGCCTGACAGGGTATTTATGCACACACCAAACTCTCTTATCATACGAAGGAGGCCTGACAGGGTATCTATGCACACACCAAATTCTCATAACATACGAAGGAGGACTGACAGGGTATTTATGCACAGACCAAACTCTCTTAACATACGAAGGAGTGCTGACAGGGTATGTATGCACACACCAAACTCTCTTAACATACGAGGAGGGCTGACAGGGTATTTATGCACACACCAAACTCTCTTATCATACGAAGGAGGGCTGACAGGGTATTTATGCACACACCAAATTATATTAACATACGAAGGAGGGCTGACAGGGTATTTATTCACACACCAAACTCTCTTAACATACGAAGGAGGGCTGACAGGGTATTTATGCACACACCAAACTCTCTTAACATACGAAGGAGGCCTGACAGGGTATTTATGCACACATCAAATTCTCTTAACATACGAAGGAGGGTTGACAGGGTATTTATGCACACATCAAACTCTATTAACATACGAAGGAGGGCTGACAGGGTATCTATGCACACACCAAATTATATTAACATACGAAGGAGGCCTGACAGGGTATTTATGCACACACCAAATTATATTAACATACGAAGGAGGCCTGACAGGGTATCTATGCACACACCAAATTTTCTTATCATACGAAGTTGGGCTGACAGGGTATTTATGCACACACCAAATTATATTAACATACGAAGTTGGGCTGACAGGGTATTTATGCACACACCAAATTATATTAACATACGAAGTTGGGCTGACAGGGTATTTATGCACACACCAAATTATATTAACATACGAAGTTGGGCTGACAGGGTATTTATGCACACATCAAACTCTCTTAACATACGAAGGAGGGTTGACAGGGTATTTTTGCACACACCAAACTCTCTTAACATACGAAGGAGGGTTGACAGGGTATTTATGCACACACCAAATTATATTAACATACGAAGGAGGCCTGACAGGGTATTTATGCACACACCAAATTCTCTTAACATACGAAGGAGGGTTGACAGGGTATTTATGCACACACCAAATTATAATAGCATACAAAGGACGGCTGACAGGGTATTTATGAGCACACCAAATTATATTAACATACGAAGGAGGCCTGACAGGGTATTTATGCACACACCAAACTCTCTTATCATACGAAGGAGGCCTGACAGGGTATCTATGCACACACCAAATTCTCATAACATACGAAGGAGGACTGACAGGGTATTTATGCACAGACCAAACTCTCTTAACATACGAAGGAGTGCTGACAGGGTATGTATGCACACACCAAACTCTCTTAACATACGAGGAGGGCTGACAGGGTATTTATGCACACACCAAACTCTCTTATCATACGAAGGAGGGCTGACAGGGTATTTATGCACACACCAAATTATATTAACATACGAAGGAGGGCTGACAGGGTATTTATTCACACACCAAACTCTCTTAACATACGAAGGAGGGCTGACAGGGTATTTATGCACACACCAAACTCTCTTAACATACGAAGGAGGCCTGACAGGGTATTTATGCACACATCAAATTCTCTTAACATACGAAGGAGGGTTGACAGGGTATTTATGCACACATCAAACTCTATTAACATACGAAGGAGGGCTGACAGGGTATCTATGCACACACCAAATTATATTAACATACGAAGGTCTGACAGGGTATCTATGCACACACCAAACTCTCTTAACATACGAAGGAGGCCTGACAGGGTATCTATGCACACATCAAATTCTCTTAACATACGAAGGAGGGTTGACAGGGTATTTATGCACACATCAAACTCTATTAACATACGAAGGAGGGCTGACAGGGTATTTATGCACACATCAAACTCGCTTAACATACGAAGGAGGCCTGATAGGGTATATATGCACACACCAAATTATATTAACATACGAAGGAGGCCTGACAGTGTAGTATTTATGCACACACTAAATGAGGGATGACAGGGTATCTATGCACACACCAAATCTTAGTAACTTACGAAGGGGCTGACATGGTAGTATTTATGCACATATCAAATTCTATTAACATACGAAGGAGGACTGACAGGGTATTTATGCACAGACCAAAATTCTATTTACATGCGAAGGAGGGCTGACATGGTATTTATGCACACACCAAATTGACACGG
The DNA here is from genome assembly GCA_035610835.1 of Ophiura sarsii. Taxonomy (NCBI): domain Eukaryota; kingdom Metazoa; phylum Echinodermata; class Ophiuroidea; order Amphilepidida; family Ophiuridae; genus Ophiura; species Ophiura sarsii. The sequence continues at coordinate 72,142,981 of CM069445.1, read as the reverse complement.
TATTTATCCACACACCAAATACTCGTAATATACAAGGATTACGAGTTATGTATGCACACATCGAATTATAGAACCACACGAATGAGGGCTGACAAGGAATTTATGCACACGCCGAATTCGGGGGACTGACATGGTAGATATACACCCACCAACGAAAGAGGGGTGACAGTGTATTTATGCATATATCAAATTCTAGTAACATATGAAGGTGGACTGACAGGGTATTTTATGCGAACATCAAATCCTAGTAACATATGAAGGACGGCTGACAGGGCATTTACGCACACACTAAATTCTAGTAAACATACGTGGGAGGGCTGACAGAGTATTTATGCACGTACCAAATTGTAGTAACATACAAAGGACGGCTGACATAGCATTTATGCAAACAACTTGAATTGCCGCCAGTAATGATTATTTACATAGTTAAACGTAGCAAATTTATTTAAATTAGTGAAATTAAATTACCGCCAAAGTGAGGATTTGCTAATTCGTTGAATTTTAGTGCCGTGAAATTAGTGTTCAATATTTACGCACACAATAAAATGCTAGTGACATAACATAATACACCAATTAAATATAATAAACAGCGCCAAAACAATAACATTATATACATTTTATTTTACTTTAAGCCTGATGGATTTACATATTTTTTGCACACTATTATTACTTTCTTTATTAACTAGCCCACGTGACCTAATATCAATACATTTTTATTCACTTGAATGTATGTCTCAATCTATTCGCCCTTTGCACGGATCCGCCATTTTGCAAAAAAAATCAAACTTGGGATATCTTCTTTTCTTATCAATGTAGCCTACATAGCCTTTGCTATTTTGAAGCAAATCAATCCCGATCACCGTAGCCGGGCCGAGTTAGCCACCTTAAAGCTCTGAATTTATCATTCCACGAAGTGCTCTCATACTCGAACCAATCAGAAAGCAGGAATCTAAATACGCATAGTGCATTCAAAATGTCTATGCACTCCGCGTGCGAACCGTACAACGCTGGCACCACTTGATTTGTTTTGATTCATGTTCACTCAGCATATAGGTGAAATCTATAAACTCACCTGGAATGTATCAACCCGCCCTCTACATCTATGCCATTCCCCAGACGGACAAGGACTGAAATGATTCACCGGTGAAATCTATAAACTCACCTGGAATGTATCAACCCGCCCTCTACATCTATGCCATTCCCCAGACGGACAAATACTCAACTTATTCACCGGTGTGGAATCTATAAACTCATCTGGAATATATCAACCCGCCCTCTACATCTATGCCATTCCCCAGACGGACAAGGACTCAAATTATTCACCGGTGTGAAATCTATAAAATCACCTGGAATGTATCAACCCGCCCTCTACATCTATGCCATTCCACAGACGGGCAAGGACTCGAATGATTCACCGGTGTGAAATCTATAAACTCACCTGGAATGTATCAAGCCGCCCTCTACATTTAGCCATTCCACAGACGGAAAGAACTTAAAAAGGACACGTCATATAACATACGAAGGAGAATGTATCAACCCGCCCTCTACATCTATGCCATTCCACAGACGGGCAAGGACTCGAATGATTCACCGGTGTGAAATCTATAAAATCACCTGGAATATATCAACACGTCCTCTACATCTATGCCATTCCCCAGGAGTCGTTTTTGTGCCAGGTCAACATGGGTCAAAAGGTCACAATCCCTATATACGCCTATAGAATTTGACATTTTGACCCCCTGTACAGGGCACACAAACGACTCCAGGTGGAAAAAATACCATTTCTTGAACCCTTGTGATCTGACGAACAATTTGAGATATCGTTTGTCAAAATGTTCAAAGTTTGACTATACATTTTTAGAGTCCTTGCGCTCAGACAAACAATTTGGTATGCTTGTCAGCCTAATTGAAGCAATTTGAATTTTTGATCCCCCACAATGGCGGCCATGGCCGTCCCAGAAGGCTCAAATGTTGGCATCCATCAAAAATCAAAAGAGTATGGTATGAGCAACATATGGGCCAAATTTGGTGCTTTTGGAAGAATGTGAACCAAATATCCCATAGCCCCCCCGGCCCCCCCCCCCCCCCCCCCCCAAACTACAGCGAATTCAATGCAAACGACATTTGTAGCGTTAAATTGATTGCGTTTTGACCGGTTAATGACTTTGATCTTGTAAGTAGCTCAAAATGTGATATCTTATTCAAAAAGGCAAATCTGGGCACATGTCATGCTATTTAGCCTAGTATGGCCTAGTCCGACAGGGAAAACAGTGTATTTCCAATGCGAACGACATTTGTGGCGTTAAATTGATTGCGGTTTGCCCGGTTAACGACGTCGATCTTATACGTAGCTCAAACTCAAAATGTGTAGCGCGCATTGTATTCCAGATTCCACGTCGTCATCCCTCATCTCTGTTGAACTCACTACACTGGTTGCCAATTGACAAACGTATCAAGTTCAAAACTCTCCTTTATATCTATAAGGCTCTGAATGGTCTGTCGCCGATTTAGCTTTCTGCATTACCATTCATGTTTCATGTTTCACCAAGGACAGGTCTGCGCTCAAACCTCGACAAGACCCGTCTTATTATTCCAAAAAGTAAAAGACAGATTGGCGATGGATCTTTTGGAGTCTTTGGCCCAACCCTCTGGAATAAGTTGCCACAATTAATTCGCTCATTCAAACGCAGCCTCAAAACTCATTTATTCTTGTGATTCCGCTTGCTGATGTTGTATTATGTATAGTTTATTTTGCTTTTGTATTATTGTTATCCATTTTATATGTAATTGTTGTAAAGCGAAATAATCAATTTTTTGAATTGCGCTATATAAGCAATGTTTATTATTATTATTTAATATTATTATCTTATCCCAAAAAGCAAATCTGGGCACATGTTATGCTATTTAGCCTAGTTAGGCCTAGTGCGGCAAGGAAAACAGCGTATTTCCTCGCGAATTCAATACGAACGACATTTGTGGCGTTAAATTGATTTATTGCGCATTATTGTAAGGTAAAACGGGAAAATGTGTGTCATCATAAAGTTCAATGAGTCAAAGAAAAAAGGATCGTATATAATTACAAACAATATAATGTATATATCCGGATTTGTTATCCGAGATATATATATTTGAATGAAAAACTTATGCTAGGATATATCATTATTTCTTCCTAAAATAAACGACTTTTGATAATTTATTACTGACGACAAAAACCCAAACTGATAAAAAAAAATATAAAAAAATACACATAAACAAAATAAAAAGGAAACAATGGTCTCTTTTTGCACTGCATTTATTTCCAAGATTATTCTATAGCAACATTATGCCATACCATCACTGCATTCATACGAGCTTAAACAGTCTTCTCCGATTGTGTTCAGAGTATCTCCATAGTAATATATCATGCCATACATTAGTACAGTTATGGTTCCCAACCTCTGGGTCGCGACCCCAACTGGGGTCGCGACGCACTTTTTGTGGTGTCGCGGACTAGCCTAATTTAACAAAAATTCTATGTTGTATCATAGTAAACACACATGACTTTGTTCTGTAAGGGGTCGCGCTCTGATGCTGGTTGCTGGAATGGGGTCACCACCAGAAAAAGGTTGGGAACCACTGGATAGACGAAACGTTTCATGCATCACCTTAAATAAAAGGTACGCTTTCCGTTCCCTGCGTCACCTTAAATACAAGGTACACACCCAGTTCGCCGCATCACATAAATACAAGGTATACTTCTCTTCCCTGCGTCACCTTAACCCTGCAGCACCTAAAACAAGTGCAATAAACAAATTCAACAACGACTCCTTGACCCTTACCCAACTCCAACCAACACACGGCCTAAACCTGGCCTCATTAAGTCTTTAAACATCCTCCTTTGCATCCTTTCATTCATCACCATAAATTCCAGGTACACTTCCCGTACACTGTAATACATTAAATATTAAGTACACGTCCCGTTCACTGTATCACCTTTAATACAAGGTACACTTCCTATTTCATGCATCACCTTAAATACAAGGTATACTTCCCTTCCCCGTGTCACCTTAAATACAATCCCTTCCATGCGTCACCTCAAATACAAGTTACACTTCCCATTCCCTGCATCACATTAAATACAAGGAATATTTTATGCATCACCTTAAATACAAGGTACACTTCCAATTACATGCGTCACCTGAAATGCAAGGTAAATTTCCTCTTCACCGCACATCCTTCAAGGTATACCTCCCGTTTCATACATCACCTTAAATACAAGGTACACTTTCTCTTCCCTGCGTCACATTAAACACAAGGTACACTTTCCTTTCCCTGCTTCACCTTAAATGCAAGGTACACTTCCCGTTCACCGCACATCCTTCAAATACAAGGTATACTTCCCGTTTCATACATCACCTTAAATACAAGGTACACTTTCCCTTCCATGCGTCATCTTAAATACAAGGTACACTTTCCCTTCCCTGCGTCACCTTAAATACAAGGTACACTTCCCGTTTCATGCATCAATTTAATTACAAGCTATACTTCCCTTCCCTGCGTCACCTTAAATACAAGGTACACTTCCCGTTCACTGAATCACCTTCAAATACAAGGTATACTTCCCGTTCCCTGCAGCACCTAAACAAGTGCAATGAACAAATTCAACAACGACTCCTTGTCCCTTACCCAACTCCAACTAACACACGGCATAGACCTGGCCTAAGTCTTTAAACATCCTCATATGCATCCTTTCAAGCATCACCTTAAATTCCAGGTACACTTCCCGTTCACTGTATCACATTAAATAAAAGGTACGCTTCCCGCTTCCTGCGTCACCTTAAATACAAGGTACACATCCTGTTCGCCGCATCACCTTAAATACAAGGTATACTTCTCTTCCCTGCCTCACCTTAAATACAAGGTACACTTCCCGTTCACCGCATCACCTTCAGATACAAGGTATACTTCCCGTTCCCTGCAGCACCTAAAACAAGTGCAATGAACAAATTCAACAACGACTCCTTGTCCCTTACCCAACTCCAACTAACACACGGCATAGACCTGGCCTAAGTCTTTAAACATCCTCATATGCATCCTTTCAAGCATCACCTTAAATTCCAGGTACACTTCCCGTTCACTGTATCACATTAAATATAAGGTACACTCTCCGTTCCCCGCATCACCTTAAATACAATATACACTTCCTGTTTCATGAAAGACCGTAATACAAGGTATACTTCCCTTCCCTGCGTCACCTTAAATACTCTCACGCATACGGGGTTCTGTTAAGTCTTTGCAGTATAACAATACAACTAAGACATACATTTATAAATAAGACCAAACATCTTTTTTTTGCGGTATATCTATTAACATACTGAAAGTGCAATAGGCAAATGTAACAGAACCACACAGTGACTCCTTGACTCTCACCCAACTAATACCCACAAACCGCATAAACAGGCCTCAGTTAATACAAAGTACCCTTCCCGTTCCCTGCGTCACCTTAAATACAAGGTACACATCCTGTTCGCCGCATCACCTTAAATACAAGGTATACTTCTCTTCCCTGCATCACCTTAAATACAAGGTACACTTACCGTTCACCGCATCACCTTCAAATACAAGGTACACGTCTTTTCCCTGCATCACCTTAAAATACAAGGTACACTTCCCGTTTACTGCATCACCTTCAAATACAAGGTACACGTCCCTTCCCTGCATCACCTTCAAATACAAGGTACACGTCCCTTCCCTGCATCACCTTCAAATATAAGGTGCACTTCTCGTTCACCGCATTACCTTCAAATACAATGTACATGTCTTTTACCTGCATCACCTTAAAATACAAGGTACACTTCCCGTTCACCGCATCACCTTCAAATAGAAAGTACACGTCCCTTCCCTGCATTACTTTCAAATACAAGGTGCATTTTCCATTCCATTACCTTCAAATACAAGGTACGCGTTCCTTCCCTGCATCACCTTCAAATACAAGGTACACGTCCCTTCCCTGCATCACCTTCAAATACAAGGTACACGTGCCGTTACCTGCGTTACCTTCAAATACAAGGTGCACTTCCCATTCACCACATTACCTTCAAATACAAGGTACGCGTTCCTTCCCTGCATCACCTTCAAATACAAGGTACACGTCCCTTCCCTGCATCACCTTCAAATACAAGGTACACGTGCCGTTACCTGCGTTACCTTCAAATACAAGGTGCACTTCCCATTCACCGCATTACCTTCAAATACAAGGTAGGCGTTCCTTCCCTGCATCACCTTCAAATACAAGGTACACGTCCCTTCCCTGCATCACATTCAAATACAAGGTTCACGTTCCTTTACCGCATCACCTTCAAATACACGGTACACTTCTGGTTCACCGCATCACCTTTTAATATAAGGTGCACGTCGATTCCATGCATCACATAAAAATACAAGGCGCACTTCCCGTTACCTGCGTCACCTTCAAATACAAGGTGCACTTCCCATTCATCGCATCACCTTCAAATACAAGGTAAACTGCCCGTTCCTTGCATCACCTAAAACAAGTGTAATATACAAATCATCAGCCAAACAACGACTCATTAAATCTTTCAATAGCCTCCTATAACCTAAACTCTCACGCATACGAGGTGCTGTTGAGTATTTGCAGTATAATGATACAACTAAGACATATATTTATAAATAAGACCAAACATTTAAAATACATCAATATCAACACGTCGCTGTACATACAGTGCAATAAACAAATCTTTTAAATCCACGGTTCCTCGACCCTCACCCAACTCGATCCCAATCCCACCGCACAAACCTGCCCTTACTAAACCTTTTTAAAGACACCCTTCTATAATTTTAATACATACGGGATTATGTTACCGCCTCTTGTGTAATATAATGATACAACAAACACATAGTAAATTGAATAAGTCCATTAAAATATGTCAAGACACATTTACACCTATACTTTAATTGGACCGATCAAATTAAACAGCAAAGCATGGCGACATCCCTTCAACCCAGCCAACTCACTTTAAAGTATGGCTTAATACACATTTCAAACTCCCATGTATATAGAATCTTGTTGCCTTAATTGCAGAATTAAGATATTAAAATAGACCTTTTGTAACTTCACACAACAAGTACCCGCTACCCAACCAACTCATCTCTTATGCAAAGAAGAATTCCTGTGCAAACTTTCATTACATGACCACCGTACATTGCAATACAAGGCATATGCTGTTAAACGAAGGGTCTTTGAGAAAATCATGCTTCAGGTAGTACAGTTGATATGACGTCGATTCAGTCCTCTCTTGTTTTTCTTAAAATACTTTTTATTTTTTATTTACACACATAATGCACGTTTTAGTTGGGATTCGACCTTTTTTTAAAGTTATGCCTATCTGTACCATGTATAATAAGGTGGAAATCAGACGACCTACAGCTGTTCATTACTTCAACACATGTTTTGCACTGTTTGTTTTGGGGAAAGCTCTTTTGATATTGCAGTGGTGATAAGCAAGCTGGACTGCACGACAGTACAAGAAATCTTCATTGCTCCAAAGCCTACGGGATTCTGTTGCGTTTTCTTGTAGTATCACGATACAAGAAACACATCATAAATTTATAGATAAGCCTAAACATTTAATATACACCAAATACATGAAGATACATCATACGTGCACCATGTTGCATATATGGAACATAAAACTAATGTTCAGAAACCACTAATTAGTGAGTAATTAGCATGTCAATAAGACCCAACTGCATAGTCAATTGCAAAAGACCATGACAAAAATACCCAATTGCCTAGATCTTTTTATTGATCAACTTCATACATGTTAAGTGGTTGCACTTCACCATCCATCCATTCATTCAGAGACAAGCTTTTCAAGTAGTTATATTGTATTTTCTCGTGCAGTGTGTGTACACAACATGCATAATGTTTGGGAGGGGTTACTAAAACTATGACAGAAGAACCAAATGATACAACTTTAGCCAGGCCTAGTCAGAATTAGAATTTACTTCTCAGTGGTTCTTAGGCTGTAATGTCTTCGACCTTTTTTTTAAAGTTATGCCTATATGTACCATGTATATGATTTAGAGCAAATGGTTATAAATATTATTCGTTTTGTTGGAATTTATTGTTGTAGTTTGTTACCTAATTATAGTTAAATAAAAAGAGTTCCAAGTGACATAATTCAAATATTCAAAAGTTATTCTTTTTTCTTCTTCAAAATGTAATGTGTTTTTTTGGAGGGGGGGGGGGGGGGGGGGGTGATAGGGAGATGTTGACAGTTTTTATAGGTAAACTCGTTACAAATGGAAACTAATTCTGAATATTAAGTTCATAATGCTGTATCCCTTTTATTCAACAGTTCAATGTGTAATGTAAAAATACAAGCCCAAAGTCCGCCAAAGAACACAGAAACTTTACCAGCTTGTGGCATTGCAGTGGGGTGAGGGGAGGGGTGGTGGTTTTACCCTGTTGCATAGAAGCTTATGGGAGCTGTCTACCTCATATCAATCAGAAACTGAACAACTGACCAACAAATGAAACTTCCATTTTCACACCAAAATTAGACTTTACTAAATTTTAAAAATGCCATGATCTGATATTCAATTTTACCCCAGACTTTGGTACCACCTCCCTAAATGGTGCTGCTACTACTAGTTATGGTTTACATAATATTGTAAACTATTTTACGTCACAAGTTAATTAAAATAGACAATTAATCTGGCTTAATCCTCCAATAAAGCGCGTTTGGATCCTTTTGTGAAAGTAATTTTGTAACATATTTTCAATTAACCACCACAAAAGAACCCAACTTCCAGTTTAACCGTAAAATATTGATTTTTTTTGTTGAAAATATAATAACCTATCCATAAAGATGAGATATTGACTTATGTAAAGATATCAACATGAATAAACACTTTGGAAGGCTTCTACGAAAAGACGTTTCCTTCAATAACTCCGAACTACCAAAATGTCACTTGGGTCCTTTTGTCGTGGTAGGGCAGTATACTTAAAGTTCGATAAACAAATCTAACAGAATCACACATACGGCGAATCACATCACATCACATCACATCACATCAAATTACATTACATCACTATGGTTTAATCAGTTCCATAGTGACGCTCGCAACATGGCGTACCATGAATCATGTGTAACTCATGCGTATATCAAAGTCTCGCGTGTACGCTTGGATTACTTCTGCGCCCGGAGAGATATATATTTCTTTGCCAATTTTTGTAACTGAATATCCAACAATATTTCCAATGAATTGCATCGATCATTTATGATATCGTAAGCCAATGAGTAGCTTATTCCAGTATTGCAGTTGACGTCTTATTTGTTAAACCTGTTTTAAAGAAACGAAATAAACATTTTAATTGATACTGTCGTAAAATCACAAGAATATGTCTTAAAACATGGCATTATGTTGCTGCAATAATGTACTTTATATAACAGTGTAATGATGCATAATGATATGTAACGTATATACATTTTATCCGATGCATTATATTCCGTCAAAGACTTGATAAACTATACTACACTATCCCTTCAATCGGTATTCAGATAAACTTAATTCAAATCAAATTTTATGCAATGTGTTTAAATACAAGGCTTACATATTTCAAAAGGAAACATTTTACCAATTAGTATATAAAACCAAGCAGCGTCCCGCGTCAAGTTGGTGGAAGGATATACACATCGTTTTAGTTTATTTATGATTATCAACATCATCAACATCTTATGTTGGATGGTTCTTGGTAGATGGGATTACTGAGCAGTCATTTTAGGACCGTCTATACCTGTCCGTTTGTCTAATGGCCCACTTTCAAACTTTGGTAGGGTCTTATTTCTAAACATTTTTGAAAATTGGGGGGGGGGGGGTGATACGGCTCGATGTATATGGGACATTTTTTTCTCAAAAACTGGTAAGTTTTAGGGTCCATTTTTGCTTGTGGTTCATCCATACCGCATACATTATTGAGGTAACCCGATACTGACCACTTTGTTCAGCTTTCGCAACTTATTTCACATCAAAGTTATTTAACATTACTTACTTAATGGCTTCAAAGCCATATCGGTTGACTGACTAGCCATGGTGATGTTCTCAACGCGTCTACTGAACTTCTTGCGGAAAGCTTTAGAAACCTTAATTTGAAAAATAGTTCAAAGAAACAATATTATCAGCCAGAAATGAGTATTGTACTTTTTGAATTCACTGAAATGAAACGGGACGTCAAAAAACTTACACTGTACTCATGTAATTGCAGTTATTGTAGATCGTGACAAATCCAAGTTGATTGATGTATAATGATAATTTTCCTATAATTTCTATTGAACAATCCTGATGAAATTACACCAAGTTAAAGTACAACTATTTATTGATAGCATTGCTCTAACGCCTATCAGACGTTTTTACACGTAACTGAAGATTCAAAATAGGGGTGAGTTGTTTTTACTCATTTACTGCATTTAGTCATTCATTGAGGATTGGAACAAAATATAGAATGATTCAGGAAAGCAGTGAAAACTACTGGTCCATTACATGATTTTCGAGCCCTATCATCTAACACCACGAAAAAAGTGGTTTTCATTATTTCCCTTCAAAATATACTGTATTACTAGCATAACACAACGCACCATAACATTAATATTCCAAAATAATAGAATTCGGAAGAATTATTTGATTGTTGTTTGATATTCATTTGAATTTCTATAGATATGTAAGAGTTATTTGTTGAAATATATAACTTACATCTACATCCATAAGGCACTGGAATATGAAGATGAATACACCCTGTAAAAATAAAATAAAATATGTGTCATACCCTATTCATCCTGTACTTGACATTTGCCTTAATGTGAATATCTATAAATAATTGAACAAATAATTATTGGATAAAAATAAATAAATAATAAATAAATGAGTAAATAAAAAATAAAAATGAGTTAATACATAAATGAATAAGAAAATGAAATACATAGATACATATATATATAATAAACGTTATCATACCTGGCTTGTATTCAAAATAACAAACACATAGGAAAAGAATATGGCGGATGCCTCATCAAACTGCGGCATTCCAAAGATCCATGTAGTTCCTAACATAGGTAACAGAATGACGAGTGCACGGATGCTAGCTCTACATGATCAGAAAGAAAATGTTGAAATATAATTTACACTTTTTTATATTTATATGAGTAATTTAAAAAACAATTTATCAAGCAATTTTAAGGAGCTTTGATTGGAAGTTATCAAACTAAAGTTATCTCTGGTAGGTTTGCTAGTATGTTTTAGATTGAAATCAACATTAAAGAAAAATACATATAAACTAATTTTAGGCTTACCTAAATCGTTGCACACCAGATTTGTCTCGATTTCGTTTAAGCAACAGAAATGTTTCTAACGTGGCATATAAAATGGCTAAATTGAGCTGAAAATATAATAATCAAATCATTAAAATCAAAGATAGTATTACAATATGATTGAGAAACGTACCACTTATTTTTCCTTTTAAACTTGTCAATCCAGTATGATATAATATAAGTCGGGAGGTCCCAGATTCTGGACTGTACTAGTATCGTCCGATCGTTCGATACTGGTACAAAGTCAGTGTTCCAGTATCGCGCGATAATCTGGGACAAAAAGAATACTTTTTCTATACGTCTTTATACTGCTACAATTTACAATTAATAAACATTATCTAAAACGATCTTGATAGAAAATTAATCATTCATAACAAGGCGCAAATAACCTATACATTGAGTTTGTTTTTAGAAAACTAATAAAATGTATAAATGCTGGAATTTATTTCATCATAACAAAAGTATAATATGTTTCAAGTTTCCGCTAACCAAATTTAACATTATGCATACAAATTGCTCTTTAATAATAATAATAATATATAATAATAAGCAGGATTTATATAGCGCATAACATCTCCAGTCACTAGGCGCTTTACATTGGTACAAAATGATAAAAAGCATCATACAATATTATATAGCAATTAATTCGGCGCATTATTCACATAAACGGTTGAGGCGTCTCATTAGGCCTCATGTCGCAAGGGGAAAAACCGGGAGTTTGCATAAAATACTAAAAATAGCATACAAATATGCAAAGTTACATGAAAACTTCTGAAGTTGCATTAAAACCGCTAAAATACACACAATCTCATACAAATCTGCAAAGTGTTTTTTGTGTGTGAAACTTGTAAATACTTAATGCGATTTTGCATGTTTTATGAGATCTCACGTTTTTTTCATTGCGACACGGGGCCTCTGATACTGAAAATTTGAAAAGGTTTAAAGTAAAAAAGTACCGTTGATAATGGATTTTGTATGATTTACATTTTCGGAATATCAAAACCCCTTATACCTACCATAAACACCAAGACAACCGGACCAACAAAGGCATACACAATACCATGAGAAATTGGTAGCCAGCATCTGAAAGAATGATTGTAAGTATGTATTCTCAGTTTCAACTATAAGGCATATAATATATGATATAGTGACCTCGAAAGGTAACTTTACTAGGGTAATCATGGTAACATCGACAGGACAATATAGTAACGAGTGGCAAGATTTAGATTAGGGCAAATCTGAACAAATAAAGACCTTTTTGTAGAATTACAATACTTATTTTTTTCACATCCTATACATTTTGGTTTAGTTTGATCCCACAAAATATCTTTGTGTCGTTTATTATAAAATCAGAGAATATAAACTGTTAATATAAACTTACATTCCATTGGTTCCATACTGGCGATATCGAATAGCAATGGTGCATATGGTTATCGGTAGAGGAACACCTGGCAACGAAAACCCCAAATAAAGGAATGCTTTTATGGTTTTCAATCACCATAGGAATCCAGCAAACGTACAGTGTAAAGGTTTCCATGCAAAGGGTATTACATAATAATTCCTGACTTCCTGTAAGCTTGTATGGGGCACAAACACCATATTTCTATGGTTTCCAATTCACTAGTGGGACAAATTCATATCTTATCTTATCTTTTGATTTACGGTTTCAACACATTATCTAGTTCTATTTCGTAATAAAAAGATATCTAGGCAAATTCGGAGAGTCACAGATATTCTGACGCATATTTATGTCAGTTCTATCAAACGGTGCTACATAATGGGCTTCACTTATCGGGCTCATAATGAAATATCTTACCCCATGCAAATCACATGCATACAGACGGCTTCAGGGACCATTTGAACACCCATCAGGATCATAATGATATCTGTTACCCCATGCAAATCCCTCATAATGATATCTCTTACCCCATGCAAATCCCATGCATACAGACGGCTTCAGGGACCATTTGAACACCCATCAGGATCATAATGATATCTCTTACCCCATGCAAATCCCATGCATACAGACGGCGTCAGGGACCATTTGAACACCCATCGGGATATTTTGTGAACATCGGGATCATAATGATATCTCTTACCCCATGTCAATCCCATGCATACAGACGGCTTCAGGGATCATTTGAACACCCATCAGGAACATAATGATATATCTTACCCCATGCAAATCCCATGCATACAGACGGCTTCAGGGACCATTTGAACACCCATCAGGATCATAATGATATCTCTTACCCCATGCAAATCCCATGCATACAGACGGCGTCAGGGATCATTTGAACACCCATCGGGATCATAATGATATATCTAACCCCATGCTAATTATATGCATACAGACGGCTTCAGGGACCATTTGAACACCCATCAGGATCATAATGATATCTCTTACCCCATGCCAAACCCATGCATACAGACGGCTTCAGGGACCATTTGAACACCCATCAGGATCATAATGATATTTCTTACCCCATGCAAATCCCATGCATACAGACGGCTTCAAGGACCATTTGAAGTTTGGTTTCACCTTTGTATACAAGAATGCTCCCTCTAACAGCATCCACATAAACACTGTCAAGTAGAAGTAGTGCAAGAGCACTGTCACTGCAATGCAGGCATTCTGGAAAAATTGAATATTAGTTATTGATTTGATTAATTTATATACAATATGATACCTTCATTGTACGCATGACATTGTTTTATTTTAGTGTGTAGTTGAAGCTGTTAAAATTACTCTCCTATAATATTTTCCGTAAAAGTAAGTTTATATCAAACTCAAAATAATGTAAGAAGTACGAGTAAGAAATTATTTGAGAGATATAATACATACATTAACATATGAATGCATAAGATAATAAAGGCATCAGAATTCAGAAGTCCTTAAAATTTAAATATTGTATACCTTTGGTTTTGTATCGATTCCAGATACAAATATGAGTTGACCAATCAGAAGGCTGATAACAAGGTTGGCATGTATGATGATACGAGCCTTTTTGTAGAGCCTGAAAAAAATGATAAATACAAGGCACAGTCTGATTTGCTGATGAAAGGAAATTAATGTACATCGCTATAACTGGAAAGACTGGATGTTAGCCTCTTCTTAAAACTGCACATGTGTATGATTCGCCTTGCCCATGTCCTTTTTAAGTCAGCGATAATATTAAGGCAGCAAAGTTTTAGGGACCTTGCTGACGACCTCGCCCCTTGGTGTAGAACCTAGGGCCAAATATAAATAGATGTTTGGTCAATTTGAGTCCCTGCCCAAATCGCACTTTCCCTCTAAAATTCCTGGACACGCCACTGTACAAAAAACAAAGGGCATTCTTACAGGTGGAAAAATTTAAAAAAAACCATATACAATGTCAATTTGAGTCCCTGCCCAAATCGCACTTTCCCCCTAAAATTCCTGGACACGTCACTGTACACGGATGATGTAGCTTCACATTATTACCAGTGATTATTTATTTTATCGACATTAACACATACGATTAATATGTCAGATGTCGGATGTTTATCGTTATCTCGAACGAGTACTTTAATGTTCGAATCCTGAAGCGTGAAAGTCCGACTTTCATAAAAGATTGCTTCTTTTATTAGAAATACTTATAATCTTTCCATCCCACAAATATGATACTTACCTAAAGGCTCCATATATTCCTAGGGTCAGAATGAGACAAACACTCGAGATGATAATACCAACTATGGTCAGGTAATGTAAGGCATCCTGGTGCTTCTGTGGAATCTCAATCTGTTAAGTTAATGAATATTCATCAACATTCGGTGTCATTACTAAAATGATTCATATATTTATATTTCATTACCATACTCATATACCGTATTTCAATAACATACTTGTATAGCTCTTATTCTTATAATTCATTACCATGTATTAAACGAATTACATAGGGTGTTGTCTTTTCCCCCGTTTTTGTCTGATCAATATTCAATACCTACTCTCGTTATGATTTGCTATAAAATATAACGAGAAACAAGGTCAAATACATGACGGTTAATGTTGCTGAACATATATACGTTTGTAGGGCCTATTCATTAAAATAATGAGGTAAAAGCATCAGCAAACGATAGGACAAGAGGTAGGAGGATATCAAATGGCAAAGAGGCGAAGCTTCAATAAAAACCTAATGAAGTCACATGTATTTCATCTTCATATTTATCTTAGACTGCGAAGAGTAACAGACCAGTGAAGGCTCATAACACACTGATTCACCCAGGCTTTTGATTTTTCAATACCTGCAAGAGATCATCGCCTACTTTTAACAAGAAATCTGTGCCATTTCAGAGTGCTAGGGTATTACTTTTCTAATACATGGCACTAACATTATTAACCTGTGCGGTTTTATGGAGACAATTTATGGAGACAATTGCATGTGTGTCTAGTTTTATTTCTGAAGAATCAAGCAGTTTCTAATCTAACAAAGAACGAGGTTTCTCATGCTTTGATGCATATTTTTATGCAGTCATTTTAGTGAGGCCTATTAATATTATAGCGCGCGTGCATAATCCAATCGATAATCTATGTGCATACTCTTGAGATGTGTTTGAAACTGCATAATTTTTCATAATTCTTTTTGGATGATTTATAATAGTCTTTTGTTACAAACGGGATATCAAATTGAAGGCAATGAAAATCCTTAAAGGTATATTGTGTTCCGATTGCTGGCCCGATTTTCAGCTTGATTTTTTCTAGTCTACATGAAGGGTCATCCTTAAAATAGTCGTATTCCAAAGTTTGAGTTGCATAACTCCAATGTTGGCAATGGTTCTTATTTTAGAAGCACAAGGTGACATGAAATTTGCCCATTGAGTAGTACACATACTGATCGGGTGGTTAACCACCTTTGGCAGTAATCATTGACCCAATGCAGTAATTCACTGCATTTTGGCGTTTTGGCCTATAACGTCTAAATCGTGGAACATATATCTCGCGCCAAACATTTTACAGAAATAATGAGAACAATATGGGGTTTCATCTGATATCAAAATATGTTGATGGGCAAAAAAACACTAAAAAACCCTAAAGTGATCGGACCATCCACGTTTTAAATCGTTACCATATCCTTTATGGTTTTAATCACATTTTGGAAAATCCTTGAACATATTACAGAATGGTATCAATCAATTGCAATATGCACATAGCATCTTACGATTACTGCACTGCATGGATATTTATTACTGTTGCATAAATAATAATAATAATAATAATAATAATAATAAAACCGCATTTATATAGCGCTTTACGAAACACCTCAAAGCGCTTGAGTGCATAAAGTACATTCATCTTAAAAATATCCCTTTCTATCTGTGAATTTTCAATCAGTCACCGAAGGAGGTTGTTTCAAAGATCTTGATAATATCACACGTGAAGTTACCCTAATAAACTTGCTAAAGTTTTTGCGTGAAGATGGTAAGGTTATGTTTCAAGTTTTAATAAGTCATACCGTTCGAAAGAAATCAGTATGCTCATAACGTGCATACCATTATAAAAAAAACCTTCCTATTGGACCACTTACCCCATAGACTACTTACCCCACCCTTCCCTATTATGACTATCTAGTCTTATGATTTAGTTTAAAATGGTGGTTCAAGCCCCGGGGGGGGGGGGGGTTCTTCAACCAGAAACATACGTGGATGTGCCTCCCAGACATTGTAATTCCGACTTTCAATATATATACCTGCATAATGTAAAATTAACACCCGATCGGTATACCAAACTTGGTGAAATGTCTACCGATCAATATACCCCTTGTTATACATGTATTTACAATAAACAGAAGGTTAGTAGAAAATTGTGTTCTCAAAGGGGTATTTTAACCAAAATTGGGTTCTCAAAAGTGTATTTTAAACATTTGAACTTCGGATATTAGAAATCCAGCGGTAATTGAATGTAAATAAATTCGTGCTTATGTCAATCAAATTCGAAGTTATGACATCCCTAACTTTCTTTTTTCCCTCGGTATTTATATGTAAAAATTAGAATAAGACTTACGTCTATTATCTGCATAAGAACAGCAAAGCTGGTCGTGTGATCACACGAGCAGACTACACGTGACATATTGTACGACATGATACAACCTTCTTCGGACCAAAATCTGTGGGTTGAAACAGATGAACGTGTTTGTAGTTTATTCTAATGTGGTTAACATGGTAACTGGAAAATGGGCATCATCATACTGGAAAGCTAACAGCCGAATCCAGCATCGTTCTACTAACGGCTCGTTCAAACTAGGCGTTTTATTATAAAATTTAAAATGTCAATATCATAACATGTAACATCCTAGATATTAAACACTAGGTACGTGGTGACATAATTAACTTATAGGCATACTCGTTATAAAGAAATATTCATTCAGTATTTCACTAAATGAACATGTCTGAATTATGTGTTTAATATCTTATATACATTACCTGTATAACTAACCATTATTACTTTAAATCATCCAATCGATTAGGAAACGTTCTGAATATGTAATGTGGATGCCATGGTACCGGGGGGGGGGGGGGGGGGGGGGGGGGGGTGAAACTCAACTTGCCGATCTGAAAACTTTAACTTCCCGGTTCTCATATCTTGATGGCGCTGTGGCGCGGTATGTCGTCTGCTTAGGTAAAGACTTAATTGAAGTTTACATGAAAATTGGTGGTTTTTTTACAAGCCTGAAATATGAGTAATTCGTGTTTAATGGTTTGTTTTATACATTTGAATTCTTTCTGTCACTTTCCTTTAAGTAGGCTATACAAGTATTTGATGCAAGTCTACATAAATTCGTTGCATATTTTCGAAAGGCTGTTGTACTTACCCATCGTGATCGTAATAGTAACACACTGGATTTATCTTTGTTGCACCTGTGATGTCGGTAGTCTTTGATGTTGGAAGTACGTGAAAAATAAACAGGAATATTCACATCATTAAATAAGTGTTTATATGATTAATAAGATGACTTCACGATGTCTATGATAATATGCTATATAGTGCATTATCCTGATCAAGTCACCTTTTCATTGGATGTTTAGAAACATTGCAGCTGCAAATTTAAAGGTATTGACGTATTCTTGGAAACAGATTGCGGCGTTTGCATTTTTGATTCTTTTTAATAATTATCACAAACAACCTCCTTTCTATTATTTTTTGTTGTTTAAAATAGTGCGTTAAATACACTTGCCTTAATATATAATACAATGTCCACATAAGGAACGTTTAATCATCAAATAAATGAAATTACATTTACTATGTGGCTCATGTAGGCTACATATTTGACAGTCAATTACAGTTAAATGGTTTGGAGGAGTACACAATGGAAGTAATTTGATTGCTCAAGGTTTCATCAAAATTCCTCATCGTTTTAACGGCTTTGGTTCAAAACTGATGGTCATATTGGAAATGAATATTGTCATGGTTCTGTTCTGAAATTGGGATGACGCTAATCGGAACAAGTACAAAGTACCGATAAGTTAAACTAAATCACATTAATTGCTTTTACATAAATTGGATGGTGAATTTATAACTATTACAATTATGTGAGAGTAGATTAGAGAAGGTGCAACCTTAGGACTATAAAAAGCAATGGCTTTTCAAATATTATTCAATGAACAAATCGTAATTTTACAACATTCCAACCGTAATTATACCTACCTCGGATATCAGGTCAAAGGTTATACCGACACTTCCATTTTGAAGAGAAACAGATTTACCGGAATTGTCGATTAGATTTATGCTGATGATTCTGCTGCCAAATGTATACGAATTGACGATACTCAGTTCACTCTTGCTATCTACGTCTGTCTTTGAAAGCTTTATATGTTCATGTGCCGTTTTCAACACTCCCACAGCTATTTCAGATCCTATTTATGAAAAAAGGTATTGATGTTGAGAATAGAATGTGGAATAGGCCTCGAGTTTTTGAAAAAAGGAAGAAACTAGCCACTCAGGTTTTTGTTGTTGACAGAAACAAGTAAGATGTGATACTATGAAAAGGTCAATGTGCCACTTCAATCTACGATATCATGGGAAAAGTGGACTGCTCTATTTTATAAGATCTTATTTTAATTTAATCAGCGTATGAGCACACCAAACCTTTGGATGCACCAGTGTCTGAAACGTAAACGTAATAGAACCAGCTCGATGCAATAATTCACAAGAGGTCCTTACGTTGTATCATGGGTACAGACTGTGTCTGAGGATTGTTAAAACTTACCATAATTAGATACGTTCGATTGCAAACTCACTGCAGTGGTTGATTCGCCGACGTTTACAGTAAACTCGCGAGATTCCTTGGTTATTGGAAATGATTTTAAAACTGAGGATGCAAGACAGAAGGGAGTTCAAATAAAACCGAAGTTTATAAATCTTTCTAAGAACACGTTCATTGTTACTCTTTTTAGATGTACCAATTTTGAGCCCAACTAGTTGAGAACCACTCCTAATCCGAGAATCTCTGTCAACTACAGTAGGATTAATATAATGCAGTCTTTTTATTTTCAATCTTGGTATATCCTTAAATAGGTGTATTGTAGTAGTGAAATAGCAGCCCTATAAGAGCGCTATATTTCGCCTGTTTGACGTACTTTGAAGGCATAGTTTAAGTTACATAAGTTACTAGTGAAACTGATGACCTTGGGGATGATACAAATATGTATTTCTGGTGCGACGTCAAACATTGATTTCGGGAATTGAGAGCAATTCTAGCCAGATAAAAAGACACGATATAGGGGAAGTATAGAGAAATACGTAATCCAAGGACGCTTTGATAAAGTTTGATGTACAACGGTAGATATTTTGTCAATTTGTCTAGTCTATTTCCAACTGTAGCCTATTTCCTACACCTAATTGAATATGCCTGATATAATTTCGTCACTGTTCAGACATATACCGGCACGTCACGAAAAACAGCGTTTTGAGAAAATCGCGTTTGAAAATGTAATTTTTGAAGACTCATTGGAGAGCATTTACAACAAATGTCACTATCATTGTCAAAGAACATAACTAACTTATGTTTGTTATGAGCATGTTACAACAACAAATTGCAATTATTAATTATTAATAATAATAATAATAATAGTGCCTATATAGCGCTGTTGCCAAAATGATCACAGCGCTTAACACAAATATAACATATACACAATACAATGTACCCCAGGCATCATACAAAAGTGAGACTTCCTGTTCTTCCTACAGTGATATGCTAGAAATGTAGTTACACGGTGGTCTATGGCGGAATATATTAATGTGCCGGTATGTCATAACACTAAATGAGGTTTTCATGCTGGTAGTATGTAAAAACCAGTAAGGGTATAAGGTATCTTTCAAACTTTCAGGGGTTGAAATGAGGACATATGAATATCGAAAGCTCACCAAAAGAGTCTGTCTCCATATATATCGATTCGTTCTTCGCTGACACAAGTAAGAAAGGCAACTGATCCCACTCACGTAAAACGCTTCCAACATTCTATTTAAGGTAAAACAATAGAAACATTACTTCAATAAACGTAGTCTTTATAGTTTTGTATGATGTATGTAGCTCAATTAGGAACGACAGTGACGTAACACCTGAGGTCAAGTGGAGGCAGACTTGCCCCTCGAACCAGGCCAAAAGATGAATAATTGTGCCAAACAAGACCCTTTGACCGAGCAAATCTACCCGTTGACCATGCCGGTCAACCAAATTCGTTATTTTTTCCATATTAGAAACGATTTCCCGAATTGCATGCATGCTTTAATCGTCAGTTTTTGTAAAAGGTGAAGTGATAATATATAGCCTACAACGGCCATGAGGGGCTCTGGACAAAAATATTGACCCATGGTGAAATCAACAGTATAAATAGTTAATGCCATCACCCAATGCCTCGAAAACTGCCATTCCATTTATGATTTAGCGTGGCTTTAGCGTTCATTTGGTTCTGCGTGATTCACGCACACTGCAGTATTAATCGTGTCCATATAGCCAAACTATGGTCACCTTCAAGCTGCACCCACACGGCACTGAACAAGAGCGTAATACGCGTTGAAGGTATACTGGTATTTACCTAAGTGGCGTTCACTAATCGACGCAACTCGAATCAATTTATTTTGCTATTTAGATCTAAGTAACCTTTGTGGTATTAAAGGACGCACTACAACTTGACTTTATGTTGTCATTCGACGCCCATTAAACCAATCAAATGAACACGAATGTATTGAAGGAATGCCACTTACAATGATATCCAACGATTCGAATTTCTTCAGGAATTCCTTCAAATGATAGTGCGCAACGTTGTACTCTGTAGATATAACAATCGTACAAGTTAATCTTCCAACTTAGTAACAAAAATAATTACACTACGTTAATACTAAACAAGAAGAGTGTTAAACAAGTAGAGTGTTAAAGACACAAACAGCGTTCACCAGAAGTGGATTTCAATGACGATGGAAATGTAATGTAGAGTGGTTAAGGTTGTGTTACACCCTGACTCCGATGAAATGAGAGTGTTAAGGTTTAGTTTCAACTTCTTAGATGGTCGATACGGATGCTTTAAATTGGATCTCTCAGTGCCCCTTTAACACTCAATAGTACCAAGGAGTTCAAGGTCTGAATGAAATACTTTAAGATCACGACATTTTCTACTTTTGAAATTATTATTTATATTATTTAATGCCGACGCAGCTTCTCGGTTATGTTTTACTCATAGCATAGCAGACGAGATCGTTTGGTTCCACCAGCGTGGTCTAATTCTGCTGAGCTGAATTCCTGTCTAGCGGCACCATTATCGGGTGCAGAAAAAGCTTCACACCTAGGAACTAATGAACTTTTAGCAAAAGAGAACCCTTCACTTGCAAGATTTCAACTATGCCAAAGTGCAAGGTTTACCACAGTCTAATCACGTATAACTGTTTAGTAACTCGAATATTGAGCAAATTACACTTTCGAATTTCGAAGCCTCAAATTTAGGACTGTAAATTTCGTCATGTGTCACATTTAATTTGTACACATGTTTCCACTTTTTGATTTGTGTTAACAATGTTAACTAAGGCATAGGCTAAATATTACAAACAGGAAATTTTGAATTACTAAGAACACATAATTATATCTTACCACAAGTTGTATGAGCAGGAATAGGACTCCACATTCCTTTGTTATTCACATCTGATGTGCATGTAATGATCGCATCTCCAATAAGATCATAGCCTTCATCACAGGAGATCGTTATTAAGGTTCCACCAGCGTGGTCTAATTCTGCTGAGCTGACTTCCGGTATAGCGGTGCCGTTATCGGGTGCAGAAAAGGTCTCACACCTAGGAACTAATGGAAAAATCGATAAAATATTATTTTCACTTTTAGCAAAAGGAAATCCTTCATTTGGAAGATTACAACTATGCCAAAGTGCAAGGTTTCCACAGTCTGATAAGGTATGAATGTTTAGCAAGTTGATTATTGAACAAATTACAGCTTCAAATAAAGTAAAGCTTTAATATTAGGACTGTACATTTCGTCATGTGTCACATTTGATTTATTTTTGTAATTTCCTCTTAACTAAGATCACATCCCTTCATGGTAGAGTGATAATACGGTTCGAACATTACAGACCCAATACATTTGGGACTAAGTCATAAAATGTTATACAGTTATCGAGGATTCTTCCTAACCACAAGTTGTTTCTTCAGGATTTAGACTCCAAATTCCTTCATTATTCTTATCTGATGCGCATGTAATGTTTGCATTTCCAATAAGATTATAACCGCAGTAGATAGTTATTAATGTTGCACCAGCGTGGACTGTTTTTGTTGCACTGACTGCCAGTATAACTACACTATTTCCAATTAAAATTCTCTCAGCACTAAACTATGTATCAAAAACAGCGAGCTTTTAAAGAAAACAACATCCTGTGAGAAATACTGAAGCGGTGTCAATCAGCTCGAGCCTTTTACATATACAATCGGCTACCATAAGCATTTACTGCAGGTATCGTGTGACGTGTTAAATCAAGTTGCTATAGTCAAGCAACTTCGAGAAAAACAGGTAGTTTATGACTTTATGTACATACCATTGCAAATGACACCAGCATTTGTATTGTGATTACAGTGCTCGTGGTATTGTCCCCATACCCAGTGTCCACAATCAGTAAGATTGTTTTCAGATCCTTTGCATGACACACCATAGAGCCATATGGGTCCGGATCCTTGTCCAAATTCCACCTTGGTGATAGCTACGGCATTACCATGATTGAGTCCAAGCTGACGACATACCACGGAAGCCTCACTTGAATCCCAAGACTGATTGCAAACGATGCCCCATTTACCTTCACGCAATACTTCCACCCGACCTTCGTTTGTAGTACGCCCATTGACTAAACGTATCTCGGCAGGTCCTGTTACAAATTGTGTATATACGAAATAATTACATATTATTAATTTACAGTTTTTGTGAATTTTCATCTGTGATTTAACATAGACATTTTATTTAATCATAGATTGTCCGATTCCTTGAAGTGGTATTTACATGATTTTTGCAGTTTGACAAGTAAGCTCTGATTTTGATGGCACAAATACTATAACCAGCTGAAGTAATAAGGAATTATTTCTATAATCTAATGACAAAAAGCAAATGTATTTATCTGATAACTTACAGTCGAATTATTTTAATAAGATCACTATGAACGTTAAAATATTCTATAGTGATTTAAGCCTTCATGATCGAGGAGGCCAAAACCAATATATAATAACATATGCGCTCATGTTCATAGTGTGCACAGCGCTCATGGTCCGAAAATAAATGAACGCACAGCTCGTTGCTTTCGAGTTTGACCATCAAAGTAAAAACATAAAAAGTCATCAGTAACAAAAAGATTAGAAATATAGGTTAACTAAAACCAGACTGAAAGAAGATTGCTTATGCATGTATAGCATGCTTTGCATTACTGTTGTCACTAAAGGGCTTTTCCACAAAATAAAGAGTATCCAACATATGCAACATATGCTAACCAATTCAACATATGCTAACGTAGTTTAGCAACTATAGGTTGTCTGACTTCTTTCTAAAACATGGTGCAGATAGGCTTTTTCTAAGACACAGTGCAGATAGGCATAACTTAAGGTGAATCCCAACTAAACCATTTTACACAGTGTTATAAAATAATAAAGGGTCTTTAAGAAAAACAAGAGAGGGCTGAAGTAAAGTCACATCAATTGTACCACTTGCAACAGGATTTTCTTTAAAGACCCTCAAGTAACAACATTATAAGTCTTTCATTGCAATGTAATGTCAATGGGAACCAGTAAACATTGGTGACAGAAACCACCGGCCATGGTGATGTAAGTGAAACATGCTGGTACTGCTCAAGAAATCTGATTTGCCTCAGACTATAAGGAGGGTATAGGGACGAGAATTAGCCTAATTAATTGTTTGTTAAACAATGCGTTTATAAAAATGAATTCCTTTATCATGTTCATATGTGTATATTTTGAGCAACGAGCATTTGGCCTTCATTTAGTTATGCAGATAATATAGTATATAAATATTGAATGCCCGAGAGTGTGATAGTACAAACTATATCACAAAGTCCAATTTAGATTTTTCCATTGCAGAGACAAAGCCGAGTGTAATGGAATAATCCAAATTGGACTGAGTGATATCGTTTTACTATTGCACAAACAAACGGCATGATACCACATTACTCTTTTCCAGCCATAATGATAGTAAAAACTATCACATGGTTGAAATCAAGCCTATCATGATATAATAGAATCTATTACTTACCACTGCAAATGACACCAACATCTTGAGAATGGTTGCAGTATTGATCTCCCCAGCCCCATCCTCCGTGTGAACAGTTAACAAGATTGCCTTCATTCCCTTCGCAGGTTACACCGCCTAGCCATATTGGTCCAGATCCTTGTCCAAACTCGAGATTTATAGTTATGTGGGCATTACCAAACTCAAGCTCAAGGTGACGGCATACCACTGTAGCGTCGCTTGTATCCCAGTTTTTATTACAAATTGTACCCCATGTGACATTGTGATATACTTCCACTCGTCCTTCGTTTGTATTATTCCCATTAACTAAACGCAATTGCACAGGCCCTGGTAAGAAATATTTAAAATCAAATAATTGCTATACATTAATTAGTTAACATAATATCATCAACACCACACTGATTTTAGTGAATCTTTAAAGTTGTGCTTTTTGGCCGTTGATGCCTCGTAACAGCTTATACTTTGAACGATTTACATACCGTCTGTGCAAATAACACCTGCATCATTTCTATGTGCGCTACAGTCTGTCTTTGTCGTCAATCCCCATCTCCATCCCCCTCCCCAACGTTTACAGTCAGTAAAGTTGAGTTCATATCCTGAGCATCGAACATCTGTTAGCCAAACTTGTCCAGATCCGTTTCCAAAAGTAGACTCATGGTTCTGGTTCTGCCATTTCGGATTGATAATAGCTTGAGCATTATCAAACGGTAGTCCGAGCTGACGGCATACTACAATAGCATCATTTGCATCCCATTCATAATCATGATTATTGCGATCACAAACAGTACCCCATTGATCATTGTGGTATACTTCAACTTGTCCTTCGTATACATTTCTCCCATTGACTAAACGTATCTCGGCAGGTCCTGTTACAAGTAAGACAATTCATAAATTATATTAATATACAACTGCAGCCTCTTATATCTCATGAATTGCAACCGAGAGAACGAATGCAGTTGAATTGTTAAACTTTAATGCCACGTTATACAAATATTAATCATGTCGATATTTACATTATGAAATGATGAAAGGAACCTGTGCCACTGATTACTGGTGATCTGTAGCAAAATGAATTCCATTTTATCGGAATTGTTGTGTAGCATTATTTAACATTGTTTAACGTTTTATTACTAGTAATCGAAACGAGCGCCCTCCAAATATAGTATAGAGGTGCATAATATGTTTCAGCCCCTTCAGGATGATGTAGAGACTGCAACTAAAAAATATCGAATGTGTCTTTTATCTCGAAGCTAATTGAGAAAGTTGTTTCTCAGCTACTAATATCGCATATCAATGATTGTAACTTAGGTGAGATCTACCAGTCGGCTTATAAAGCCAATACAAGCTCCGAAACAGCTCTGTTGAAGGTTAAAAATGACGTGTTAAATGCCGTGGACAGACGGGAAGATGTTCTTCTTGCTCTTCTTGACCTCTCCGCGGCAATTGACACCATCGACCACAAGTTTGTAATTAATCGTTTACAGCATAGAATTTGTCTGTCTGGTAATGTGTTACAATGGGTGTGTACATATCTTAAGTGTAGAATTAGCCGTGTGTTTATTGATGACTGTTATTCTGAATCATATTCTCTTATGTCCGGTGTTCCACAAGGTTCTGTTATTGGGCCAATGATGTTTGTTATATACACTCTGCCTATTGGTGACATAATTCGTAAACATAATGTATGTTTTCATGTTTATGCCGATGATAAGCAATTGTATGTTTCCTTTAATCCAAACACTATTGGTGCTGCTGAGATGGCGCTCCAAAAACCGGAAGGCTGCATATCCGAGTTGCAAAACTGGATGAATCTTAACAAACTCAAATTAAACAGTGATAAGACCGAATTTTGTATTGCCGGCTCCATTCATAGCCTAGCCTTAAAATGCTTCCCAATCTTGAACTGAAAGTGGGTGATCATGTTATCAGGCCTTCACCTAATGTGCGCAACCTTGGAGTGGTTTTTGATAACAAAATGTCTATGACAAAGCAAGTGAACTCGATCATCTCCTCTGCTAACCTCCAACTTTGTAACATCAGTAGAATTCAGCGCTATCTTGACAAGGACACTAAACATCATATTGTCCGTGCTTTGATTTGATCTCACTTGGACTAATAGCCTACTATATGGCCTCAAATCTCAAGATCTCCGCCGCCTTCAATCCATCCAAAAGACACTAAACATCATGTTGTCCGTGCTTTGATTTGATCTCACTTGGACTAATAGCCTACTATATGGCCTCAAATCTCAAGATCTCTGCCGCCTTCAATCCATCCAAAACAAAGCAGCCAAACTCATATTCTCTGTTCCTAGACTGACTAATCCTGTACCATTAATGAACAATCTTCATTGGCTCCAAATTCAAAACCGGATAAAATTGAAACTCTGCCTGCTCATCTACGTGTATAAGTGCCTCAATGAATCTGCCCCGACCTCAGCAAAGATCTCATCAATGAAATTAGTTTAAAACCTGCTCTCTCCAGCGGTCCTGTTACCAGATCTGCCCAGGACAGAACTCTCCTTGTCATCCTTGCTTGCAAGAAATCCATTGGTGACAAAGCATTTGCAGTTGCTGGAACTTCCACTTGGAAGTTGCTTAAGACTCACTTATTTTGAAATATTTCTCTGTGTCTCTCATTAATATATGCTGTCTGAATGTTGGATGATTATATTCGTCGAGAATCGACTAATATACTGTATTCGTCCTGTCACTTTTGAGAATTCTTCCGTCATGAGACCGATAGCTCCGTAACCCTTTGACCGATTAAAAAAAACCTACAGGCAAAAGTTACCTTTAGTGAACCACTACTCAGATCAGAAAGCACAAGAGGTCAAATGTCACACAGGGGTCACTAGAGGTCAAAACGACCTATTATTTCACTCAAAATGCTATTTTTTCTAGAGGAAATGACCGATTATTGTCAGAATTGGTCAAAAGATTCCTTGGACCCATGGTCATATAGGTTGTTCAGCGATTAAAAGTGACATGTCATATGGGGTCACTAGGGGTCATTGAACTTTACAGGGGTAAAAGTTAGAGCATGCTCCGATTTTGACCGGTCATGGTAACCATTGACCCGTTTTTGACCATATTTGGTCACTAGTACCCTTATGTG
This sequence comes from Ophiura sarsii, assembly GCA_035610835.1. Taxonomy (NCBI): domain Eukaryota; kingdom Metazoa; phylum Echinodermata; class Ophiuroidea; order Amphilepidida; family Ophiuridae; genus Ophiura; species Ophiura sarsii. Next base: position 72,114,738 of record CM069445.1, on the reverse strand, counting down.
CACCACTACTCAGGTTTTAAAGCACAAGAGGTCAAAGGTCACACAAGGGTCAAACGCGATTTTCACTTTAAAATATTTGGCGTCAGTAGGGGTCAAAATGTAAATTGTCACTCCAATCACTCAAAATGCTACTTGTCCGAGAGGAAATGAGTAATGATTGTCAAAATTAGTCAAAAGATTCCTCTAAAACATGTATATAAAGGGTGCTTCTGCACTAAAAGTAACATGTCACACGGGGTCACTAGAGGTCATTGAACTATACAGGTGAAAATCTGAAGACATGCTCTGATTTTGAAAAAAGTCAATCATAAGTTTTGGGGAAATTGGCCAAATCAAGTGATAATGTTTGGTTAGAATGTCGGGCGGGTATCTCTGGAAACATATTATGGTGAAATAATTATTAAAATGTTACCTATACAATAACTAGGCAGTAAATACCCATCATAAATACACATCATAACCATAAAACGCCTAGACCATTTTGTAATTTCTTATTTCCCTAAATCTAGTAGTAGAAGCATAGGTTGTCTAGTCGATATCCGTAAATGTAATATACCGCCCTCAAAATGTTGCATTTCTAAAAGTATAAAGCAATGCAAAACATCTAATAGCGCATACCGGAAATAGAGTTAGATTTCCATTCAAACATCTATGGACTCAGTACTACAAGAGACATAAGTAGTGATAGAATCAACATATCATATAAATGATTAACAAAATTAGCCTTTGTTACTTGAGAAAAACGGGGTTGCACAAATAATGTTTTCCTCTCATAAAACGCACCAAAAAGTGTCAAACTATGGCACGCCCCAGCGGACAAAACCATGTTAAGATTTCACACTCACGCCGAGTTTCACCAACTACCTATCGAGTTTTATTCGCCCGTCACAGTGTCCTAATCATGTTTTCCGGATGATTGTCAGAATTAGTCGAAAGATTCCTCGGATCCATGTTTATATAGGTTGCTCCTGCACTTACATATCACATATCACATGGGGTCATTGAACTAAACAGGTGTAAAAATAAAGACATGCTCAGATTTTGACTGGACTGGTTTCATCTTGTGCGCATTGGCATGACATGACAATAAAAAAAGGAAATCGTGAATTGTGGTCAAGGATCAAGACAAAGTGTACAAGGGGTCAACAGGTAACACACTAGACTTATATTCGTGATCTACGATCACAACCTATATTTCTTTCTTTATATTAGTCGAGAAACTACTAATATAGTGTATTCGTCCTGTTTCTTTCTTTCTTCCGTCATGGGGGACCTATAGCTCCGTAACCATTGAGCCGATGTTGACCATATTTAGTCATAAGTACTCTTTTGTACACCACTACTCAGGTTTTAAAGCACAAGGTTTCACATGTCACAAGGGGTCATTGAACTTTACAGGGGGAAATGTAAGACATGCTCCGGTTTTGACCAGATTTGTTTTATTTTGTGGGCATTGATGAGACAAGAACAAAAGTCAATCATAAGATTAGGGTCAAAGGTCAAAAAAGGTCACTAGGGGTCAAAATGTACATTTTCACTCCTCGCACTCAAAATACTACTTGTCCGAGAGGAAATGATTGATGATACTCAGAATTGGTCAAAAGATTCCTCCCATCCATGTTCTCCACTAAACGTGACATGTCACCCGGGGTCACTAGAGTTCATTGAACTATACAGGTGTAAAACAGAAGATATGCTATGATTTTGCGCATTGATAAGCCAAGTTAAAAAGTCAATCATAAGTTTGGGGTCAAAGGTCTAGAAAAGGTCATTAGGGTCAAAATTTATTTTATCCACTACTTCAGGGCTAAAATTTATGAAAACATTTATCAAATATAATACATAAGGTAATTGCCCCTTGACCACATAAAGCCATATACCGAGGTCAAAGGCCAAATCCCTCGACTAATATCCGTGATCTATGATCACAATTATCTCTAGTTTTTGTTTGTTTGTGGTTGTTCTGTTTTTCTGTGCGGTTAGATCTTTCATTGAATAAGCGCGTTATAAACTCTAGTATGTATGTACCCGGTTCATTAAAGCCACTGAAAAAGAAGTCATTCCTGTGACGAAAAAAGAGAAAATAACCCGCTTTTCAAATAGGTATTTACGGCGAGAACAAAAATTGAAGAAGTTTATGCAAAATACCAACTGGACACTATACGACGAGGAAAATGGACCAACGAAATATCAGGACGAATGGCAACAAGAAAGACGAAATCAATGGATCCACGCAAAAAGAGAGATTAAACAACTGGTAAACTCACTTCAAAAATAAACTTGGGATCCCACCGTATATAAGAAATGAAGATGAAGACATTGCCCATCCCAAGGACGGGCGTCCCGCTAGTTAATTAAATGTTGATCGTTTTGTGTTACGTAATTTGACCTTCAAGGTTAGACACATAATATTGCACAATGTTCTATCAATTAAACTTACCCTCACAAATGACACCAGCATCTTTAGAATGGTCACAGTACTTATCTCCCCAACCCCATCCTCCGTGTGGACAATGAGTAAGGATATTTTCATTTGCTCTACAGGCAACACCACCAAGCCATATTGGTCCAGATCCTTGTCCAAACTCGAGATCCACAGCTGCGTGAGCATTTCCGAAATAGAGTCCAAGCTGACGGCATACTACAGCAGCATAATTAGCACCCCAACCGACACCATGGTTACCACAAATAGTGCCCCATACGCCGTCATGATATACTTCAACTCGACCATCGTTTGAATTGCTTCCATTGACTAAACGTATCTCGGCCAACCCTAATTAGAAATATATATAAAAAAGAAGGATCAAATTAAATCTACCACCTCAATTGTGTCTCATCAAGTGTGTTGAAATCATTCATCTAAAGAACTTAGGCATGTATTTACGGCGGCGGAGTACAGTAGTTTGACAGGCATATTAACTCATGATGTTCACCTTTCAGTGAAGGTAGACTACGAGGGCCTCAAAACCACTAAAAATGGCGTTGTTTGGGCTTTGTTGATCATATTCCAAACCGGATCCTGACAATTTTAGCTTGCCTTAAAAGTGGCATCAATTATTTTTCTGTCGCTGTCCGGCTTTCTCTGGCCATGACACGTCACTTGAGTAAGTATTCGAATGACAGAAAAAATCAAACGGATATTGTGGAATATTTTCGATGATATTCAATTCAATTCAACTCAATTTATTATAAAATAACATCGTGGCCAAAGGCCAAATTGCGCATTTTTTACAATATAAAAACATAATATTATCATCAAAAATACATATAAATACATGATAAATAAGCGATAACATATAAAATACATAAATATGATTGCAAATCCCCACACAAAAAATATTTAAGAATCCAAACACACACATTTACAAGTAAATGAAACAAAACATCCTCACACCACAAATGTACACTCACACCTCCGCACCCCAACCCCTTTATCACACAATTCAACAACACATGTATTCACTAAGCATGCACTCATACACAAACCCACCTACCAAACAACATTGCACATGAAAAGAACTATTAGCTCCCCCTGCCACCCCTCACCCCCTCCCCATATGATATTGACCTAATATTGCACATTATCAAATAATCACAACATGTAAATGTAAACAGTACATAAAATCTCAATACATAACTGGTCAGTCACCTAAAATGAATTGATCAAAAGATTGATTGACAAAATAAGGCACACATAAACCCCCTTTACCACACAATATGGCAACACATGTATACACTAAGAATGCACTCATACACAAGCCCCCCTTCCAAACAACATTGCACATGAAAATTACAATTAGCCACCCCCCCCCCCCCCCCCAATATGATATTGACCTAATATTGCACATTATCAAATAAACACAACATGTAAAAGTAAACCCTACAAAAAATCTCAATACATGTATAATACTTGGCAGTCACCTAAAATGAAATGAAAGTGATGAAAGTTTTGAAAGCGGGATGTCCTGAACGGTAATTGTGAAACTGAATCTGCATTGCGTAATCTTCTGCCATGAACTTCAAATCTGGTGTGGGGAAGGAGATGTTTTGTTCTAATATTGTCAGCCAGGCCTGATGCAAATTTAAGACACTGATTTGTTCTTCTACAAGCAAGGGACTCAAGTTGACAAGCAGACAAAGCATCATCATAAGATGAGTTATCACGGCCAAGGATAGTTTTACATGCCCTTTTCTGAATTCTTTCAATTTCACACCTTTGTTTTGCTGTAATACTTGAGTGCCAAATAGGGGCAGCATATTCAAGTACCGGTCTGAGATAACTTTTGAAGACTACATTTAATTCGCTCTTATCAAAACCAAACTTTTTCAGTGAACGAAGCATAAACAAGCGCTGGTTAGCTTTCACAATCATGTTGCTAACCCGTGTGTCCCATTTTAAATCATTCTGAAGCCAAAGGTCAATCACTTTTGCATTATCAACAAAAGGGAGGGCTTCACTGCCAATTTTCAGCTCAGAAGTAGGCTTAGATTTGCCCAAATTAATTTGCAGAGCCCGACACTTGGTGGGGTTAAGTTTCAAACAGTTTGTTTGAGACCAATCCTTGAAATTATTCAAGTCATCTTGAAGGTTACCAATGACTTTCACATTGTGATTTTCTGCAAAAGTTAAGTCGTCAACATATTTCCAATACTCTGTACATGCATCAGAAGCTGCATCATTAATTAAAATTTGAAAACCAATGGGCCCAAGTTTAGTGCCTTGGGGAACGCCCCCATTGATATAAACATAATCTGAAAGTGTGTCATTGTATTTTACACATTGTTGTCTATTGTTCAAAAAATCACAAATCCAAGGAACTATGGTTCTACGCACGCCAATACCGATGATCTTTTCAATAAGCAAGGTGTGATTAATAAGATCGAAAGCTTTTGAAAAGTCAGTTAGGACCACTGTTCCCACATTGTGAATTTTATCAGCACCCTGATGTAAATAATAATGAACAAGATTAAGTAAATAGTGGTTTGTGGACACCCCAGACACATTGCCAAATTGTCTCACATCTATCAAGCTCTCAATATCTTCCAATTATTTGACCCATTTAACGCCGTCAAAGCCAGTTACAATTTTCACCAATGACCAGCATTTCGCTCTCTATTCGGCTCTCCACAGAATACTGTATATACCTTATGGCAGGTAAAATAGGCAGACTTTGGACTGAACCAAAATTAGGGTCAAGAAATTCATATGGTGATTTTTATTGTATTGCACTTGCACGTCTTCTTGAAGATGATTTAAGCAGGACCATCAAGGACATCCCCTTGAGCGGAAGTGTTCATTGCTCGGATTTAATCATTAGGGGCACAGAGAGATTTCTCACAAAATCAAATTCAATGTTTTCACCTTGTTTAGATAGATGATATACATAGAAACCCTCTTGTAAGATTTCTTCAAAACAAATCAGTTAAGAAAGACATTTTCTCAGCATTTCCGAAGGTATATTAGTGCTTTTCACTTTTCTTTTATATTTTGGTTAAAAATCACCACCAATTGAATCAGGGAGGTCATGACTATGCATCACGCAACACGCCATGGTGGTCTTCATGGGTATTTTGAATAAACATGAAGCAAATAAGTACGAAGCCATCTGTGGCCTTTTAGATGAATTTAGGGAGTTTCGATGGAATCTCATCGAAACTCAAAACGCTATCAAATCCATGGATTTAACATGAAATACTGCAGATTTTAGGTGGTAGTTAGTACGTATATAAGCATATGTGAAAAAAACTTCTGAAAAAAATTATCTCTTAGTGCCCCTTTATAGAATTGTAACAGCTCAAAACCAAATAGGGATAGTTGAATCCGTTGAGTCGAGGCTAGTAATTTACGGGTTGGGACATTTGGTATCCCTGGCATAGATATCTTATGCGCCGTAAGGCGCTAGATGGGAAACTCCCTGCGTATTTGGTGCGTAAAGTGAAGCCGAACGTTTTTGTTTACATTTTACGCAGCCGTGCGTACTTCTGAAAAATATTACGCACATACGCAGCCTTTTCCGCGTTATTTGTCAGGGGCTGCGTATCATCACGCCGCAAAGAGTTTTAATCAGAAACGAAACTGTCTCCTTTTTCTAATTTAGATTTAAACTATTTTGAAGTTATAGGCCTAGGCCTATCTTTCTCAGAAATAAGTTCACCCTTCTGCGTTTTTCGGACTGCCTTTGCAACCGTGGCCTGGCCTCATGATGTTGAAAGTAATATTGATTTTGAAATAAAAATAAGTGAGTTTTCAGATTGAAGTAGAAACATTTTTATACTGTTTGGAAGTATTTTTGTTTTGTCAAAAAAAATTTAAAACTAAACACTTTTTGAATTAAATCTTGATTTTATGATAGGAGTTTTTTGATCTATAAGGTGTTTTTGTCATCATTTTTTCACAACTGAATGGTCATTTCTGTCTTCACTATCACGCTAGTAAAATAGCCTAATGACATGCAGGTAAACTAGATCAAAGAGTGACTAAATAGAAAAAGAACTATAATAGGCCGCGCCTACTATAATAATAATAATAAAAGCGACAAAAAGGCACCTCCACTCAATTATTAGAGTGCAAACATTTAGAACAATACAAATAGAAAGAACAAACGGCAAATAACAAAAACAAAAGCAAATTTCCCAACACATAAAGAAATGGACCCAAACAAGTTACACCGATTTGTTTGACACATAATGTGTGTTTTTGAATTTGAACAAAAAATATATTATTGCCATCCATATTTTTATCCAATTCGTGACATACCATAACATACGGTATTCGAATTTTAGATGTATTTTGAACAAGAAATTGACATTATCCTAAAATCATTATCATCACACTGTTGTTACTGAATTCATCATATCTCGGTAATTATAGGTGGTGAAATTCAATGGGATAATGTGTATTTGATAGCGGACTAATAATATGGCTTACCAAAAGTCATGAGAGTCTGTAAAAAAAGATTGTCGGTAAATCATGCATTTCGTCGGTACGACTATGGTCGTGCTCCCCCCCCCCCCCCCCCCCCCCCACCCCAGTTTCCAAAAGCTGGGTACGCCACTGATGGGATGTATTTCTAATTAGTCTTCCAACTCATAGTCTCATGGGACACCTTTTTTGACACATCCTGCAGAGAGTTTTCCCTTTTCAATATCATGTTCACCTTTTCCAAAATATTCACATTCCCAAAAATGATGATATTTTCAGAAAAAGTGGCAATTTCCAAAATCTTATGCAAGAAAGATACACAATGTCTCTAGTGCTTTTTATAATTCATTTCGATTGTCTTTACAATTAAAAGAAAGTTATTTTCTCTCTAAATAGGTGGTTCTTATTTAAAATAAAAAATGATTCTTTTTATGCATGGCTAGTCAATTATGTCCACCTTTCACCTTCACGTCATAGGGGGGGGGGCGGGTGGGGTACCGCGCCATTTTGTCCCGAAGCAATGGTCATGACGTCATATTTTGGTCGATTTTCTGAACTTTTGTATTGGATTTACGTGCAAAATATATGCCCTTGGCAGCATACTTTCCCGGGTGTGTGGGTGCACTTTAAATTTCAGATGCTCTAAAATGGACGGATATCTAACCAATTTGATAAAAAAAACACGATCCACACACCTCAGAATTGCAAAAAACAGCATAAAATAAGTCCACTTTTTTGTGCCTTTGAACAGAGTGGCGGCCGGGATTGTAGAATTTAACACAGTGCATTAACCAATGACCCATGATATAAATAAATTATTTGCGATGATTTTTTTCCTTCAATTAGCACGGTCAGTGTAGTGGATAGGACGTCGACATGAGGAGCGAAAGGTTGTGGGTTCGAGCCTCATTAGGAGCACTTTTGTTTTATATGCTGGATTTGCTTAGCCTGTCGGCATCATCTGTATGCTTGCCACACTGCCACACTGGCGTGGCGTTTACCGTATCAGTTACGCCATTTTTTTCTCTCGAAAATGTCAAAAAAAATTACCGTTCTTTTAAAAATAAGGATTATAATCAAATTACAAACACATTTTGTGCGAGAGCAACACACACATTTGGCAAAAATGGCACAATATAAATCCGTTCGTTATAAATAAATGGATATGGTTAAATAATAAAACTATCACCATTACAGTCGTGGATCTCTGTGGCGTGCGTAGGTTGGCCATGTCGTTGGCAATCGGAAATCACGGGTTCGAATATTCCTTTTATTTTTCTATTTTTTAAACTTGAATGTGGATTAATGTAACATCATTGTTATGTCAAATTATATCAATTATAAATGCCGCCCATGCGTTTATAGTTTTCTTTTTATTTATTTATCTATCATAAATGTATCCTTGATTTATATATTTAACTTTGTATTAAAATGCGTAAACAATTATATTATTGCTCGATAAATAGAGTGATTTAACTTGAGTTCAGTTTGATAATATGATAGCAAAACCTGTTGTAAAACCATTTTACCGGTGTGTCCAACAATTTCTCCTTTGCACACTTTGATAATACATTCAGAGATGTCACTTTTAGCTTGTTATAGCTAGGCTCAATTATAAGCACGTTTGCGACCGGGTTTGCGACCTCTATGATTTTAGGCTGGTAACACAATCCCACAGTGCATTTCGTTAAAACAGTGTAAAATTATTTTTCCACGATACGTATCACGTGATAACCACGATCGATTTCGCAAAATATCGCAAAATGGCGCGGTACCCCCCCCCCCCCCCTATTCACGTCAATAACTTCCCTGTATCGTTGAAAAGCGCCACTTTTCGGAAGACATCATTTGAGGAACTGTGACTTTGAGAGAAGTAACCAATGTAAGGGTAAAGTTTGTATGGGTAGCCAAGCATGCACCCCTTTTCGTATCATGTTTTTCAATCTCTGAAACCGCGTGTAAACAAACAAACAAACAAAAGGGGTTAACATGGATCTTGCAGGTGAAAAAAATGAAGAACACACATTATGGTTCCAATTAACCTTAATTGTGTTGAGTCGGGGGGGGGGGGGGGGGTAACCCCTTTCCCACAAAACAAGAACATTTTGTCTGAAAACGACACTTTCTAATTTAGCAATCCGATTTGCGCAAAAACGAGGACAATTGTTTGATACTACATGACACACTACTCATCGTGTTAACTTACTTGTACGCTGTAAAACTGATTGCTTTAAATTAAATTTAACAAAAGCTTTGTGTTGTATACATTTATAATAGACTAGGCTACCACTGCTATTATCAGGCTTACCTTTTTTCTTTTACGCGAACAAACCATGCCTAATTTGGGGAAATTGCGGAAATAATAACACGTTGGCTGTGAGAGAAGCTCTGTCAGAGCGAGCGCTATAACGTGACACGGTCGCGTATCTCGACGCGGGGAGGTACGCCGCACAATTTAAACGCGTACGCACTTCTCTTATGAATATTCAGTTGGGTACCGAAAAGTACCCAGCTGAGCTGAATTAACAGGGGAAAGATAGGTCGCGTCAAGGCGCGAAGGGCTGGTGCGTGGCTTCATTCTTTTTGGGGAGTTTCCGATCTACGCTCCGCTTAGATATCTATGGTTAGGCTCATAGATATCTTATGCGCCGCTTAGATATCTATGGTTAGGCTATTGAGTCTCATCATCATCGCCGTCAGGCGGTAATGGACGACGACTCAATAGTGGCGTGTAGATCGCTGGTGGGTAGTAGCGTCCTCCGTCTCTGCTGAGGGAGATGCTTGAGCCTGATGTTTGTGGCTTCGCGAACTCCCCGGCCAAACCAAGAGGAGTCAGAGTCTAGGATTCTGATGTTGTCCGTGGGGATGTTATGCCCGGTCCTCGTGGTACACAGAAAGAAAAAAGTGAGTCATCATCGAAAAACGAGTCATTTTGTCCGTGTAGTGACACACTATGGCTCAAAATGAGTCATTTTGTCCGTGTAGTGACTCATTTTACGATAATGACTCACTTATTTTTTTCTGTGTATGTTCAGCGACGGGCGACGGTTCCCGTTGGTGTTCGGCGGCTCTGATGCCAAGAGGGCGTTTGGTCTCGCAAATGTAGGAGGCAGGGCATTGCTGACAAGCAATATGGTACACTGTGCCGCACTTCTCATTTTTGGCTATGTTGTCTTTGGGCGAGACTAGGTGCTGTCTGAGGGTGTTTCTGTGTTCAATAAAGTGGAACCGGGTACCGCGTTTGGTTAGAATTCTGCGCAGGCCTTCCGATTACACCTCTGACGTAGGGTAGGGTTACCGAATCTTTTTCTGCGGACGGAGCATCTGTTTGTTTGCGTTTAGGGCGGTTTCGTGAATTTGCGATAGCGAAGTGAGACCGCTTGTATCCACACACACCTAGAACACTACGGATGCGTTCTAATTCTTCAACCTTGTTCTCCTGTTCTGTGATGAGAGTTTTGGCTCGGTGGGTTAATGTCCTGATCTCCCCGAGTTTGTGTTAAAGAGGATGGTGAGAGTCCATAAGTAGGTATTGGTATGTGTGTGTGGGTTTACGGTAGATGGTAATTTTGGTTGTGAGCCATCTTCACGTCTATGAATGTTAGTGTCCAACATAGCGAGTTTACCGTTCTCTTCGCGTTCCATGGTAAACTTGATCAAAGGCGATATGTTGTTGATGTGTGTGGTGAACTCGTCGATGTATTCCTCGCGAATGACCACAAACGTATCGTCAACTTACTCAGTTATTGGAAAACCAAAAAGACAGGGGAACCATCTATTTTCCGATACGTGTCATGCGTGACAAAAAGCTACAAAATCGAAATCTCGGAGTACAAAGGTCGCTGATATATCGATCGTATTGATACGAGTATCTGTCAGGATAGTATAATATATTATATGTATTCCCTCCCTTTCCCTTTTATGAGGAAGTTTTGTATCGCGGGAACGCAGTGATCATTCAATTCCGATTGTCTATTCGGTGTGTGAGTATGTAAGTCATATACAGATCGCGTTGTGATCAATTGGTGACGTGTTTTATGCACACAGCAAGATTATGCTTTTGTGACGTTGGCCAATGTGTATACTTGGTGTTACAGATTCTCCAGAGCTAGCCGGTGAATTTGCAAAATAAATCGTAAGTTCTATTTATTGTATAGTTTAAAACCTGTGTGTCAATCCTGTAACTTGCACGAGCATACAGTTGAATAAGGATTTGAATCATGTGTGTATCAATCAAGCAATGTGGTTTTTACATGGTATTGATTATTGAGTGATAATCAATGCAGTCACCATTTATAATCCTTGTGGGTGAAATTCAGTGTTTATATAAATGTGAGTGGTTAATGAAATAACATCACACATTGTGTATTGAACGTTGAGACTGGTGCCCAGTCTATTTGTGTAATTGTGATGTATTTTCATGAGTCAACTTAGACTTGGTCAAAATACAGGTTATACGATGTTTCTTGTGTGATAAGATATAACATTTTGATCAGCGTAACAGAAACGTCACGAGCGTATAATTTGACGGCGTTAAATATTATTCAATATTATTGTATGATATTGGTGGTTAAATTAATCAACAATATTAATTTACTTCAGAATTCTAGTTTGTGTCCAGAATCATTTCAACAAACAAAAGAAGTACTATATCGTGAGTATATAAAAGAGTCATGGTCAAGTTTACTTTTACTCTTCTATTTGGGATATAATTTTATTTATTATATACAGCCGAACATGGGTGTCGGGTGCAAATACCAGACTATGGTACGGCCTACTTGAGGACCAGACAAGTCGTCTCGTCGGGGGCTCAGATATTACAACTACCATATACAGTCTACGAGCAGAGGATCTACGGGTCATAATCAGAGGATCTACGGGTCATAATCTACGGATCAACTCTACTCTACGGGTCATAATCTACGGATCAACTCTACGGGTCATAATCTACGGATCAACTCTACGGGTCATATTCTACAGGTCAGCTGTCAGCTCAGCGTAGGAACTGTTGAACCAACGTAGGAACTGTTGAACCAGCGTAGGAACCAAATCGCCTAGTGGTTGTGCACAAACCAATTTGAAGTGTTAATTGACTCAAAACAATATTGTGATGTATGTGTGTATTTTATTGTTATGTATTGTTATCATGTATGTTATATTCACCAAAAAGCGTGAACCAATCAATCATTAATAAATGTAGTGTCAAATCTAAAAAAATTCTATGACCTTTTCATTCCTATGTTACATTTGGGGGGGGGGAGGGGGGGGGGGGGCTCGTCCGGGAATTGAAAAGACATTGTTTTAGGTGTGAACGAAATCATTTATGCTAGTGCAGATTTACAGAATTTATGTATTTTAAATGCTTTTCTCGAGTAGCACTGGAGAGTATAACAACAATTATGGCGTGTTCTTTGGTAAGTGTGGTCTTTACATAGCATTTAACCATAATATTTTGTAGCCTCTTGGTAGTACTGTTCGCATTATCTTTGCGAAACATAGGTAAGCGTGTGCAGTGTTGATTTTGCATTCTGCAATTGTGTGTTTGATCTTCGCCATGGACTTGATAAAGCTAGCTGCGCTTGGCGAAACGTTAGGACACACCGGTGAGTCGTTACAAAAGTTTATTACAGAACAGCAGATAATAACGCGTGATCTTAGAGCGCAAGATAGAGAACGCTTGGATAGAGAACGTGAGTTAGTTGAAATGCAATATAAAATTGCATTGATGAAAGTTGAGAGTGGTGTGAGTGCGGAAAAACAGAAAAGTTATGGTAGATCTCCTAAACTCCCTGCTTTTCAAGAAGGAAAAGATGACATGGATGCTTTTCTCCAAAGGTTTGAAAGGTATGCTAGTGCTCAGGGTTGGAAAAGGGAAACTGATTGGGCTATTAACTTAGGTGCTCTTCTTTCAGGTAATGGTCTACATGAGTATTCTACTATGAACGCACCAGATGCCAACAACTATGACAAGTTGAAGGAGGCCGTGTTGAAAGCGTACCAGTTAACTGCAAAGATGGATTTCGCACCAAGTTGAGGACAGCAAAACCAACTTCAGGTGAAACAGGTACACAATTTGTAACACGATTATGTAACTATAGAGATAGATGGATTGAATTATCCAACATTGACAAATCATATGAAGGTGTATGTGATCTTTTAGTTCGTGAACAATTTCTTAATAGTAGTGGCAAAGACTTGACATTATTTATAAAGGAAAGGAAGCCTGATAACATACATGAAATGGCAGCATTAGCAGATAGGTATGTTGAAGCCAGAAGTGGATGGCAGCCGGTACCACCTGTTAAGCCCCAAAACATGAAAGGTAAAGGTAATGTTAATCAGCAGAGTAACTCAAGTCAAAGTACCAATAAGTCTTATTTTCATCATGGTAAACAGGACAATCAAGCTGGTAAAGCAAGGATCAGGTTTGGGTCCATGTTTTGTATGTGATAAGCGTGGTCACTTAGCACGTGATTGTACACAGAGACCTGCTGTACTAAAAGCAGCAAGTCTTCAGACTATAGAGGTTAGTTCTACGTCTAAGAAGAATAAACGCAAGGAGTGGTGGAATAAACATAAGCAAGGTAAACAGAATACAAATGAGTCATCTTCGTGTGAAATTTGTACATGTACATGTGATAATCATGAACAGCATGATCAACCAGACTCTAGTACTCAGGGTAAGTCTTCTATTACAGGTTGTATGGTGGTGAAGTTAGACAAACATGTGAACGAGACCAGTTCAAAAGACGGGTTCGTGAAATTGTCATGTGGGTGTAAAGTTCCTGTAATGAGCGCTGCGTGTAGTGCTAAAGAGGTAAGACAAATGCCTGTAGTATGTGGATTGGTTGATAACCAATCAGTACTTGTACGTAGAGATAGTGGTTGTAGCGGTGTTGTAGTCCGTAAAGACTTGGTATCAGATGCTCAGATGACTGGTCGTACAAAGACGTGTATTCTTATCGATGGAACGATACGTAAGGTACCTGTAGCTAATATTTATATTGATACTCCTTACTTTACAGGTCAAGTTGAGGCTATGTGCATGAATAATCCAGTGTACGATCTTATTGTAGGAAACGTTGAAGGAGTTCGTGGTCCCACAGATCCAGATCCTGATTGGTGCTGTTCACCTCTCAAGAAACAGACAGTTTCTTCGGATAGTGATGTAAGTGAATGTAATCAGGATGAATTAGGTTTAGCTGTGGAAACGAGAAGTCAACGTAAGGCTAAGGGAAAACCCTTTAAAGAACTCAATGTATCTGAGCCATTTTCAGAGATCGTGACACCAGACCTTCTACGAGAAGCACAGAAGGCAGACGTGACGTTACGTAAGGTAAAAGAATTAGTAGAGTCGGGTGAAGTTAAGCATGGTAAGAAGGGTAGTACTTCAAAATTTATCATGCCTTCAGATGGTATACGAGGGTCATTCAATAAGTTCTACCTCCTACCTCATAACTTTGCTATTATACAAGCCAGTCGTATAAAATATTCCACAATTGAAGCTTTGAATCTCAGCTACAAAATAATAGTAGATTGGTCTGAATACTCATTGTACTTTTCTGGATATGCAGTAGAAACCAAACTACCATTTAGTGCGACGGAAACGGGTAAAAAACAACCGAATGTCTCCTTAGTGCTATTCATTTGGCCAATTCTAAGAGACAAAATGTAACTATCGGTCAATTACAATCGTTCTAAGTTACAAATATCTCATGAACAGACTTTAAACAATACAAGTTACTGATTTTTTGGCGGAAAATGCCCTCAAATTAGCCAGAACCAGACCAGGACAGCCATCAATTTTAACCCTACCCTATAGAACCGCTGCAAAGGTCATATTTGCTTTTCATAGGAACTAAGAGATCTTCATTATACAGGAATAAATGGATATATTTCAAGTCTCTCGAAGATATATTTTTCTATCACTGACTACCGGATTAAGTATTCTAAATGTTGCATGTAAGGAAAACTGATAAAGTTACTATCATATTAAGATTTCACATTCGAGGCATCACTGTGGCTTGACTTGTAACAACGAACATTTGACTGAATATCAGTATTCCAGTATGCTAAAGGCGTGTCAATACATTCGAGTTGATATTATACTATTTGCAAGCTACAAAGGTTAATATTGCCTACAATCTGATTAATACATGATAGTATAGCATTATATTCAGAAATCATTCATTGTTTTCTATTTTCAGTATTTAAATCGGGCGGTTATACCTAATCATACAATACGGAGAGAAAACGAAAAATCATGTATTTTTCTTTGGGGTAATTTTTCGTGTCCGTTGTCCAAAATCTCTCTCTGGCTTTGATTGCATCATGACAAAAGTGAAATAGGTATCAGTTAGCATTGACTATAAATGTGTAGCTATGATTCAGAGCTATAATCATAACAAATGTCATGAGGCTGACATTTATATTAGAGATGTTATGAGTGAGGAGGTAGCACTTATTGAATGACCCTCGTATTATACCGTGAGTTTCAATCCCCTGTGATAGAGTTTGGTGAATCCTTTCATCAAGTGATAGTGCCTACTCGTTATCGTAATCAGGTATTGAAACTTGCTCATGAGTGTATTTTAGGTGGACATCAAGGTTCCAAGAAGACCAGTGATAAGGTATTGGCAAACTTTTATTGGCCAGGAGTACAAGCTGATGTAACTAGATTCTGTCAGTCATGCGACGTATGCCAGAGAACGTTACCCAAAGGTAGAGTAACCAAAGTTCCTCTAGGTACTATGCCAATTATAGAAGTTCCTTTTCAGCGGGTAGCCATTGATCTTATTGGACCGATAGTTCCCTGTACAGAGAGAGGTAATCGTTACATTTTAACTATTGTAGACTATGCAACCAGGTATCCAGAAGCTGTGCCTCTCCCCAGTATTGAAGCTGAGCGTGTTGCCGAGGCATTAGTGAATGTCTTCACTAGAGTTGGGATCCCTGCTGAGATTTTAAGTGATCAAGGTAGTCAGTTCACGTCAGGTGTAATGCAAGAGGTTAGTAGATTGCTCTCAATCAGACAAATGACAAGTACACCTTATCATCCCATATGCAATGGTCTTGTAGAGAGATTCAATGGTACTCTGAAACAGATGTGTGATGAGAAGCCAAGTGACTGGGATAGGTATGTTAACCCTTTGTTATTTGCTTATAGAGAAACACCACAGGCGAGTATGGGATTCTCACCATTTGAGCTTCTTTATGGTAGGACAGTCAGAGGACCATTAGCCATTCTGAAGGAACTGTGGACTGGTGAAATAGATGAACCAGAGACAAAGACAACGTACCACTATGTTTTGGACCTGCAAGATAGACTCCAGCAGACCTGTGATCTAGCTAGAACGGAGTTGCAGAAATCCCAAACAAGGTACAAATCTTATTATGACAGACGTGCGAGACCTAGAAAGTTTATTGTTGGAGATGAGGTGTTATTGTTGCTCCCTACTGACAACAATAAATTACTGATGAACTGGAAAGGTCCCTTTCCTGTTATTGCTAAGATAGGTAGTATGGATTACACCATTAATCTTGGGCATAGAGTTAAGACATTTCATGCTAACCTATTGAGAAAGTATTATCGCCGACCAGAGACAAAACAAACTGAAGTGGCATCAGCTGTTGATCTTACAGGTGGACTGCTGGAGGTTGCAAGTACAGCTGTGATAGAGAGTGAGTCAGACTCTGACGAACTGTTAGCTGAGAATGGTAAGATTATGTCTAGTAATCAGTTACTAGAAATTCCAGCTTTCACTCCACAGGAATCCTTGGCAGATGTCCATGTAAGTAATCAGTTAGATGACCAGCAACGTGCACAAGTGTTAAGAGTAATTACAAACTACAAGTCTACACTTACAGATGTACCTGGTAGAACTACGTTGGGAAGCCATGATATCAAGGTAACTGATAATACTCCAATTCGTAGTAGACCATATCCTATTCCATTTGCTATGCGTGAAGTAGTTAGGAAGGAAATGCAGACTATGTTAGACTTGGGTGTAGCTGAACCGTCGGATAGTCCATATGCTCATTCGTTGGTAGTGGTAAGTAAAGGTGACGAAAGTTATCGAACGTGCTGTGACATGCGCAAATTGAACCTTGTCACTGTGTTTGATGCAGAACCTATTCCTTTGCAGGATGATATTTTTGCCAAGTTGTCCAAAGCCCACTACTTTTCAAAATTGGATTTGAGTAAGGGTTAATTTAAAAGTAAACATGAGCTACAGAATAATGGTCTTACAGATTCAATAGATGAGCCGCTATCGCATATTCAATTCAGAGCTGTTAAACTGTGGGCTAAATGTTGAACTTTGCTGTTATAATATTTGATAAACTAAATACATTTCCGGGATATTTTCTCTTATTCATCAATAATTAGGCCTACAAATCTCTTATAATCAAACCAAATAATATACTTCCATCACTAGGACAAGGCTTTTGTTAAACTGCTTTCACTAGGGATAGTCTAGGTTTATAACATTCCTGAAAATAACCAACATAGTGTTCAATCACAGGTTTATAGTAGATGATATTTCAGTAGGCCTATCATATAATATGATGATGAAAGAACCATTCAATGGATACTAATTCTGCATAGCTCTTTGTGGAATATGTAGAAGGCTCCAGTAATTCAATTAAGCCTATATTGATCAATTAGAAATACAAATATAAAGTTGCTACAGATATTGGAAATAGGATAGGATATCGTTTATCGCCCATCCCTCAGTCATTGTCGGAATGGCAATATCCCGATTAGATAACATTCATCCCGATTGGATGGGGGTCACACAGGGTGGGTCACTGACCAAGGGTCACCAAATGTCCTACACCTCCAATGCACTACGTCCGGTAAAAGTTTATTACGGCAAGAGTTCCTTTTTTCGGTACAATTGCGAGATTTTGATAGACTTTTTCCTATTGCATCGATTACTTTCGGGTATTACACATTTTTATGAGTGTGCACAGTAAATTTTTAAAAACAAATCGCATCAGTTTGAACATTTTAAAGTTTTAAACGACTGAAATCGGCGTATGGTCCGTCCTGAGTTTTGGGGCGTAAATAAAGGGCCGAAATCGCTACATCAAATGAATCGCGAAATATTAAAACACATGTATATATAATCATATATGATATGTTTTGTGGACATCTCTTTGGAATAATCTCTGTAAATGTCATATCAGGACGTATGGGATAACTCAAGTTGGAGCCGATTGTTTGACCCCCTACTTTGCACGTAGCGTCTATGGGGAGCGAATTAGTGGTGTATAATACCCCAAACCGTATTTTATTCTTGAATAAATTGACCTTTCACCCCCATAATAATTAATTAAGTTTCATATTGTTTGTTATACGTACCGTTACTGCAAATGACACCCGCATCTCTTTTGTGATTACACCAGTCATTTTCTTTGTGTGAACACTCGTGCAGGTTGTCGTCATCTTCTTTACAGTTGACGTCTTTTAGCCATATCGGCCCTGATCCTTGTCCAAAGTGAGGCTCATAAGTCTGCAGCCAATTTACAATAGCTTGGGGATTACCATATGGGCGTCCAAGCTGACGGCATACTACAGTAGCATCTACTCTCTTCCACCAGTTATCACAGACAGTACCCCATTGACCGTTGTGATATACTTCCACTCGTCCTTCGTTAGTATTGCTGCCATTAACTAAACGTACCTCGACAAACCCTGTAGAAATGTTAAAATGTGTAAAGAATCAAATGTTAAATTATATTAACCCTAACACTTTTGAAGGATTTTCCAACGAAAATGTTTTCAAGCAAAAAAAACACACACAACAAGAGGTGCCACGCCCCGGGGTTTGAACCCACGACCTCTCGGTTACAAGTCGAACGCTCTACCAACTGAGCCACGGAGGGAGCTATGCTGGGCGAGTGTATTCGCCCAGCTATGTAGCCCGGGGCCATTATTTCACACAAAAACCTCAGCACCAGGTGGAACAACAGGCTGGGAAATGGGATTTCATGGGGTGTGGGGCTGTAAGGGTTAATCAAGGTGAAATTAGAGAAAAAAAGTCAAAATTAAAAAGAAGAAAATAAATCGTTCCTTAACCCTAACACTTTTGAAGGATTTTCCAACGAAAACATTTTCAAGCAAAAAAAACACACACAACAAGAGGTGCCACGCCCCGGGGTTTGAACCCACGACCTCTCGGTTACAAGTCGAGCCACGGGGGGAGCTATGCTGGGCGAGTGTATTCGCCCAGCTATGTAGCCCGGGGCCATTATTTCACACAAAAACCTCAGCGCCAGGTGGAACCGACAGGCTGGGAAATTGGATTTCATGGGGTGTGGGGCTGTAAGGGTTAATCAAGGTGAAATTAGAGAAAAAAAGTCAAAATTAAAAAGAAGAAAAAAAATCGTTCCTTAACCCTAACACTTTTGAAGGATTTTCCAACGAAAAAATTTTCAAGCAAAAAAACCACACACAACAAGATCAGAGGTGCCACGCCCCGGGGTTTGAACCCACGACCTCTCAGTTACAAGTCGAACGCTCTACCAACTGAGCCACGGGGGGAGCTATGCTGGGCGAGTGTATTTGCCCAGTTATGTAGCCCGGGGCCATTATTTCACACAAAAACCTCAGCGCCAGGTGGAACCGACAGGCTGGGAAATGGGATTTCATGGGGTGTGGGGCTGTAAGGGTTAATCAATTCTATGGTTTACAGAATACCACTGAATTATAGTATTAACTATTAAGGCCTGCATTAGCCTCATTGATATCAAGATGTTGATAAGGGTTCACTATCCTCAATTGAGTCTCAGTGCATAATTGAGTCTCAGTACATCGCACATCATTCTTAACTTTATAATCAAGCTTTAAATGAATATATTATTCTCCATGCAATATTTTATTCTGTATCATCACATGAGTTACATTTCACTCTTTTTCATAACCTGAATCTGTCCATGGAATCACTGTTATGATTCAAGATCGTTTGTTTGTACTAATTTCCCTTTAAATCTATCGGTGGAGTTTCCATCACTCCGCCGGACCCAGCATTGGAACACTATAAGGCGAATTATCACATTGGTGGCAGCAGGGGGTATAGTGAAATGGGAAATGAACATGAAAAACGATGGTAGAAAATAGCATAGCACATGTCATGCATGTAGCAAGAATGATTATAAATTAAAATCAGGTGGATCGTTTGCACACACACAACTCACATGCATACCTATACAAAGTCATGAAAATAAAGACCTTACTAAGGTCTAAGAGTATCCCAACTGGACTTGAAATGGGAAAGGATGAATTTATGATAATAATAACACTCTTACACTACTGTACACTGAAGTAAAAACACTATCATAATAAATATTAAGCTTACAGCTTAAATTGAACTAGACTAAGTAAAAGGTTTGCACTGCAGGCAAAAGCAAAATTAATGTAGTCATGAATATTAAGCCAATTTCTACAAATTACAGTGTTATTATTGATTTTGATATTAGTGTTGAGGATGATAAGCGTTCCTGCAATTAG
Organism: Ophiura sarsii; assembly: GCA_035610835.1. Lineage (NCBI taxonomy): Eukaryota > Metazoa > Echinodermata > Ophiuroidea > Amphilepidida > Ophiuridae > Ophiura > Ophiura sarsii. The sequence goes on along the minus strand of CM069445.1, from coordinate 72,094,303 downwards.
AAATGCGTAAGTCATCTTATTGCGCGTGGTGTAACCTCTGGCAAAATATAGGGGTACAGATTGCAATACGGTAGATGTAGCATGATCTGATTGCAGGTACGCTTCCATACAACTAGAGTATGTAATTGCTTTAGACCAGTGCTGGTTAGACTTGCAATACGTGTGATCACTATGTGTAAGGCTTTATGGTTGGTGTACTCGAGTTATTCAGAGAGACACACTGTAAACGCCTTAATTGGTATCGTCCGGGTGATCAAACTGTTGTAAGCAGTGTACGATCTGAAGCAGTCAATAGTTAGGTCACCCAAGCCCTATATGAAAGCTATGAAGATTGTTAAACGGGGTCAGTCGTCACAAACATGCACAAACACAATAGTCAAACGACCTTGCTATTGTTATGCTATTGTCAACACTCCCTACACAGAGGTCTGCAGTGCAAATCTGTACGATTTTCGCCATGTAATGTCTATGGCAGATTTCATTCCGTGGTATAACGCTATGAGGCTACCGTGGTCTTCGCTATCTCCAAGCAGATAGAGCAATACGTACATGGACTTTTTTTTGTAGACGAGGGTTCATTTCATGATTTGGTGAGGTTTAAAATGAGTTAGGATTCCTGTAATTTTGAAGACCACGGATTTTCAAAACGTGAATTTTCCGACATTGTACCATATCAATTTGGTCACCAAACGTGTTTAAAACTATACATTTTACTGCTCTGCAGATGTTATTGACCCTCCTCTAAAATTCTACATGATTTTTAACACGTTTCTTAGTTTTTGAGACGCCCAAATAGACCATTTTCCGAAGCTATTTCTAGCAAATATTGCAGTCACTAAGATTCCATTGTTTTCTTGCGTATAACAAAATATGACATGCAGCGTGACCTCCCTACTGGCTGGAAGTAGTTGGATCCGTGGTTGATTTAACGTCATCCACCTTATCGTATAAACTTTTGTTTCATTAATCGATATACATTTCGGTGTTTATAGCCTGAAATTTGTAGCTGATAATGACTTGGAGTTATTTGTTTTACTCCACAGATTTAATGTTAAATTTAAGGTAAATAATCTAAATAAGGAGATAAATAAGGAAATACCTAAAATAGGTCAGTATGAATTAAATAACTAATAAATAAAGATTCCCTATGGTTTAGAATTGACTTCCAAGACTAAATAAAACTAATTAAAAACGCTAAGCATCATAAATAGTTTGAACCTTAAATAAATACTTAAACTAACTATAAATAAGCGAAATTGCCGTCCATTGGTCATTTTCTCCCCGCAACTGTAGTTGCAATTCAGTGAGGCAGCAAATGTGTGGGTAGCATTGTGACAATTTAAATTTTGTTGGTCAGTTTTGCTTGGGTAAATATTTTTTAGGGATACATTTTTTTGGTAGCTAAATATTATTAAATTCAAAATATGGCAGAGAGAGACGCGTCTAGATACATATTATTGGACGAGACTTATGGTCAAGAATATGAGGATGATGACGACAGTTTGTTGGACCGATCGCGTCCAGACTGGGACGAGCGCCTGGATTCTCAACACAGACATGACAACCGTGTGTCGCCTATTCGCGATGAATCAACATCATCCCCAAAACGTCGCTCTTCATCAATGGATCATAACAACCGTGTGTCGCCTATTCGCGATGAATCCACATCATCACCAAAAGGTCGCTCTTAAACAACAGATGAGTTCCGTGCACCACGAACAAGGGTGCTGCGCATGCCTGATAGGTATGATGGGAAGACCTCGTGGACGGATTACTACGCCCATTTTAAAGCCATTAAGGAGATAAACAGATGGGACGAGGATGAAGCTGCAAATATCCTTGCAAGCTGCCTACAAGGACCAGCATGCCGAGTTTTGTATCCAACTCCTACAGGTCGCCCTTTGCTACTATGTGAACTGCTCACCCGGCTCAATCGTAAGTACGGACCAGGGGAAATGGCCGAAACGTATCTCAGCATATTAAAGAATAGGCAACAGAGGAAGGAAGAGACGCTCCCTTCACTGGCGGATGAGATACAGCAGCTGTCTCTTCAAGCATACCCAGAGGCCCCACATGCGTTCTTGGAACGCCTTACCATCAACCATTTCAAGGATGCAGTGGGAGACCCAGAGATAAGGGCAGCGATTCACCGCAAAGAACCGGCAACCCTAAAAGAGGCAGTGGGGGCTGCACTGGATGCCCAGAATTGGAAAGAGATCGAGGCAGGAAGAATGAGACACCACGTACAAGTAAGACAAGTAGTACAGACATAGCAAGTAGTACAGACGTAGCAAAGACAGAGTCATGCACACCATCCTCCTTTGTGACTAAGGATGAGCTGGCTACACTTCTAGCAGCGCAGCAAAAGTCCATGGAGGGAATGATGGAAGAATTGATGTTGAAAGCTGATGTCAAACGAGGTGGAAGAGGAGGAAGGAAGAAGCCCCTCGTTTGTTGGACCTGCAATAAACCAGGACATAAGGCACTGGAGTGTCCTCAGGGGATGGCAGCACCGCCACCCAACCAGGGAAACGATTGATGGTCCCACCAGCAAGTCAACAACAACTGGAGTCAACCACCGATGGGACCAAGCCAAAACAACTGGACTCCACAGCAACATCATCCACCACAACAATACCAACCACAGGCATCCACCACCAGCTTCACAACCACCATTCCATTAAGACAATCACACAATGGCTTTTACACAACAATAACAACTGGGGGGTAAAGTCTCAATACTCTTGTTGATAGCGGGTGTAGCACCGACACAGTAATGGCCGCCTGGATGTTGCAGCGCCCTCAATTGACGCCCATCTTTCAAACACTTAAAGGCACATTAAGTGGTGTTGAAAATTTTAAATGTTTAAAAATTTACTTCAGAATTCAAGATGAGCATTAAAAATGGCCATTACTGTTGTTTCTACTAGCAAAAACACAGCAAAACTTGATTAAAACAATATCATAGCTATTTATTGAAAAACGCCCTCTATGCAAATATGGTTCGCGGTATGTATCACGCGTACTGCAGGGGGATACTGTCGGACGTAAAATGCTCGTCCTGCGGGACGAGCATTTTTTGAATCGACGTTTTCTTGTACATAGAGGGCTGATTTTTCTTAATCCTTATAGGTGTAAGTTCATACATGTAATACAATTATGAAAATAATATACTAATCCCAGTTTTTATCATAATTGAGGGCGCATCCTCCAACACATCTCTTAGTGCCCCTTTAAGCAGGCCAATGGTTCCAACTTAGCGCACAGTGGCAGTGTGTGGCTGCCAATCACTTTCGCAAATGGTTTCACTAGGAAGGAACGGGTGTATATAGCCGATATAGAGGAAGAGTGTCTTCTTGGATGGAGCTTTTTGAAAAAAGTATGGAGCCAGATTAGATTTCAACAGTAACTCATTAATCATAGACATAAACAACAACAAAGACATACCAGCCGATTATGAGCCGGTGCCTCGTGTAAATCGAGTTGCTACACTACCGGAACACATGACTGATTTGTATGAGCGCACTAAAAGCTGCATTCCAGCAGAACATCATGACAGTCTTGGAGCTTTGTTAAGCGAATATGCTGATGTTTCTCCCGTGGAGAATATGACCTTGGTAGCACCAATGTTATACAGCATAAAATAACAACAACTGCTAACAGCATGCCCATCAAACAAGCACCGTACAGAGTACCAATTGAGAAGAGATATTAGATAGACCGACAGGTAGCCAATTTATTAGAACACGGTCTAATAGAGCCATCCAATGCAGCTTGGGCGAGTCCAGTGGTATTAGTAAAGAAGAAAGATGGTACTCAAAGATTGTGCATAGACTATCGTAAGCTGAACAATTCCACTTTAAAGGACGGTTTTCCAATACCGCGCATCGATGACACGCTTGACTGTCTTAGCGGAGCGAGTTGTTTTGCTGTTCCCGACATGGCCGCTGGGTATTAGCAAGTACCATTGGATGAGGATGCAAAGGATAAATCTACGTTCTGTGTCCGTGGAGGCCTATTTAGATGGAAGGTTATGCCATTTGGCATGAGTAACGCACCCGCGACATTTTCCAGACTCATGCAGTTACATTGATGATGTGATCTGTTTCGGTAATGACATCAACTCACTGATAGACCGGTTGAGACTTGTGTTTGAGCGATTGAGAAAAGCTGGCCTTAAGCTGAAAGCCAAGAAATCTGAGCTCTTCCAAACTTCTGTCCAGTATCTAGGTCACACAGTATCGAGTGAAGGAGTGGAGACAGACCCCATCAAAATAGAGAAAGTTAAAAACTTTCCTGTCCCACAAAACATCCATCAGGTCAGAAGTTTTGTGGGACTAGCGTCTTACTATCGGAAGTTTATTAAGGGCTTTGCGTCAATTGCGCAACCCCTGCATGCATTAATGAGCAAAAAAGCCCGCTTTCGTTGGACTGAGGACTGCGGTCAAGCATTTGCACAATTGAAGAATTGTCTCACAACAGCGCCGATTTTAGCCTACCCCCAGCCAGCCTGCAGATACATTTTAGATACTGACGCCAGCGCGTTCGGCATCGGTGCCGTTCTGCAACAGGAACAAGACGGTCAAGAGAAGGTAATCGCATATGCAAGCAGGTCCCTGAGTAACGAGGAACAACAGTACTGCACCACCAGGCTTGAACTACTTGCTATTGTAGTGTTTTTGAAACACTTCCGCCACTACCTCTATGGCAGCACCATAACGGTTCGCACGGATCACGGGTCCCTGCGTTGGCTAATGACGTTGGAGATTGTGTATCGCCCTGGACGCCGACATGGCATAACGGTTCGCACGGATCACGGGTCGCTGCGTTGGCTAATGACGTTGGAGATTGTGTATCGCCCTGGACGCCGACATGGCAATGCAGACACCTTATCAAGGATTCCCTGCAAGCAGTGTGGCCAAGATGACACATGTGAAACGATCAGAGTCAACACCACATAAATTGAGCGAGCATGGACAGTAGTAGAAGAGCTGAGTGGATCTCAAAGCAAAGACCCAGCTCTCCAATTATTATACGCCTGTATCGCTAATGGTGAGGAACGACCCCCTTGGGAGGCTGTAAGAGCATTGTCGCGAGCCACAAAGTATTATTGGGGAATGTGGACACAGCTAGTGATGCATGGCGGCGTTCTATGTCGAAGATGGGAGTCTGACGATGGATCCTATATAAAAATTACCATCCCATCATCCCAGAGAAATATGTAGACACAGTTTTACGCGAACTACACAGCTCTGCAACAGGAGGACATCAAGGTGTCAACAAGACGCTTGCCAGGATAATAATAATAATCAGTATTTATATAGCGCCTTTTCCAAAGGTTCAAAGCGCTGTAATTTCGCTGCTGGTGAATCATACTAAACAATGCAACGTCCAGGCAGCAGCTAAATCAGCGCCAAGTTGCGACATATAAACACACATGAACAACATCCACCATTTTTCAATGCAGCTCCCCAAATACCATTGGGTCAAGGAAGTTTTTGATAACCGAAACAACTAATCACAGATTTTGAAAGCAGGAGGAAACCGGAGATCCCGGAGAAAACCTGCGAGAGCGTGTATGGATCGTGATAAACCAAATGCACATAAAGCCCGACCGAGCACAGATTTCGAACCCGGGATTCATTGGTGCAAAGCGAGGGTATCTACCGCTGCGCCAACACGCTCTCCGGATCAAACAGCGCTTCAGGTGGTATGGTATGACTGCAGATATACGTTCCTGGATACGGCAATGTGATCTGTGCAGTAAGAGGAAACAACCAAAACCGAAGCCTAGAGCAAGTTAAATCAGTTCAAACCTGGTGAGCCCATGCAAATTGTCACCATGGATATTTTAGGTCCACTACCTGAATCGCACAGCGGCAACCGTTACATTCTCGTGATTGGGGAGTATTTTACGAAGTGGGTAGAAGCCTTCCCTATACCTGATCAAGAGACAACAACCATTGCACGATGCTTGGTAGAGCAATTTATCTGCAGATTTTCTGTCCCTCACCAGTTACATAGTGACCAAGGCAGAAATGTTGAGGCCGCAATTATTAAGGATATTTGCAAAATCATGGGAATTGAGAAAACCAGAACAACCCCATATCACCCCTCCAGCGATGGCTTCGTGGAACGTTTCAATAGAACCATGATGGAAATGGTTTCTAAATTAATTGAACCAGACAAGCGCCAAAGAGATTGGGATGAAAAGTTGCAAATTGCCCTATTTGCATATCGCAGCACTCCACAGACATCAACGGCAGAGTCTCCAAACATGCTGATGTTGGGAAGAGAAGCAAACATGCCTATTGACCTACAAATGGAGCAACCACTTCCTGATGAACATGATACCATCAAAACAGACTACGCTCGAGATCTTCGATACAACTTGTCGATGGCTTACGAGAGAGCTCGTAAGAACTTGAAACAGGGTGCAGTAAGACAGAAGAGGCATTATGATAAGTACGTAGCAGGAAAGGAAATTGCTAAGGGGCAATTTGTGTGGTTAGCTAAAAAGGCGTCAACGAAAGGCATGTCTCCAAAACTTGACATGAAATGGCTTGGGCCATATTTGGTGATAGATCAACTGTCGGATGTAGTTTTCAGGATACATCAAAACGGTCCAAGAGGAGCGAAGAAAGTAGTACACTACGATCTGTTGAAACCTTATTGTGGAAAACCTCTTGAACCATGGCTGCAAGAAGTTGAGAAAGTTGATGAGCAACCAACACTCACTCTAGAGGATCTGAATAGTGGAACTCAGGATTCAGAAGAATTGGAGTCAAGGTCAGATCATCGTGAAAAGATCGCAGCACCAGCAGAAACTTCTTCAACTATGGATAGAAATAAGACAAAAGCACACTAAGGATAATCAAAGAGGAAACAAGGTTACAACACCAGCTGTTGATAAACACCCTCATCAAGGGGAGAATTCCTCAAGTGAAGGCAAGATAAGCAAACAACCGACAGCTGATGTTGTTGGAAATCAGCAGGAAACCCGCTATCCATCACGTCGAGATAAGCGAAGACCTCAGAGATACCTTGATAACAAGTAGTTGCACTAGTGACTAGTTACATGCTAAATGATGGCATGTTGTTTACATGACAGGCAAACAAGAAGATATAGGAAGGAATACATATGATAAGTTCACCTTCAGGAACTACCATATGTAGGAGAAGGAGGAGGAAAGGAGCATAGATCCTGTTAACCAACAAGATGAAGATTTGAACCAGTTTAAACAGTAGAAACTGGAAGTAAAAGATGTATCCATAACCAAATAGAAGCTGAATGAAGAGACTAAAACCAGTCTAAAAGTAGGAGCTGGTATATTGATGATTGATCTGGAAAGGAAGGAAAGAAATCCAGTTAATGCCAAGAATTGGTAAAAGAAGATCGTTGTGAGATGTGGATGAAATAAGTTGAGTCATACAAGGACGTTTCATTGGATAAATCGAGATCCAGTTGGAAACAGCAAGCGGCATCTATAGTGAGCTACCTGCAGAATATTTTTATGCTAATTGTAGAGTTCTGGAAGAAAATTGTCTGGAAGAAAATTCTATGGGCCCATAGGTGAAACATGCATCATGTAGTAAAGATAGACTACTCAGGATGAAGCGAGAACTCTAATGTAATAGCCTGGTAGATAGACTATTAATGGAGTAGAATTAGCAAGTTTAAGGAAAACTAGAGTTGACTCATTACTAGCGACCACACTCATTGACCAGTAGTAAGCGCCAAGAGTACATGTAAAACCTGTCACAGTACTACAGCATTACCGTCCATTTGATAGCCGGTTGAAAGATGTAGTCTATCTCTGTCATACACCAAAATTGTCATTTAGTTGTTTTAAATCTATTTTTGGTTTTGCTATAAGTCTAGCAAGGGTTTTTATATTTAGAGTTTTTCCCCAGAGATTTTTTTTTTGTTGTGGTATTTTTCTTTTTCTTTAAAATATTTTATATTTACATATTTTGGTACCGTACTCCAAAATTTCATTCATTAATGTTATACTACATTCCACTCTTCAAATTTAGCATTTAGAGAAAATTATATATTTTCTCTAGGTCAACACAATGTTGCTCTCATAGTTGGTGCCTTATCTGAATTGTAATCAACAGTCACTAACAAATCAAGTTAAAATTATCTAATTTAAGGGTTATGTAAACTTATCAATAATAATTGCCCTCCTTCCATTTCTGTCTAAAAATAATTATGGGTGGTATTTTTTTATTTTTTTTATTTTGGTATTGTCATTCATTCATTCAAAAGTTAAACATAAAAGTGTAATCTAAACGTAGCTTAATTAATGCAACACCACATTGACATTACAACATAATAATCACACGATCCACTATGATTATGTACATGTACTGGAGAAAATTAAAGGTAATGCATACTGAGAAAATTGGAGCTCCCTACATGTTTCTTCTACCTTCAAGGATTATAACCAGGACACATGAACAATGATGAAACCACATGTTTTGTATCAGTCTGTTATTGACAGACTACTTGTTCGATATCTTGCACTGAACAGCAAGAGTAATTAAGGCTGATCACAGCTGATTTTGGATCATTTATGCAACACTATATATTGTTTATAGCTTTACGGAAGAACAGCAGACAAGCTATATCATTATTGCCTAGGAGTAGAAGGTATGGCCAATATGCCAGGGAGTAGACGTTTTAGAAGAGGGCGTGTAGAATCATCTTAGGTTTTAACTACACAGGCTATCAGAATGCCTTAATAACATACCGTATGCTATTCCGGAACTCAGGAACCGTAGAGACCATATTTGTTTAAACTTTGCTAAAATCTAATGAGTTCCGTGGTTGGTTACCAAAATCTAGAAATGACCAAGTGCATAATATGACTCTCCGTAGTGCTCACAAAATAACTGTTTCTAAAACACGTACCCTGCGTCACGCTCGAAGCTCAATTCCATACATGGTCAAACTCTTTTAAATCATACATTATAGTTCTGTTTCCAAACGGGGTGGGTTGTTGTGTTATGCATGCTTAGTTATATCTATGAATATATATTGTTTCTATTGTTCTATATATTACATATTGTAAATATTGTTGTAATTCAGCATTTTGCTGCGATAATGATATGTTTATTAAACCTTGAATTGAAATTGAAATTGAAAGATATTACCGCTCTATAGTAGATTCACAGACTTTGGCCGGTGTGCCATTTCAGTATAGGCAATATCTTCCGATTGCGGGAGTCACAGTGATTTGAAATCTTAATCTGATCATTGACACCTAATGTATGGTTCTATGCTTAGCCGCGTCTTGAATCACATCGTAGGTAGTTCATATCCAGAACAGAGCAGTAGACCACGGCATTTTTTGTTACAGTTTTACACATAAAATCTTGTTCAAAACCTGTTGAACATATATATCTTCCAAAATGAGTAAAAATCTGTTACTTGAAAGTAATGATAGTTAAAATTATATCATGATAGGCCTAATTTTAACCATGTGATAGTTTTTACTATCATTATGGCTGGACAAGAATGATGTGATATCATGATATAAAACAAATATTGAATGCCTTTTGTTTGTGCAATAGTAAAACTATATCACTCGGTCCAATTTGGATTATTCCATTACACTCGGCTTCGCCTCGTGCAATAGAAAAATCCAAATTTGACCTTGTGATATAGTTTTTACTATTACACGCTCAGGCATTCAATATTTGTATACTAGTTTATGATAAGACCCCCTCACCAAAAACCAATGTTACATATATACATACCACAGCCTTTTGCTTGACGATGCTTTTATATACCAACATTGAGTTTAGGGGGAGGGACCACCGTTTTCACAGGACATGCAGGAAGTGTCCCAACAGTTTTGAACATGATTGTATTTCGGAAGTGGAAAAGTGAGCAATAAAAAATAGAAAATCGCTATATCTCGAAAATGGTAGCTTCGATTTTAATAATTCTTTATTAAGAAATGAAGAACATCCTAGAAAAGGTAAATAGTGCTGTAAATGTACCTAAATGTTTCATAATTTGGCATTGGTATTAGTTTATTTCCTCCACATTAGGCCCAAAATCTCTGGCTTTTTCTTGAATGGTATCATTTTACACGATTTTACTGTTTCCACCAATTTAGAGACATAATCCCTGATCTTAGGATATTGGCAACCTGGCGTACCTAAGATAGATATCATTGGCCCGTAGCGAAAAGAAATGCTGGTTACCCCCACAAAAGTGATTGGTTTTAACCAGACGACATCTAGATCTTCAATAAAAAACAATGATTTCAATGAGCCAATTTGCTCTAAAGGTGAAAAAGATTAACATGAACTTGACCTCTTAACCACACAAAGCAATAGGGAACTGATTTGGTGGTGTGAGACCAGAATAAATCAACGTTTATTTAACAATGGACCAATAGCATACATACATGTATAGAAAATTAAACACATAGTAGTAAGACAAAATCAATAATGTTTAATAAGATAGTGTTAAGGTTTAACAGTTTATTATAATGACGTAATTATGTTGGCATATTGCAGGGCCCTAGATTAATCTGAATTAAACTTAACAAGACCGATTCTTAACTCTTTTTAAGCCAGATTAAGAAGATTTTTTAAGAAGTTCTCTCCCAAAAACCAATGTTGGAGCTTATATATACCACAGCCTTTTGCTTGACGATGCTTTTATATGGACCAACATTGAGTTTAGGGGGAGGGACCACCGTTTTCACAGGACATGCAGGATGTGTCCCAACAGTTTTGAACATGATTGTAGGTTAAATAAAGAACTTGAATATTAGGCTTTCCTATGAATGTGGGTGACAAAAATAGAAATCGATTTTTAAGTCATTTTCAGCATAAAAAGGCAATTTTTGGGAAAAAATGTAATCACTTTGACCTGATTTAAGCTTTATTTAAGGGGGACTCAAGGAAGTCACTTTTTGAATTTTGTGAGTGCTGTAATTATTAAACTATTAATCAAATGCATATAAAAAGTATACATTTTTTGAAAGGAATGTATCAGAGAATCCAAATATTTTATCAATTTTGACCAAAAATGTTGATTTTTTGAGAAAATCACAAAAAATCACTTTTTTGACCCAAAAGTTCAACAAGGCTAACAAAAATAATTTAGAGTAAAATTCCCAAATTTATTGATTATGATGTTAAGACACTAACTTAGGGACGATTTTTTTTTTAAACCTTCTCAAATATTTTTTTAAATTTTGACCAATCTGCCACCGCCGCGACCACCACCGCCGCCGCCGCCGCCACCCCTGACTTTCGAAATATAATCAATCATATCTCAGCAAAACAATGTAACTAGATCAATAGCCTTTCAGATGACACCTAAACCATAGCTCTACCACATTTAGTTGTTGAATTAATAGAGAAAGATCAGTGGCGTAACAGCCGGGGGGCAGGGAGCACAGTGCCCCCCCCCCTGAAGGTGCTCAGCAGGAAATTCAAACCTACCCACCAGGAAAAATGGGGGAAGGTAAAAAGAGGAAAAGAAGGGGGAAAGGGAAAGAAAAGAGAGAGAGAAAGGAATATGGAGGAAAAAGAAAAAGGAAAAGGAGAAAAAAAGGGAAAGAAAGAAAAGAAGAAAGGGAAAGAAAGAACGAAAGAAAGAAACTTTCGCAGTACAAAAAGCACAACAGTCAACAAATTTGTACTGCGAAATTTTGTGACCGTGCGAAATTTTGTGACCGTGCGAAATTTGTGACCTTGCGTAATTTTGTAACCGTGCGAAATGTTGTGACCGTGCGAATTTTTTTTACCCCCCCCCCCCCCCCCCCCCCCCCAACTCCACTTACGTGAAATTCACGAGGTGACTGACTAGGACAAAATTGGGGCAACCTTTTACTAAAAATTCCGGGACGGAATTATTCTAACCAGGATTTTTTTTTTTTGGCTGTGCCCCCCCTGACAACCAACCTCTGTTACGCCCCTGAGAAAGATGGATGATTCGTCACCAAAAATGCAACGCCGCCATCCTTTTGGTGGTGAGTTCAAAACACATTATCGCCTTATTGCATTAACACTTGGATTGAATCAATAGTCACTTAAATGCTTAGTGTCATTAAATAATCACCTGTGGCTAGCTATCTGATAACGGCTCGGGTCAGTAATTTGGTTGGTAACATACAAATGTCACTAGCCGGGGTAATTAAATGATCACCCACCCAGGGTTATTAAATGATCACCCAGGGTTATTAATTAAATGACATTCGGGTCATTAAATTATTGCAGGGGTCATTATATCATTTTGTTTAACCATTGGTATTTTTGATTACCATTTGGTCGTAATTTTAATTTAAAAAAAGCTTAGTATCCTCCAATCGTGCCTTGACACATAGGAATGAGTTGACGGGCGGATAACAAGCTATTATTTGGTCAAATTTAACGAGCACTTACGAGACAGTGAGATATAACTGCTCTTCAGCCATTTTAACCTATTTGGTGGCCATCTTGGACATTTCAAATTTCAAAAGTTTTGAGTAGTCTAATACATACACCCTATACTTGTTATCATATATTTTGGCTGATATAAGTCCTTTTATGAAATGTGATCATTTTGGCGGCCATTTTGGACGCCATTTTGAATAACTCTTGACCATGAAAGGAAGATCAAAAAGTTAGTTTGGCAGAGTCTTGGGGGTGCACGAAATATATATACCCTGAATGCCCCTTTAATGTTATATTTTACCCTATTTGTCATCATAAAACTATCTATAAGTGTCATAGACCATGTCAAACTAGTCTGCTGATTTATTCAAGCATCGCCTGATAGATTAAGCATTTAGCAAATATAAGTGGCAAATAAAACTACAACACTGAGAAAAGTGGTCATTCGTACTCCCTTGTGCCTTTATTTTCTTTATATTTTAGCAGCTTTAAGTCCAAATGACTCCTTAAATAAGGCTCAGTTAAATCAGGTCAAATTAATTACTGGTGGATAGTACATTGTTCAAAGATATTATAACACAAAAAGCACAACAATTACAATTTTGCCCAAAAATGGCCTTTTTATGCTGAAAATGACATACAAATTGTTTTATTTTTGTCACCCCCCTTCATTGGATAGCTTTAATATTCAAGTTCTTTATTTAGCCTAGGTGTCAAACTGTAAAAAAAAATGCTGTGATACATTTTTTTTAAACACATTTATTGCCTTTGGCTGGTCTACTGGAGGCCGTGTGCCACAAATTGGAACCCCGTATTTTGAGGAGGTGTGACATTTTAACACTGTTAATGATGTTTATATTATCACCGTTTCTATATTTCTCGTCATAAAATAACCAATTTGGTGTCATTAC